>VWZI01017378.1:584647-709523 GCA_013396835.1 Psilopogon haemacephalus | reverse complement strand
GTAGTGAGAAAGGAAATATAAATAATGCATCATTATTACAGAAAATGACAAAACTCAGATTCAAATTAAGCCAACTATCTAGCTTCCACTCACCTTACTGCATGAGGAAATCAGACAGGATGTGAATTAAAGACTGAACAGCAGCCTTATGTTCAAATTTAATTTTGAAATGTAAAGTGGAATCTATTACCACAATTAAAGTGAGAAATTACCAATACATTTTAAAATGTTCAACTGCAGAACACACACTTTAAAAAAAAAAAAATAAAAAAAATCTGGTAGCCACTGTTAGAAAACCACAACAGCTACTCTTAATGGAGACCCCCAAAGGGTCAGTGTATGACATCAAAAGTGTTACGGAGAAACTGGTCAGATTAATTTCTACTGATGGGTGCTTAAGCTTAAAAATATCGAATATACCTCTGACAAGATAATTTTACTCTTTTTAAAAGGACTCGTGATAAAGAATTTCATCTTTCTAAATGAAGAACAGTCTGTTATCTTAAACATACACAATATTAAGCGAGACTCTTGTTTTACTTTAGACTGGAAAAATATGCCAGGGACAGTCAAAGTCAACACAAAGTAACAAACAGCAAAAGGTAGCAGAAAGAGAAACAGGTAAGTGCAGCTCTGGTCAAATTCATAGCAGTTCTTTACGTCAGTTAACGGCTCATTTACATTGTAATTTCTAATCAGTTACATGCAAGCCCAAAGAAGCATTTGATCACTACACATGGTAATAAAATTTGATTAAATTTATCAGGCAACTGCTAAAATATGAAAATTTGCAGATGTAATAAAGTAGCTTCATCTGAACTTTAACAGGACAGACAAAAGTAAATCATTCCATCGGTTAAAAAAACCCTACATTCAGTTTTTTACCAAACAAAATTTCACATGAAAAGTATTGTGTGATTCCAAAGTTTCCGGAGTAGAAATGGAGTGATTTGAAATGTCAAAGACCCCATTATTTTGCAAAGAAATGAAAATACACCTCAAAATTTTCTAATTCCACATGTGAACAACAAAATACTGCATATCTACCAACAACTGCATTGGGTAGGTCATTATGAAAGGCTAGCTGCCAAGATGTAGGAAATGGCTCCTTGCCTCTGTTCCCTTTGAGGAATATACAATCGTTTGAAACCAGTTCACACTAAGCGCTTATCATGCTGCCGTTACACTGAGATACTCAGTCCTTAAAATAATCTGATAGAGATTCTGTTAAAGCTGCAGCCCTCCCCAACACTGGATTCTCAGTGTACACAGTTCGGTAGGGGGCAGGGAGGAGCGGGGGTCACAGCCTCTGGAACAAGATGTTTTGCAGTTTGACTTTAAATTACCAAGTTTTAAGGCCACCTGTGTTGGGTTTTTTTTTTTTTTTTTCAGTGCTGAAAGTTGAAGTCTGATCACAGGGCCCCTTTCCCCACTGCGTGAGAACATGTTCCAACGTTTTAGGTGTTACGTTTAAGTGTCTCCTTTTGGCACCATGGAGTTTTGTTTGTTTTTTTTTAAAAAAAGGAAAAAAAAAAAAAAAAGGAAACAAAACAAACAAACAAACGAAAAAGAAAACATAAAAGAAAGCTCCCCTAAGGTTCTAGTTCTGGCTGCCTTTATCACTCACTGCCACGGACGGGGTGTCCACATTAACAGCTATGACTATGCTCTCTCCATCCTCTGTTTTGATACGTTTGAGTTCCTGCTGTTCCGACTGGTCTCCGTTCTGGCGCTTTGTGGGAAGCGATGCCGAGGCAGATGCATGGGTGGCCAACATATGCAAGGGACTCGCAGCAGCTGTAAAAAGACAACAACATCAGCAGCCTAATCCTTGTCAAGGCAGATGATACTGAAAGCAAACTTGCCTCTTCATTAGAATGATGAATTCTGTTCTCAGTGCAGCGTGGGGGATTAGCGACCCCCCCCACTCAAGATTCAGGTCCAACTGTTTAATCTTTCTACAAACCCGAAGGACGTTTTCCCAAATCACTGCACATTTGGACAAAGGTGGGAGAAGAGGGAATTATCTCCACGATGTCAACAGGGTGCTGAAGGCAGAGAAGGATTAAAGGAATGAAAGCCTTATCATTTGTTCTTAGTCAACTACCCTAGGGAGTACCTGGAATATCACCTCCACATGTAACCAAACTGGAAACAGGAATTACGTAAGACAACAATGATGTCTGAAATCTACACTTGAAGTTGAAATAAATAATATCTAGTTATGTAATTTCATTCTGCAGTAAGAGACCTGAGTTTATTTTGGACTTCACAGCCTTCAGTTAGATTGACAGGTAATAAAAACTGCTGCCAAACTGTTTTCCTGAGAGTAAGATCTGAAAGTACCTTCTCACTACAACAGAAAACATTAGAGCAGGAGCTGCTCTGAGGTTATGAGCTTTCATATTGTCCAAATCTTCTCTCTCCAAAGACAAATGCACACATGCAGGTGTGCAAATGCAGATGTACGCACACAAATGCAACATAGAAACAAATCTGTGTCTCTGTAGGCCAGGTTCCTCCTTTAGATGCCTTGCCTGAGAATTATTGCATTTCTTGCCGGTTTAGAAGTTACTGTAACAGAGAGACCATGCATTGGAATACACTGTTCATTTGCTGATCAAAATATAAACATCTCATGAGGTATTTAAGCAGAGGAATCTCAGGAGTGAAAATGGCAGCACACCCCTATCACACACAGTGAGAAGAGAAGGAAGTGCTACCATTCTTCTGTGTTCAGCCCAATTGCTCAAACGTGCCTAGCTGCCATCAGGTCCCCCTACCAAGGAAAACACCTTCAGTTTTCAGAACCCAGGAAAGAGTCATAAAGAATTATTTCTTAACTTTTAAACCTAACTTCTCAGTGTGTATCACAGGATTCTCACCTCAAATCTGACCAAAAAAACAAAGTGCATATGAAGTCTGACAGTGATTGCCTTTTGCTTTACTTAGGCTGGAAATGATCTGGAAGCAGACAGAACACTCACCTATATATGTCAGTGATGGAAGAAGAGTAAAAAAGAAACAAACCAGATAATTCTCTCCTTTAAAAAGTGCAGGTAAAAAATTGGTATTAGATAGCTTAAAGCTATTTCTAAGATAGTGTAGAAGTTGGGTTTTTTTAAATAAAAGTATCAGAAGTGAAACTATTAGAAGAAGCTGAATGCACCTGCAAAGTAAACCAAACCTAAATATGCTGTGAGGAAGAACGAAGGGATGAAAATGATGAGCAAGCAAATGCTACCCACTTTGACTGAAGGGAAAGACAGCACTCAGACAAGAAGGATCTCAGAATCTTAGAGACTTTGGGTAATTTTTAGTTATCAGTTCATTAAAAACAAAATAAAGATAACAGTTCAAAAAGCCAACCCACAAGCAAGTTCTGTCTGGTTTTCCTGTTGGTTGGTTCTTGAGAAATCATCTGGGAAGCAGTTACCATTTTAATGGCACTGTTTGACAGGAACTTCTTTAAAACTTGTTTTTATCCAGGATTTAATGAGGAGTGAGGACGGGTTGCCACCACTAAGCACAAAGAGAATAAATAGCTGTTCAGGTAGTCATCAATGAAGAGAAACACTGGTTCTTACCAAAGGGGAGGGAACAAGCCCTTAAAAGGCAAAAGGTTGCAACCAAAATTTATCCTAGAACTATAAATGACATAAAAATTCAAAACTACAGCACTGGTCACATTAAGGGCTTCATAGGTACAAAGCAAGAGAAGCCTGACACAATACGTACCAGCATTGCCCTGTCCTTGTATGGCAGTGGTGATGGGGACTATGTGCGTTCCGTTCTGCGTTACAGTTTTTATTGGTAGCTGGTGTTGACCTAGAGGTGCCTGTTGCACTATAGTAACTGTCTGTAAGGGGGTGGTCTGAGATGTCTGAATGATACGACTAGCAGCTCCTATTGTAGCATGACTAATAGCAGGTATAGGCTCCACTTTAACTGAAAGAGAAAAGAAAAGGTTATTATAAACCAGAAAGTGTTAAAGAACCATTTGTTTTCACTCAGTGACAAAGCATTCCATTACCAGTGCCAGCATCCCCAGGAAATCATGATTCAAAATCTGTTTTAGCCAAACATTTCAAGCATTCATCTGCAAGCAAGTTTCAAATAATAATTCTTCTATACATCAAGAGCTAGCAAAAAAACTAACCCCACAAGTTCTCACCTTTAACTTCCTTGTGGTCTCCATTCTCTTGAGGTTCTACCTTGGGCTGGGTTACCATCGCAGCTTGCGTGACCACTGCCTGTCCAGCTACAGTGTAAGTATTTGCTGGTGCTAATCCAGTCACATTTGTGACAGACACAGCTGGTATCTGGTGGACAACATGAACTGTCTGAACTACAGGCTGCTGGGATGTTGATGTTGTCACAGGAGTTGCAACAGCGTAGGTGACGGGTTTAATAGTTTGTGGTAGCTGCCGTTGTACAGTAATTAAAACTGGTTGGCTAGATAGAGGTGATCCTACCAAGAAAATTTTAAAAATTAGGCTTCCAATTTTAATTATTTTAAGCCAGTCATTCTCTTGAACACTAAAGACTCAGAAAATTAAGGTGCCTGAATGAGCCAAAAGGTAAAATGAGACAGTGAAGATTATGACACACAGCTATTGCAACCCACACATTGAAGCCGAGTGCTGCACTAGCTCAGCAAGACCCATGAAGCACTTGGGCCACAGCCACCCACCCCTCTCTAAATGCAGCTATACTGCCTAAGCTAGATTTAATACTCATTCAGTGAAAACTCTGCCCATAGCTGGGAACATCTATGTGCTTCACGTGTTGTGTGGAGCATGTCTGCATTGGCAAAACTCTCAGCCCCCTAGTTTGTGGTAAGCAAGTGCCTCTGCCTTCCCCATGGCCCTTCTGTACTACCAGAAGAAAATGGATGGCAGAAGTATATCAATTAAGGTAATCAAATACAATTTTATCCCATCATGCCTTATTCTCTTTCTTGCTTCTGTAACTAGGGTATTTCTTATCAGGTAGATTTGTTCTTTCTTGCTTTATTCCTTCAGTTCTTTGCATCTCCACCTTTGAAAAGATGACATTGCCATAGATGTGTATGACACATTTGCTTGTTTCTGTAACCCACATAACCCAGAGTTTTGGTGCTTTTATTTTTTTTTTTTTTTTCCTAAACCAGAAAGAACATGCTTTGGAAGGAAGTGACAACTGTTACTACACAGTCCTGTACAATCTTCGCTTAGTAACAAAGGGAACAGCATGTAAGGTCTGTTGGCGTGCAGAGTTTCCTTGGCATGTTTAAATGTTCATCAAAGTTTTGCTCCAAATGTTTGAAGTATATGTGAAGTCTTGGTAGTATTTATCTATCAGCCCTCTCCCACCTCCGACCCCCAAATGCTTACTGCAGGACTCCTCACCTGGGGCACTCTGTGCAAATCGTGCTTCTTGTATTACTGCTAGTTTTGGCTGGATAGCACTAGGCTCAGGTTCCATCGGGACTGGAGATCCTTCCCTGGACAGACTCTCGGGGGTCTGGACTCCACTGGAGTGTGCAGACAACACTCCAGAGTGATTAGGAGAAGCTGGGGCACTTCTGTATTTAAAAATGAAAGCAGCAGCTGATGTGTTTTAACTTCTGAACTGTGAAAGACAGAGACCTTCTTCTAAAGAGACCGTACACACACTGCCCACAGGAGGGCACCTCGGCCATCTGGCCGGTAAAGGTACAACCCAAAGCACTTCTGATGATCTTTTATAAAGCTTCTGTTAAACAGAGACAGATTTTTATTTTTTTTTTTAATTCAGATAAAGATAAAGGAGAAGAAGTAGTGGCTGGATGCCTTTTTAGGAAGACTGAATTTATGAAACATGAATGTTTCTTTTGCTGGAGAAGAGCAATGAGCAAATCTCAGGCCACAAGGCAAGTAATAAAAGATCTGCACCAGCAGAAAGCCCAAAACTTTAGAGAGGGAATAATTTAAACCCATGGTTATTTCCCCATCATGAATTCTGCTTGAACATTATCAAACTAAACACATAATTGTCATCTCTGAGTTCAATGAAATGGCAGTTGGTATGTGATCATTTTCTTTGCAAACAGTTTTAAAACGCAGTAGACAGCAGTTAGGAATTAAAATTACAACTCTGTAAGAAAACCCCAAAGGTATAGCAAGGCTTGCTTATAGTAACAGTCTGACAGTTATGCAGAGTGACTCAGTCCTTTAACACTAAACACAAGCAATAAAAACAAGCTTAGTGTATGGGGCAGCCTCCTAGTAAATCACACAGAATTTAAATACTCAGTCTAGATAAAATTAAATTACTAAACTTGTGACTGTATCCAAAGCCTGTATGAGCCTGAAGATTAAACAACACCCATAGTCTTTTTGTTCATCTGGTTTTCCTTACCTAGAAGAGAGTGGTCCCAGAGGGGTTCTAAAGCAAGGTACTCCCCTAGGCCGCCTTTTCCTAAAAGCCTGCTCTATTAATTTGCTTTCAGAGGCAGGGTCTATCCTCCAGAATGAGCCTTTGCCTGGTTCTTCCTGGGAACGTGGTACTTTGATGAAATAACGATTCAGAGAGAGATTGTGACGTATTGAATTCTATGGAACATAAAAAAATATGTAGAATTCATATAACTTTTCCAAGTCAGAATGTGGCCTACTGTAGCAGTTTGTACTATAGGAGACTCGGGGTTCACCTCTTTAATTCCTTAATTCAACAGCACTTGGAGCACAACAAAGGCAGTGCCACGAACCTGAATGGACTCCTGCATTTTTCAAACCTTTCCCAACCATTAAAAAAAAAAAAAAAAGAGTATGCTAATGCAGGAATAATATGAACCCCATTTCATTCTCTAATGAGACACATGGTGATTGCAATAAACTGTTAGAACACCACAGATACTTGTGCATAATGCAGTCTTAAAAAAAAAAAAACACCTTAAAATTTTCAGTCTTCATACACCACCCTTCCCCGGGTGTCAAAGAAAACGGCAGTTCATCCTGGGAGGGGCAGCAAAATACAGCATATGCTGATTCTCATCTTAATAGGATTCTCCTTACTGTTCCACAATACAGAACTAAAGGTTGAATTCCCCAAGTTCCAAATGCAGCTAGATAGTTGGGAGTTCACCCACAGTCCAGTCTGTCTCAAGAAAGGAGCCAAGGATTTAGTGTGTCTAGAAAAACAGCGAATGGCAGCAGGTCCTAACACAGCTTTTCAGCAGGATCTTCATTACTACACTCTAGGTTTGCACATGACCTCATCCTCACTTTGCTGTAACACACTAAACTTCTCCACCAGAGAGAAAGCTGCTAACAGCCTGAAGTGGCTGTCTCTGTGCTCAGCTTTGCACACAGGAAATAATGGCAAGCTTACACTGAAATACTTATAGGGGAGCAGGGGGAAAACAGAGTTGAAAGAGCTTTATAACAACAAAAGCTCTTTAAAATTTGCAAAATCAAATGCAGATCTTGCTCAAACATCTGAGTTCATGACCCTGATGGCAGGTTTGGAAAACTTAAAGCAATAATAACCATGTATGGTTTCTTAAATGCAAACTGATGAAACCAGAAATGGTTTTCCCTGCCAAAAACTCAAACAGAACTAGAAAGCCAAGAACATGTTTATAAATTGTATTTATTTCTCCATATGCTAGAATAAAAGAGTACCTGCTAAAATAAGTTTACAAAGAGGAATCTTCAAGTGCTGAACAAAATTAAACCTTTGTGTAATAAAGAATATAAATACCTCAACACTATCTGTCAAGGTATAAGATTTCTGTCCTTTACACTTGTAAGTACTGTATGTTTGAATGATATGCACATATATAGCCACGAGTATTATTTAAATCAGCTCTAAGTCACCCTAACTGCAATAGATAAAAGCTAACAGAGCTTCCATACCTGAGGTGCACCTGTTTAGCGTTCTAGCAGTGCTTTATATGACTCATGACCGAACAGAATCAGATTTTCAGCTCTTCCAATTGCTATGTTCTGGAATAATTCATTAGCACCTACTGCGTCTGTTGTGTCTATCGCTTTGGTTTTGTGAAGTATTATCCATCTAGGCACAGACAGTACTGCAAGGCAGAATTCTTTAGCCAAGCATTACAATGTACGTGTGCATGTTTGGCTCCCGGATGCATTCCAGGATCCAGAGGCACTACACACATGGGTATTCATGGTATTTCAGAATAGGAAGCAAAACGCACACCAATGAACAGAATCTGCTTGCTAAAACAGACCTGTCACTGTCATAGCAGCCATGATCCTGCATTGTTTATGTGTGATAGAGAAACAAAAAAGTGACCTCCTGGCCACAACAGGTTAAGTCCCTTACTAGCTAAACCATTAGCCAAAAGATAGAAACAGTTACATTTCCTTGGAATTCCTCTCAAAGTGACTCAACTTTCATATAGGCCAGATAATAAATATGTGATGAATATATTATAAAATGTATTTCTCTACTGAGCAGGCACATATTCTTTAGCCTTCTGCTTGTACAGTGAGTCAAGTAGAACAGTTCCTCACTTTTCTCCTCCCCTGGTCTCTCCACTTCCCTGGAAATAACTTCAGAGCATGCCTCTGTTGCAGATCAGGACTGCACTAAGAAGCAACCCAGAGAAACTGATACTCCATGATCAACTCACCCTGAATGTTACAGGGGCAGTGCTGCCAATTGTGCTCTTCTGTCCTTCGCTGAAACTAAAAACAGCAGCAAAGGCACTGAACCTTTATGTGTATCTGGCAAGCCTATGCCAGACTGATTCATATTGGGTTAGTCATTCTGGCAAGTGCTGAGGCTGGTCTCCTTAGAAAATAGAAAGGAAGCAGAAACTAACTCTATGGACCTGAAAGGCTTGGTCTAACTCATTACAGAAACAACTGACAGACTGTATTACACAAACTGTCTAAATTACCTACTTTGTTGGAGAAGCACACAATCGGGGAAAAGATAACACACTCATTTGACAACTTCTGACCATTTACAACCACCAACATTACTCACAACAGAAAAAAACCAAAACATTCCAGAAATCAGATTTACCTGCCAGCCCTTGTCTGCTGTCCTGTAGTATGGATAATTTTTAGTTATGTGCGTATAAATTCCATTTAGTGTAAGCTGCTTATCAGGTGCCATTGTAATTGCTTGTACTATTAACTGTGCATAGGAGTAAGGTGGCTTAGAGTCGTCCTGTACAGAAAAAGAAAAGCCTGCATCAATAAACTTTAAAGATAAACACTAAAGCAAAAGTTACAAACCACAACTTGATTTAAGGCATTTCTGGACAACCAGGACCTCGAAGCAGAAAAGAAACTAAGCTAATTTTGCTCTTCTGATTGGCGGATTTTAAAATAACACCAAGAATTTGGAGAAACGTGCAACAGTAAAGAATTTTTAACAGCCAGTAATGAAATAGATAACTGAAAATGCACACAGACCTTCCCCAATGGGAACAGAGCAAATAAATGAAGAAATCACACATTTAATCGCAAAAGCCTACAAGCTGTTTATAAAGTCTGTGAGGTTCGATTATGACTTGGTTCACATACTTCAGCAAACAGCATTTCAGAAGTCTTGCAGTCACTTAAGATGTAATTTATGGGACTGATTTCAAACAATATTTACCTTTGGGCTATCTCCACCCGATGCTTCCTTGTCATTTTCTGACTGGGAATTGTCAGCCATTAAATGTAGGTCAGATGGTATTACACGACTCATTTTGTACCCTGAAGAGCCTGCACCACGGGGGCTAGATGGGCAGGAATTTGCAGCACTGTAGAGCATAAAAAGAAGATCCTACTATTTTGTTATACAGTATATCACCACATTATGTCTAATCAAAAAGCTCTTATTGCAGAAAAGCCCACTACCAGAGCTTCTAGGCTAGAGCTAAGGGTCTGTCAGTATTTCCATTATAACCCTCATCTTCCAATCCTTTCTATCTCATCCATGGGAATTAAAAATCACGGCAGGAAGAAACGTGTCAAATGAAGCTCAGGCTTTCCTCCTCAAAGGAAAAAGGATTAACCGATTTATTAGGCTGCACTGTGTGCGGGTAAGATTTGCCATTAGAAAAGTCCACTTCAGCTACATAAACAACCACAAATTTTAAGACACTCATCTGCAAGAAGAAACACATCTTGCATTAAATTTCTGCCATATGCTTGTATTCAGTCTGCTCAAAAAAGATCATCTCTCCCCTGCACTATTTTTGCACATTTGAGAAAACATAGCAAGTGTGGAGGGGGGAAAAAAGGTTTTGATTCTCCTTTAAATCTGAAACACGTTAAGTGTTTACAGGTATGTGCACATATACATGTCTCTAAAAATCATTACTTTATCTATAAATGGGATGCATCAGCACTGACTCATCTAATTTAAGGCAGTATTAGGCCAAGAGAGCAGACATTCTGTTACGAAGTAAAAGATAGTGCTAAAGAAATTAAATTAGTGTCTCTTGGTACCTGACATTTTGCTATTCATTGCAGGAAAACAAAGATAAAATTGTGCAGAATTCCACTGGAACATCTTTTTAACCATTTTTTTCCTGCCTTGTGCAGTCCACAGGAACCACAGCTGCAAAAAGCCTTTTTTTCCCCCACAATTTTCATTTAGCCAGCGGGACAGAGACAGTCAATGGGTGATGTCTGTCCCCTTTTCCCTCCCCCACAGAAAATGCTGACAGTTCTAAGATGGCATACTCTTCAGCAATTCATACTGTGACTGACTTCACCACAGTCCTCAGAAATTCCACAAACAGTTAACTGTGCCCTCATCTGCAGAGACAGTCTTTAACCTAACTTGAATCTATAGTTCAAAACACCAAGTAAAAGATAAAGCCGGAGAATGTTATTTACATTTATACAACAAATCTTGGACAAATTTACATCTGTTGAGTTTTGTTTGTCTACCTGGCCTCTCAGTGTGTTTGATACCTCCCTTTTTACATACAGAAACAGGGCAGGCACTGTGGACTGGGCAATGTATGTGCATGTGTATATATACACACATATATATATACATGTGTGTGTGTGTGTATATATATATACACATGAAAAAAAAAAAAATCTTTAAAATGTCTCACAATGTCCCAGCAATTTGCTGCTAGTGATACACACTACACCAGAGTGACTGAATTTTCAGTGTTGTATGGAAGAATCCTTGATTAGAGCCAAAACGTGCAACTAACTTCTTTTTAATATAGGTCAGTGCTGTGCTGTGTTTTCACATATCAACTGACAACATCCTTCTACTGTGCTCACTTTAGCATATATTGACAAAGCGACACATATGGTTTAATCAAAGCAAGTTTACAAGTCTTCTACTAAACAGGATGATTTGAAGAGAAACTGTCAAGTTTTGCTCTCAAAATAGACTCTAAACTGTCATTTCCCCCCCCCCTTTTTTTTTTTTTGGTAATAAACTATACTCAACAGGTACATGAAAGCACTGAAGAGAATTACAAAATTCATAGTGAGGCAAACACTGCAGCGGTACATGTGAGATCTGAAATATTTATGAGATGCTCTGTCATTTTGGGGCAAGATGTGTTTTCCCCGAATTTTAATAGGAAAGCAAACCTGTTACACAGCCGGCTCTAGATCTCTTTTCTCTCTACTTCCACCATTTATATAGATCTCATTAAACATGATGATACTGAGATCAAGATCTTAGCAAGCATGAAAGAAGTCAATTAGCCTTACATTCAAATTTCATTAACAAGCTCTACTTTTTTTTTTTTTTAATTAAGAGTCCTTCACTCCAGTGAAGATACCAGGGAAGACAAAACTTTCAAAAGCACATATATGACTTCGAAGCACAACTTTTAGTGCTCCTAAAATTTTTGCTCCTGAATTTGCTAAGGGTTTTAAAAACTGGATCTGAGCTAATTTTACCAGTTTGTGAGTACAGCTTGGTTCACTGAGTTTGGTCCCAAATACCAACTTGGGCAATACCTACCATTACCAAATTAAGCAGCATGGCAAGTAAAGAACCCAGGTTAACCTCCCCTGCAGAATACTTCCCTACACTTAACTCCACATCTTACATTGCACTTTAAGTATCTGTTTACTTCCAGAAATGACTGATCAATAACAAATCTTCTGGAGAAACAGACAAGTCTGTTTTCCACACTACTGATAACCAAATCCCATCTTTTCTGATGATGAACTTCAGGAGGACAGTGACTAATCACAATGTTTAAAAATGGTATAATTTAGATTTATCTAGTTTTAAATGTTGTCATAAGCATGCAGGAGTAAAAAGCAATCTAAATCATATGGAAGGTGAGAGAAAGATGCACTCCTCTGCTGTTCTAAGAATGCCACGCTCCTGAGCAAATTGCTACACATTTAACATATTCAATGTGATTATTAAAGGCTGCTCATGCAACTATCTTTCTAGTTAGCAGAAGAGCACACTTCTCCACAGCAAAGAATGCTGAGATTCTACTCAACTGTTATCACAAAAGCAAAATACTTCAAATGAATTAGAAAGCTGTCCCCAGCCTGGAACCATGCACTGCCCTGTAGCAAATCTGCAGGGTTTAAATACCTGATAGTTCCTGTGGGAGAAGGGAGAGGGCTGATCAGGTGAGCCATGTTGTCTGGAATGTTTATTGTTAAGGGAGAGATCTGGGGTTGCACAGGTTTCACTGGGGACTCCGGGGCCTCCTGTTTTTCTCTCTTGTCATTGGACAGAGCTGTGAATGTTATCTTGATGTTTGTGCTGGGAAACCTGAAAGTACAGCTGAAAAATAAAAAACAAATACATAAGCCGCTTGTTTACAGAGCATGAGCTTTTCTGCCTAACTGACACATGTATCACCTAACCTTTAAAAGTGAAAGGGTAGAGAACCTGATACAAGTACCTGCAACCACCTTCGTTTTACAGGTCACACAGAAAGATCAATGCGGCCACAAAAAGATCCCCAAGTAAGCAATTTTAAAACTTCGAAATACAAGCAAATGCAGTTCTTTGTAACAAGGCTGTTTTGTCTACATTTCTTGACCTTCACCTTGCAACTAACCCTTAAAGAAGCCCTATTTTGAAGATAAAAGGCTGTTATTTTATGATGCCAAAGAACAGCTTCAGCAAAATAAACAAGTAGGTTCCCTGATATCAAAAGTAGTCAAGGAGCACAAATGCTGACACCGAGCTTCATAAACTGGTCTAACTAAAAGATCTGGTTTCTCTTTTCTTAAAATGCTCATTAAACACATATCAATCTTAATTCTGATCATTTACAAAGTGCATTGCTATACTCAAACACCTTTTTTTTGGAGCTGAATTTAAAAGCCAACTTTAATAAATTGCCCATTTTCACAAGCTACCAAAGATCACATGGCCAAATTTAAAGGCTAATAGGAAGTTAAACAATGTGCAGTTGCTTAAAGATCTGGAAAATAAAATTAATGCACCACTGAGTATTTTCCTTCCTCCATCTCTGTATATAGAGTCTACAAGTTAACCCACTTAGAACAGGCTATTTATAATTTCTCAGTAAATAAACAGAATCAACAAACAACTTCATGTTCTTTCAATAAAACCTATAAAAATACAGTTCAAATATCTTTACTGTCTCCTCTTTCTTAAGCTGTTAGATGACACTCAGCACTAAACCCGCAATTACATTAACACACCTCTTTCCACAAGATGAAAAGGACTTTCCAACAACAATACCCAGAAACAAACCTTAGGAAATGATGGGGTTTTTAAGTGATTCTGGGTAGATGGAGTTTTATAAAGAAAGGGAACAGCAGGATGTTGGAACGGACTTAAGAAATGTAGCTATGAACACAAGATACAGACTGTAAACAAAAGTGATCATTTGTCTGGAAAAATATATTAAACATAAAAGTGATGTAAGAATTGGAAGGAACACTCAGCTGTGGAGCAGCATTAAAAACACTCTCATGTGCTTTGGGTTTTAGCTCTCGAAATTAATCTAAGGATGTTTAGAGAACAAAGGCAGCATTGGATTTTCACTGCGTTTCTTGTCATACACACCAGAGCGATTCTTTCTTCCTACAATACACACCCAGGATCAGGAAGAAGAGAAAGAATTGACAATGACCTTCCTTTGCTCTGTCTTCCCTCTCAGTATGGACCATGTCCGCATTTAACAGACGACCTATTTCTGAAACATGCTCAATGTACTAAATTAGGAACAGAATCTATGCCAAAAAACTGCACTTGAATTTCAGTGAGACAGTTAAATGGACTAAGTTCTGAGTTCTTTTTTTCCTTTTTTAAATATCTTCACTAACAACTCATCCCTTTGCTTTTTCCAGTGTGTTTTTTGCTTATATTGCTTTAGTGACGATTGAAAGAGGTCTCAGCTGTTTTGCTAATAAAAATGTTTTCTAAACATTTCAGTTAATCAGCAATAACGACAACATTACTCTTCAAGCATAGGCTGAGAGGGTGTGGCCAAAGGCAAACTTTTCTGCTAAAGATTAAATAAAAATCTCAGTGAGAAGCTGAATAATGACACGTTGGACACAGACACAGGTTTAGTCACCTGCCCTATGTCTTTTATAGGGCTATTCCATACCCACAAATTTAACTTAATGCTTTTCAAACTCAACTTACATCAACCTAGGAAAAATGTGGGAACAATCAGACACAGCTTTAAATGCTTGCACCCTGGTTAAATTCTTTATTGCCTAGTAAAAAAAAAAAAATCTAGTACATAATAAGGAACAACCAGAGTCCTGCAGTGATGGGGTGGGGTAAGGATGGGGATGAGGTAGATCTTTACAGCTTAGACACAAGTACCAGAAATATGTAAACACGTAAAATGTATACTTGGCAACTTCTCTAATACTCCATCCAGCTGTGCACATTAAAACATCTCCCTTCTTACACTACTGCACTACATTAAGGTACTACCTCCCTAAAAACATAAGGGCAGCTTAATGACATGAGGCTAAAGCACAGATTTTGAAGCATAGCAGAGATGTAGTGCTCTCAAATGTTGATCAAGTTTGGAAGAAAACACTCAAAGCACCCCCCAAAACCAGGAGCTTTGACTGATCAAGGGGACCACATAGGACAGAAATGTATCAAATGAACTTGGAAATTCTGGTCAGGAACTGTATTAAAAACTTAAGGTGCTACTGTTACAACTTATCTCACATGCTAAGCCTCAAAGTATGGCTTATTAAAGAAGACATCATATATGTACAAATCAGTTTCTGGTTAGAACACGCAAACACCTGAACACTGTTAGAAGATGACATCTGTCAGCTGATCCCCATTTGTAAACCAAGGAGTTTTTTAATAGAAGCTTATATTTTTAGTATCTGGAGCTTAACCAAAAAGCAGAATAAAATGCATTCTAACCCACATATTTTCTGCATAAACTGCATTAACACAAACATAGTTATTACACGCACTTCCACAATCAAAGTAGGGAACGTGTTCTAATTTCATCAGAGCCAAGTTAGTTTTGGCATGTTCTTTAGTTATACAATGAACTAAACAAAACCCATAGCATGCTCATTGGGAGAGAGAGACCTGATCAAACATTTACTCTGCAGCAAGCTGGATTTTATTTTGCTCACTGTTTCACAAAAGGAAAAAGGACAGAAAACAAATAGTTTTACAAGCTGTCACTCTATAGCTCATTTACTCAACTACCATTCTTCCTTTATAGGATGATGCCATTTGGAGTAAGAAATCAAACAGCCACCAAGATCGATCCAACAGATTCTTAAACCTCAGTGTTTACAAACCATGCATGTACAGCAGTTACATGATTAAAAGTGTGTTGGGTACATAAGAGATGAAAACAAAGAGCACTAGCACCCATGTGCCAATATTGTATTTTACGTATTTCAAACAACTCTTCACAGTATCCACACTTAAATAACTGTGTATGTTTATCAGTTATGATGTGTACTTGCCTCCTGCTTTCTACAGAGCACAAAGGAGGGCTGTGTGCAATCTAAGAACCTGCTGCAGAAGTGTCACACCTGAAGTGCAACTCAGGATTCTAATTATTCCTTTTTTTCAAAAGTTCGTTCTGGCTCAACTACTTGAAAGCAGACAAGAAGCATCAAAGAATTTCAAATGATTCCCTAGAAAATTCTTACTATCTCTACAGCTTCCAGCAAAATGGAGACAAGCTGATCCAGGTACTACCTCTGAAGAATTTAACAACTTCATAGGGTGCCAGATAAGCTCCTGGTGGGAAAATGTGCAAAGTCTGGCTTTGTCACATCTCTATTTCTAATATTTCCTCACTTCTCCTCAGCAGTTCTGTCTGTACTGCAGGGAAAAGCTGATTATAGACTCGTACCTCTGTCTACATAAAAATACCACCTAAAAATGAGGAATTCTAACCTGTCTCCACCTGGGAAGTCAAAACACAGAAGTAGGAATTTTATTTCCTTGCTGTACATACACCCTGCTATGACAACTCCTTTTAATTACCCCATTTTGATTGTCTTTTAAGATCAAGGACAGAAATTGGAGAGAGGCTGCCTCTCCCACTGAATAGACCTTCTTCAACTTAGGTTTTCTCTGACGTGCACCTTCCTCTGAAAGTCTCTAGCCCAGTTTCCTGCTAAAGGCAGGGCTAATTAGACAGAGGTGCTCAGGGCCTTGTCTAATCAAACTTTAAAGTCTTCCAAGTATAGAGTTGGCCAATTCATTCCTGTAATTAGCCCCTCTAATGGTGAAGGGGTTTTCTCCTGTGTCTAGGTGTAATTTCTTAGTTGCAACTTGCTATAGCAGCTTGTCCTCAGACTGCAAGCCTCTGGACACAGCATGGCTCCACCTTTTCTACAATCACCCTTTAGGCAAGGGAAGACTACTATCAGAGCCATCTTTGAGTTCCTGAAGCATCTCAGTAGCTAATCCCTCACTTCTCCAGTTTGTCATCATTTTTGCCTGTAATGGGGCTGTGGTAGTTTGAGGGATCCTAGATACCCCTTAAATGAAACCATAGGGTGGAGGTCCATCCCAGGGCAATGGACCTGCTCATCCCAAGATGTTGTGATATTGTTATTCTAGTCGTTTTCTGGTATCACAGTTTGAAAGGTAGTGCCTGGCTTCTCCCTGCTTCCCTTGCTTCCACATCTCTGAGCAGTGCATGCTCTTATCTTGGTTCCTGGGGGAGTTGGCAGGCAGGGAGTTGAGCCACTGAAGCCTTGCAGCCCAGCTGGGGTGGAGGAAGTTTAAGCCTACCCTCAGGCCGACTGAGAGTGGCAGGGGTGGACAATTCTACAAGCCCAGTTTGGGCCAAGTGGATTTTGTATTCTGCATGATTGCCTTCTGTATATATGCTCTTGTAAATGGAATTTCTTTTTAAAACTTCCAGTCAGTGTGCAGTATCCTCATTCTCACTTCTGAACAGGGCTAAGAGTCGATTCTTTTCTCCAGAACCAGGTGAGCTCATGGCCCAAAGTGGAACAAGGATCCATACCCAGACACCGTTATGGCCCAGAATGAGGCCAGCTTCCATCATCTCCAGGCTGCACACATACAATCTCCTCTCCCCCAGGACCCCTCTGCTCCTCCCCTGCAGCGCTGCTCACCAGTCAGACATTGCCAGCCTTCGCCCACCCAGAGGCAGGATTTTACATTTGTCTTTGCTGAACTTCACAAGGTTGCTGTTCCCACCCTGTCAGTGTCCCCTCTAGATGACAGCCCTGCCCTCCAGCATGTTAACCATTCCCCACCCCCAGCATGGCATTATCCCCGACCTGCAACGGGCACTCTGTCCCATCTCCCAGTTCACTGGAGAATAACAGCAGTGACCTCAATTCCACAAGGGTACCACTTCCTCTGTACCATTCTAGGTAACACGTGTCAATCAAATCTAAGAGCAGCAGGTGGCCGTACCTGGCAATGACAAACTGTACAACTGCCTGCTAATCACTCACTATGTTCTCTTTCAGTAGGAAATAAGGACCACAATTTCATCTTGAATCCATTTGCTACTTCATTTATTATTGATTACATCACAATGGATTATTAGAAAATTAATTATAAAGTAGATCTAGCTATGGGCTTTTAAATAAGAAAGGCCTAAAAGATGAGTGTTTAAAAAAAAAAAAAAATACTATGAAGGTTAAAAAAAAAACCTCAAAGTTGAAGTACAGTTAGGTGGAATTTCAGCCTTTGTAAAGTCTGTACAGTGCTTCATGTCCTGAGAAAAAGGTGCATCTCTACAGAAAGGGCTGAGCACAGGTCCTTACAGATCAAACTGAAACACACAACACTAGGCAATCTGTAAGAAGAAAGGAACATTCATGTTTTGAAGACGGCTGAAAGAAGGAATTTCTGTTAACTTGAAAAAAAGCAACAATTCCCATACCAAGGAGAAAGTGGCTGCTTCACTCGGCCTGCCCTTTTCCAAAAGAAACATAATTACATTTTCTAACTCTCTCATCTTCTGAATGTTCCACCAAAAGGTTTCAGACTGCTCAACACCCAGAGCAGACATAATAAATTATTCACATTCAGACTTTATTTTTAAGACTTCGGGCTGTGTTTAACTGAACTGGATACTGCAGTCCATTCCCAGACCAGAAACATCACCTTCAGGCCCCAACAGAACCAACAAAACCAAAACTGTTTGAGAAGACAAATGAAACTGCTCAAAGCACAGTCAGAATTTGAGATAATATTAAAGTACCCATAAGTTACAAATCTATGTTTGCAAGCTAACAATGAAGGTAGATATATGAACCCATCCAAACAGTAAGAATACTAAACAGCAGCCTGAAAATTCACAGCACTAAATTACTAATAAAGTATAGGTAATTTAAAACAACTTGCTTTTGCATCAAGCATCTCCTTGATTATTTAAACACAAATAACTGCTCAAATATTTGTTTTAGTGTATTTTGTAGCATTACATTTAAAAATTCAGCTGTAAAATCTACCCATAGTAAGAAAACTGCTAAAACTATAGGAGATTTGATATGGATACTCTGAAAAGGAGTGAGCCAGTATATTTATATACTGATCAGATTTTTGTTATTTTCTTACTGTTTAAAACAGGAATTTCTCAAAGGGCAGTTTTTTATACTATTCATCTACATGAGGATCATCTTGTGCTCCTATTAGGAATTTCAGCCTTAATGTTATATTTATAAACCGTTCTACACTGTTGGCAATAGAGAACAGGAGTATCCATTTCTGTTGACGCTTTGGGGAGAGGAAATTTATTTCTGAAATGTATATTAAAGAAATAAAGCTAACAGAGGGGTTAGGCTTTTTAAAAAGGAAGTTTTTTTATGCTCTTCTGGTTGCAGTTGACCACACCCTGTGCAGCAACATGAGAAACTACCCCAGCAGGAACATAGCATCACTTCCTGCAAGTACATGCACACATACACGTTGCGTTAGGATGGATTCCTCCTCCTTTCTCTCCATGGTTGTAAACAATGTCCTGATTTGGCTGATTTACCATAAATTTACATTCAATTATGTTTAGCCATTACTAGTCAGGACACTTCTAGAGGTTATCCAAAATGCAACTGCCCTTCAAAAAGTGGCAGCTTTTTCCTCTGGGGGGTGAATCATGACCTCATGCATGTTTCCCTTAATTCTCTGTATCCTTTGCAATTGATTTCTGTTGACCAAAGATCAATAGTTGCAAAGCATGTCCTCCACAAACAGAGAATGTGAGGCCTCTATAGCAAGCTCGACCTCTAAATACTGGGAACAAAACACTCTCAGACTTTTCAGCCAGCAATTAAAGACTTTCTATTCTGAGCACTGGGCATGCTTTTCACAAGGATTTACGAGGTTTTTCAGGTGTGCCATCCCTGTCTACGCAGTGACATAAAGCACTATGAAAAAAACACCCTAGAGAAAAAGATCACTACACTTAGATCTCTTAAGATTCGAAAGCATCATCACAAGTAACAAAATAATGCTGTAGGCTCATGCTAATTCAAGTCAGCCAACAAGACAGTTACTAAATTCTAAGCAAAAGCTGGAAATATGATCTAGTTGTGCATTCATAAATCCCCCACAGGAAACCTAGCTTACACATTTCCCCACTGCTGTTTTAGCAAGCGCATAAGACCTATGTAAAGTCGTTGGTATTCTTTACAGGAATGGTGCTAACCCACTTTCAGAAGGATCTGGAACAAGCCTGTCTGCATCAAGAAGTGATTCTATGACAACAGAATACGGATGACGACAACAGGAACACTCCTGAACCACCAGCAGCAAAGATAAACTGAGTAATAAACGCATGCTCCTGTTTGAGAGGGTTTCTTCCTTCCCACTTAGAAAGCTGACTGCAGACGGTGCATTTTTAACCCTATGCTTACGATAGTTCCTCTAAGGACATTTAAGAGTCAAGACTGAAAACCACGTCCTAAAGTTGTCCAACTACAGCAAATTTTGCTGCAAATGTAAATGACTCTGTGAACAACCTGATGCTGATCTCACCCCTCCCCTGCATTATTATGGTACAGATACAAGCATTAATGAAAGTGTTGTTACAGATTGTCAAAGGTTCCTGTTTTAGCAGCCAGACATTTAATTTTCTTTATATACCAAGCACATAAATGCTGGTATTGATCAGCAGCAAAAACATTTTGGCCATCCTACAGCTGTGGAAATGTGCTAACTGAAAATATGTATCTCAAAATCACAAATTCTCACTGCGTTCTCTTTTTTTTCTGGTAAAATACTTAAACCAGCAAGAAGAAAAAATACAAAACAAAACAAAACAAACAAAACCTAAAGAAATTCAATACAGTAGCCTCGCACAGGCTGCAGGAACTGAGAAAGAAATTGGCCTGCAGGCAAGAATGTAGGCAGCAGTTACTGTAGAAACCAAGCTCTTCGCTGCTTTTCTCTGAGCAAAAGAAAGACACAAAAGAGCTGGAAAACAGCGATCGATGGGAAGCAGCTTATAAAGCTGCTTGTCACATCTGCTGCAGGAAAACCAGACACTAATTCATTAAAACTGCTCATGTAATGCCTCTGGAATTTGAGGCTCCCCAGTCTGTGAATACAAAAGAAACTCCGCCTATGGAAACACTGCATTTTCGGGTATTTAGCATCTCAGTACACAAAAGCCTATGCATAGTCAGGTTGTGTGGTCTCTATTCCTAAATTTCCTTTCTAAGTATAAAAACAAATTCAAATTTGTCCAAAAGACTGCGTGCCTCTATCTGCCAAATTTCAAATAGCTATTTCGAGAGAGACATAACTCCATAATACAATAGTTTCCTGTTTAAAACAACAAAACAGAACACTTGCAACAGGAAAGTAAAAATCAATCATTTCTTCTTCCTTCCAGATATCTACGTTTAACAATGGTTTCCTAATATTAAATAGGCAAGCTTAAACTGTCACAACAGTAAACATCATTCCAAAACTTTTTGTAAAGCATAGGATTTGCAATCCTAGGTGAGCTGAAGCAGACAAACCAAGTTAGCAAGTTACAGGGGTGCCTGGCATTTCACCCTCAGTTGTGTGCTACTCACAGGGAGGCAAAGTTCACACAAAAATAGGAAGTTATAACAATATTCAGTGCTAAACAAAGAGCAAGCAGCAAACAAAACTGCTTAGAGCCAAACATACAGCACTTGGCATTCTACTACTACTTACAATTAAAGCAGTAGGGGGAAGTACAGTGAACAAGTGCTGTCGTGATGTGTTTTGACGCAAGCATAATGATAAAAAAAGCACTTATGACTCACACATTACTTAAGTAACAAAAGACTTCATTTATTACCTCATCTGAGACCTGTACTCTATTGCAAAAATGATGTCCAAACTCCCTAATCGTTACCAAAAACTGGCTACCCGCAGAGGACAAGCTGCACAGAAAGAAAGATTATTCCTGACTCAAGGAAGCAGAGTTTATTTTAGATGGGGCTTTTTAAGACAGAACTCTGCTTCCAAGAGCAGAACAGTCCTTTATTTCACACAGAAATCCATGACTAACTCAGGCTATTGAAGAGTGACAAAAACTGCTTCCTACCAACTCTAATTTTGAGCAGACAGCAATGTTTAATTTCCCCCTTAAATCTGCCTGTCTGGTCAAAGAACAGGCTTCTTTTCAGACTCCCTTCAAAAAGCTGTGGGCATCATTTACATTTCACAATTACCTATCTAAAGATGTTTGATGTTCAAGGGCTATTCCATACTTGTTTCAATGTGGTGATACCGCTGGGCTGGGCATCTCAACAGAAATCAAGATTTCATACTCTATTCTGAGCTGTTTTATTTAACCAACTGTACTCTGCCAAATGTCTGTTCAAACCACTTTCCCATTTTTTTTTCTTCTAGTTTCAGATTCCTTAAACTTTCCTAGTGAAGGTGCAGACCCTCTAGAAATTGTATATGCATGAGCCACTCCACAGTCTTACATAAAGTGACTTTCCTTAATCACTTGTGTGGGCACTCAAGAACCAATCAAGACTCCAAAGAGCCTGAAAGCCTGCAAAAGCAAAGAAACTATTTAATCTACAACAAACACGTTGTTATTGGAAAATATTCAAGAAGCACTCCTCCTGAGCCATTCTTAGAAGACTAAACTAAGTCCTCAAATCACAGGCTGCAGCAGGAAAGTGCAGAAGCACAGAAGTGAATAAAAACAACAGACATGATTTAACAAGTCAAATAGTCAGGCAAGTGAAAAATCTGTCCAGGAGTAAAGAACAAACAAACAAGCAAACAGATTTAATAAGTCTTCATCAGAGTATATGTTACTTGTCACTGTGGTGATAAAGGAATAAGAGTACAGAGAAGGAAAGGTGCAGCAAGCAAACGTGAAGCAAGGGATTAACTTCCGCAAGCATCAGCCTGTACCTGAGTTACTCATTTATCTTTACAGTGAGTGAAAGAGAGTAGACACTTAGTGTATATCCCATACAAGGTAAAACCCTGATTTAGTTTAGAGAAAACAGGTCTAGAGATGCCTATTTTTCACTGCATTTAAAGGGAGGCAAGGTGCAGACACGCACATGTACTCTTGCTCACACACCCACTCCTGTATTAAGCAAAGTGAAACGCACCCTGAACATGCAGTGAAGTCAAGAAAAATATAAGCTAAGAGTTCTGCAGCATAGGTATTAGCCAGGCTCTCAGCAATAAGAGCTTGACCTTGGGGGTGGTTTCACGGCGTACAGCAACGTAACAGCTCAGCGCTGCCAAACAGGGCAGGCTCTTTCCGGCCTCTTCTACCAGCTCTGTTCCCAGCCACAGGATTACTCTGCTTACCTGCTACCAGGAGCCACTGTTATCTCCGGCTCATTTACTAACCCAGCAGAAAACCCCTCTAGCTGATATAAGTAAGTTTAAGTCATTTCACTGCCTAATCATTCTTCAAAAAGGTACTTACTACATAAAAATACCGTTTCACTCTAATCATTCCCTCTGACAGACTGACATTTGAAGTAATGCAGAAAAATCAAGCTCCAGAAGTTATTAGACATAAAAAGGAAATGCGTAACACTCAGTTTGTAAACAAGATTGAATATTCAATCCTCTTCCACAGAATAAGGTTTGGTTAACTTTCTACATTTTAGCTCTAACAAGAAAGTCACCATTTTCACTGCAGATACTGTTGACAGAATGGTACATGACCACAGAAGTCAAACATTCCCCACCAAATGCCTACCACTCTAAAGATGTACTAGAAACCACACTGGGGATAAAACCTGTTGGAATAAAGACAATTACATGCTATCTACTAGTAAAGAGCCAAGGCTTTTTTATGTTCCCGTATATATTACTTTCAAGGTCATAACTATAATGGAGTAAACTCACTGCTCTGCATTGCTGGACATCTTTCATTAGAAAGCACTGAAGTCCTGAGCATACATCAGCACAGTACATCAGACGGCAGCATTCTTGGCACTATTAGCAGTCCAAAGTTAAGGGATAGTTCCATGTACACAGGAAAGCCCCGAACACAGACCACACCAGACCTAACAGTCCTCAAAAACAGGCAAACAAGGAGGTAAGTTGAAAAGAGAGAGAATTAGGGAGTCTGCACTGCAGACAGAGTAAGCCACTTCTAAACCCAATGAATCAATTTGAAGAGGCAAGGCACAGCGCTTGATAACAAGTGCTAGAAAAGAGCACTGAAATTTCATCATCCCCCCTGCCTCCACCCATGAAGCATTACCCCCATTCTTCAAAACAGATTAAACAGATTTGTGACTTGGCCAAGTCATTTTGGCAAGTATGCAACAGAGCTGGGAACAGAACATATTTTTCTCCAACACTCAATCTTTGTTTAAACCACTAGATCATCCCTTAAGTCTTCCTTCTCTTACAACTACTTTAAGAGGCAGAATATCAGGTGAAACACGCATCTTCAGTAAGAGGGAGATTATTTAATTAAATAAGACAGCATTATTTCAGTGTTTGTTGCAAAAGAGTAGCTACTTAAGGAGCAAAAAACGTAGTGGCTGCGAAGCCTACACGGCACAAAGACAGACATGCACATGTATCTTAAGCAATGTATCACATCCTCCCAAACACAGATAAAAGGATTTTCGTCTCACCAGTCCTTTACTACTACACCATGAAAACTGCATGTTAGATGCATGCATTCCAACTGAAATCTCTACAGTTGTATGCTGAAGAATTTGAGGAAGTTAAACTACACAAACCGCATTTCCTATGTACTCATGAGAAGCAGGATTTCATTTTTATTATCAAAATTAAAACCTTATTTCAAGTAATTTAAAAAACAAAATAAAGCCAAAGAAAAGATAAAATTTAAATCCTAGATACTGAAAAATGTCAAGGGAAAAAGGATTCTTCCTTTGCTGTCTTTTAGAAATGTCTGTTACTTTTACTCATGCAGAATAGCCTGCAAATTTCCCAACAACACACGGTTGGAGAGGCTAAAATAATACAGAGTACGTCCTACCTGCCTGCAATACTGAAGGATTTCCTTTAATTTGGTTAGTCCATGTTATATCTGCTAGTTTTAATTACTCATACTCCCGCACTGCCTCACACCAACATTATGGAACGTCAAAAACTTTCACTGGCAAAAAAAGCACCAAATACTCATGTCTTTTTTTGCAAGAATCAAACTGCTTTGGTGAGGGAAATACAAGGCAAGTACTATCTTCACTTTGCACTTCTTATCCTGTTTAAACAAAGAACACTGCTGTGCACTCTTCCGTTTGGTTTTACTTCACCTGCATTCCTACAGGTAGGCTGCAGAGTCCACAATAACTGGATCAGTCCCACACAGCAAAGAACACTGTATGGGAAGGTAGCAACAACAAAGCCCATGCTTTAGTTGCATAAACCAAACCACACCTGAGGCTTTCTGATACTAAACTTACCATGTCTTGAGAGTGGTTTCTTCTGCTTTAGCTTCATATTCCAGACCTTTTTTTTCTTTTTTTAAAAATTATTTTTCTGTGATTTAGATTGTCCAGACCATTAAATTTTCTACACACAGAACACTAAAATGGAAAAAAATGGTCCCAGCACATAATGCACTATTTCACTGTAAGTCACCCTGGTTTTTATAGATCATCCTTCTTTGAGATATGCTAGAACCATACCAACTTCATAGGCAGTATGAGCTAACGCCTTCCTAAACAAAAATTAATGCTAAATTCAATCTTGTCATGCTTTTCTACAGCCAAACTGATACAGTGAAGTTTAGAAAACACTTTGAGATGCTGCAAAAAAACCAAGTTGCAACCACGTCCAACAAGGCACTTTTACAGCTAGAGAGGAATACTCTGTTCAACTGCTCAATGAAATGTCTCTCCATGAGCAGAAATTTGCAATGCTTTACTTCACAGATAATTTTTCCAAAACTTTCATGTGTAAATATATACACACACACACATATATATATATACACACATTGATACATTTATACATGTATTTATACATATAAAGCAACGTGGCTTACTTTCAACCCCCTGAAAAAGCAAGTGAGTTTTGTTCAAGTCAAGCTTCCCCAGCTTACCAGCTCACCAATGCTCTTTCCTGAATGGGCTTATCCAAAACTGTCATATAAAAAAATCCTCCAAATGATCAATTAAAGACTTCACACCTTCCCCCCACCACACATCTATCTGCTGGACCTTCCCTTTATCAGAAAACCATCTGCTGTTACTGTTTAATTTCTGACACACACATGTATTGATTGCTCTAAAAGCAGAAATTTCTGTAGTGCAGTTGGAAGGTAGGATTGCAGAGTTAAGAACAATTTCACCAGTCATGTGAGTTCTTCAAAATTCCACTGCAGAATCCACTTGTACAGCAAAGCTGAAAAGATGCAAATGAGCTCCAAGCATATAGTGATGCACAAAAAAAGAACTCCAAACACTAATTTTCACAGTACTTAAATTAGCATGTTTCCACTTGGACTTGAAAACCCACCAATAACTGAAAGATGCAGATTTTCAGAAAGGTGCATTAAATTGAAAGGGAACACTAATCCCTAGATACACAAAGCTCTACCTAACTTCCACAAGTGTCAGGCATTAAACTTACACAGACTTACTTCAATAATAATCAAAATCATTTTATCCTGAAAATATGTTTGGGGTTTTTTCAAATGCATCTGAAGCACCACTGACATCTTGGCCTTCACCTTCGTATCCAAAGTGGTCTCTAAATTCAAGTTATCATAAATACAGAAGTAGCAATAAATACTCCTATGTATTTGGAGCACATTTCCCTAATTTTTAACTTGTACATCAAATTATTTCACAATCTTGGTAACATCTGCCTGGAAAAGACTAATATTTCCTGGTCTGAATTCTATTATGAAATAAAAGTAAAAATTAAGAGAAGAAGAAAGATTAAAACATTAAGATCTAAGAGACTTCTAAGAATTCTGGAGGGCATGGCCACGGCCTTATCCTGGATTCTAATACCAAGTACACTTTGCCAGTATGTAGAGAACAACATGCAGGCTTCATGTCAGAAAAGCTTACAACTAAGATAACAGACACTTCAGAGGATTAGGAACACTGTAGAAAACCATGGGGTTTAATGTCTTTCCCTCAAAAAAAAAAAATTATACATTTCTAAACTAATACTCTTTTAATCATCATTGGGAGTTGCATTGGGAAGACCTTAAGAGCACTAATTAGCTCAGTTACAAAATTACACCTTACAATCAGTTTTGCTCTGTCTCCTGAGAAAACAACAGTCAGTTTGTATGGAAGGGTCACAAGAATCAGTGATTTTTCCAGAAGAACTGTAAAGGCAATGAGACAGGATACCATCACCTGACACAGAAAGCTTGAAAGGTGATATGAAACCCTTAAAGTCTTGATCATTGCTTTAAAAAAAAAAAACAACAACAAAACCAAGCAAAAACCAAACCCACAAAGCATAGCAGAGACTACCAGAAACTAGTTATCAAGTAACTGTGTTTGAAGATATTTCTGTGGAGTGCAAAATGAGTATCCCTCATGATATCATAGCACCATTCTGGAAACTACTGGAAATAATGCAAGCACAGTTTTGCTGTTCTCCCAGTCCAACTTTGCTATCCACACTGGTTACCTTTTACTGCCTTTCAAGCTTCTTCTTCTGAGGTATGTGGATAGCATCTTTGGCTATGCTCTCCTCATAGAAGCAGTGCCCAAAATCATCTTGTAGCCAGGCAAAGGGAGACAGGTCAGGAACTGAAAGAGCAACCAAGGCCTTTCAAGAGCAGAGAAGCTTTACATCCACTCAAATGCTGGTAGAACTGCTAGGTAAGGACAGCGAAGACACTATCAATCTTACTCTTTCTTTCCACCTGGTAATGGAACAAACTGCACTTCTGACTTGACAGAAAACTAATCCTGAGCCTGTCTCTCTCCTTCTCATCCAAGGGATTGTTTTTCAGGCCTACCAGTAAGCTCATCTGACTTAAGCATGCAATGTGAAGACCAGAGCTAACACACGGGACAGAACAGGATGGTTTTTCAGCTCTTAACTTCCAACTAGCTTCCAACTAATCTTGAAACCAAAGGGTTAGTTACAGTTTATCTTAGTCTGAATCTCATATATGGACATGCTTAATGAAGTGAAAGTGCTGTTTTAATAAACCTGTATTACTGTATAGCTCTGCTGTGAAGAGTAAAAAAATATCCTTTTTAAAACCAGGAACAATGAGAAATTTACTTTCAATTACCGCAAATGCTTGAAAAATAAAGTTTACCTATATCCTTAACAAAAGAAACAAAAGCTTTCTGCAACAGAGTATCCCTTAACTTTATGCACTCTCAAGAGAAAACTGAATTGAAGAAACTCTATAAAGAAGTATGCAAAGTTAAACATGTTACCTACAGTGCACTCAGATAATTATGAGATGATGCATTCAGAAAAGCTCAACAAGTCAAATAAATTTTGTGTCAAGCCAAAACCCCTCATAGAGGTAATACTCCCTAAACTGCTATGAAGTGAACTGGAAAGATGCAATATTTTTGTACGTAAGTTAAAAGTTTTATTTACTGTTGCTCCTTGGCACTCCCTAATCAGTTGGTCTGGGTCAGCGCTCACTCAGACCTTGTGTACCAGAATCCATAGCACAAAGCTGCTGCAACTGAAGAGTCATGAGCAGTCTAAACTTAGATCTGTGACCAAAACTGATTGTAAAGATTAAAAGAAGTCTATGGAGTGTATGTTGAACACCATTCATCTAAGCAAAGATGCCAAGGGACAAGAGAAAAAACCCTGCCATTTCACAGATCTTAAACATAATGGTAAAAACCACACACAAAGAGGTGATATAACAGCTAGCTAGCGAATATAGACCAAGTCCCAAAAGATTAAGCATAAGGTCAATTAATCTCTCAGTTTCAAGATGAAATATATTCAGACTGCTCTCTGCAGTTTCTACCACAGGACCTACCAAGGACTGCATCCTGAAAGAACTACCACAAAATGGGGGCAAGGGGATGCTTAGTGCAGTGGTAAACACAGCAGAAAATTTTAGAAATACAGGATCAATAGCAACAGTTGAAAGGAAGGGGGAGGGGAAGGAAACAAAAGGCTCAGTGCCTGACACTGACAGAGGGGGGAAAAAACCTCCCAAAAATAAACAGCTTGGAACACAAACTAAATAATTCATGGCCTATGCTGAAGAGGGGGCATGTGCTGGTCATATGTTCAGCGTATGTTACTGGCACCACTCACCAGCATGTTCCATGTTGTAATAGCTTAAACATTTAGATTTGAAGTGTGCTGCCTTCAGGGACGACATGATCTGGGCAGCTCTGGTGAAATACATGCCACTCAAAATGAATACAAGCTAATTTTGGCTTGCAGGTTATTTCTCCATACTCCAAACAATGCTTTGCTTGGCACTAACTCATTTGAAGAGCTTATTTTAAACATAACCAGTGGTAGCGTGAAGCAACTTTTAAAACCAGTACAGTTTATGTAAGTTCATATAAAATTACAATTGTAATTGTGTATCTGTGGTTTTTAGAGGTCACTTTCTGCTCAGATCCATGCTACAGATAGATGTGACTATATTTAAGCTTCAGATCACCTACAGTCTTTGAATTGTGCACAGCCTCAAACGCAGCAATATGCAACATGATGCAGCTCATTGGAATGTAATGGTGTAGTTTTAGGACTCCAAAACAGAGAGGAAAAAAACAAATTCTGTTGGAATTCAAACATGCAGTTTCAAATACCAGCTTTCAGTAACAGCCAGTCCTGCCTCTCCTCTTAAGTCACTTTCATC
Source organism: Psilopogon haemacephalus (assembly GCA_013396835.1). Lineage (NCBI taxonomy): Eukaryota > Metazoa > Chordata > Aves > Piciformes > Megalaimidae > Psilopogon > Psilopogon haemacephalus. The sequence continues at coordinate 679,876 of VWZI01017378.1, read as the reverse complement.
GCTGTGGAAGTCACACCAAGACACTTCCTTCCAGTGCTACTGAGTTTTTGACCATTATCACCCTCTTCTGCATTCAAACCAGTGCCTATAAATTAGATATATTGACTTTCCTTCAAATGCCTAGCCTAGTGTATTTTAAATCCCTTAGAGTGATTTCTCTTTCCTTTATACTTTTGTATTAAATCATTACCTGCACAAGTCAAATCCTGTCTCCATTTAGAACATGTTAAGAGGGTTATTCTAATGACTTAAAGATGGTGTGAACCATCACAGTACAAGTATCTAAGGACCTTTTGGATTTAAAAATAAGTCTCCCTTGCTCAGCAAAGAACTTCATCAGCCCAACTTCTTTCTCTGCATCAGATGCTGGCAATACGTTCTCACTCAGCAATTTATTTACCACAAAATAGCCTTATAAAAGCACAGGGCAATCATATATATTCTCTTCTTTAAGTATCTTGGAGAAAGTTTGAAGCAGCAGCTACCACAAAGACAAAACAGTCCTAAGTAGGACAAAATTGCATTAGTGTAACACATCCAGTAACCAACACTTCTTTAATCAGAGCCCAGGGATCTCCAAGTCGAAATGCAATGTCACTGCAACAGGCACCCAACCCCCCTGGTACTTACCTATATTTATCTGAAAGCGATTAACCCTCAACTACTCAGGCCTTCAAGATAAGAAAGAACTGGGAGAACAAGAAAACCACCCCATCATCCCAATACCAAATGTTGTTGCAAAAGGAGAAAGTCGCAGACACAATTTACCCTCGAGATAAGGCACATAAACATATTTCAGCACAGGAACGGTATCAAAGCAGCACCAAAATTACCAAACACATCCTGCCTTCTCAAGCCTCCCCAAACAAAATGACTTCATCAACATACTCCCACACTGCCATCTTCCATGCTCATTTCCGGCACTACAGGGCTTGGGTTTTTTCCTTAATTTTGAAAGCTACAGAAAAGCCTAATTTTTACAACCAACATTTCTGATTGAACTACTGATTTCGATTCCCCAGTCTCTTCTCCCTGTCTACTACTGTATTACTTCTCCAAGTCGTCAAGATCACACCCTCTCATGTTATGGTTATTTTGTATTCCACCCAACCATGCTTTCAAGCTTTGCAGATAAAGTTCAATTATTTTACGGCACACTTCTCAGCTACATTCCAGCTAATACAAAGAACATGCACATGCAAATGTAGTTATTTTCCTCAGCTACTACTAGGCCAAAATAACTTGAAAACAATAACTTCAAACTTTCGTAGAATTTTATCCTTCTGAGGATTGCATTATTTACATACACACGCTGATCTCTTTTTATTTTTGTTTTTGGTCATGGTTTGCATGCTTCTTTTCTTTAAAGGCATAAAAACACCCATTTTGCTGATAACCTTAGATAACAGTGAATAACCTCACGTAAGAATCTTGGGTACTTACTAGCCCACAGCAGACCAAACTTATTTATAGCTAAGTAGCAAGCTGGGGTTAGCGATCTCTTCCAGGCTCAACAATCTTCCAACCTCAGAATAACCACACCATAAAACAAGCAGGGTTATTTCACTACTGACAGAAAAGTAAACATTTGTGTACTAGGGTGTGCTTGCAGATGATTGCTCTGGCTGCCTCTACTGCAGCAGACAGTAAAAGCTATTCACAACAGGCCAAAATTCATGAAGGAAATTTTAAAACTTGATCACAAATTGCTTTCAGAATTTAACTTGCATTTTTAAAGCAGAGACAGGTGGAAGGAGCTCAATTCTTCTCCCAACTGTGAATGAGGTTTCCCATTTCAGCTTCAGACAAGTTTCTCTAACCCTTATTAGTGCCAAGTTTTCTATATGGAAAAGGTAATATTCCCTTGAATGCTATGAAGCAGTTCAGGAAAGATTAATGTAAAAGAAAACAGTACCTTAGCCCACAGAAAAAAAAAAATCTTCAAAAGAGAGAACAGCAGAGAATTACTTTTATTTTTTAGCAAAACACTGCAAGAATCTTACTTACAATGAATGAAGTTTTGTTACAGAAAGCCTGAGTATTCATAGCATTGAGTATTCAAGTGAAGATGACAAGTAAAAATGAAACACTTCCAGAAAAGCCTGTTTTGTTGTCAGCTTGCTGTTCACTGTTAACTCCATCTCACCCCATTCCTCTGCTTAAACATTCACAAGAACTTGTCCGGTTCAATCAGCTCACAAGGACTTCTGGCCTCTTACGTGATCCTGATTGAACAGCAGCACACCTCAGAAGACAGCAGTCCTTCAGGAGAACGGAAAAAGAGAAGGGATGCAGCTAGTTGAGAACTGAGTAACAAAACAGGCAAGAAGTGATACCGCTTTGTACCATGCACTGCACAAAGTTATTTTGCCTTGCCAGGGTTCACAAGGCATTTGAGCAGTGTTAAACGGCTCTGGAATTTGCTGATAGCACAGACTAGCTGCATTTCTCAGCTTTATGGACAAACCAGTATCAGAAAAAGGTTTTAAAAACAAAGGCTTAAATTTCAATTCAAGACTGAAGCTCAACAACTGAAGTTCCACTGTGGTTTTTACCTATTACATCTCTTTCCTGTTGCTAAACTTGCCTGTCATCTGAACATTTCAACTGACAAACACACTGTGGTTTCCAGGTCCAGAATGTGTGCAGTGATTATCAATACCTAGAAAGCTGAATGAATAATACTATCATCAACCACAAACTGTGGAGCCCCACCCTCAACTTCACTTCTGCATTTATTTGAGAAGCCATCTTCAGAGCAGAAGGTAACAAACGACTGCATTTATTCTTCAACTCAGAGATGAAGCTACAAAAGTGCTGCCAGGAAAAAGCTTGATGGCATCACTGGAAGTAAGACTGCATGAGCATGAATTTCATCATTCTAGGAGAACTTTATTTCCCAATCCAGTAATTTTAATAAAGTTACTTATGAATAGATTGCACTCTTCAAAGCAATGTTTTCATGTTGTTCAGAGAGCTTTAACAGTTCATCCTTTGGCTTGCAGCCCCTAATACAACTAAAAAGTGAAGGCATTTAGTAACATAACAGGACAGAAAAGACCAAAGCCACACAATAAAAGAACATCCTGGGTCAGATACACACACAGAGGTGCTTTAGTTGGTTACTCCAAAACAAGAGACAACCAATGACCATATAAGACGATCTGTCACCAGCACACCTAGTAGAAATCTTATCTGAACCTAACCCAGCCACACCCAGAATATTCACAAGTGTAAGGAAATACCTTGCTTCCTTCAACACATCCTTGCTCAGTATGTTAGGTAGTGCTTGTATCTGTGGAAGCCATAAACATAATTACATAAATTACCATCTATCAAAATTATCTCCAACATTCCTAGCATCCAAATCCACCAACACTGCACTGGAAATGAAGGGCACTTTTTTGTTACAACCTGCTCCTCCTCCAAATTCTTGGTCTGTTTCTGAAATGTTTCATCTCATCCCCTGTGAACACGGAGCAAATGCACAGCTCCTTGCAACCCTGTTACTTAAGCAGCTGTGGAAAGCTGGACCAACTAAACTTATTTATTGACTTCTAATATATCTGCCTTAAAAGGCAATGTGGTTTTACCCTCCTGCATAGAGAAGGGAAATTAAAAGCTGCCTCTCAAATGACAACTTTTTTTTTTTTTGGAGATGTTTCTGCACCTATCATGCAGATACCCTCAGAAGACATCATAGGACACCCAAATCACAACTGATCTACCTGCAGTGTCACCTTCAGTAGATATGTATTTTCTGAAAATACACTATGGACATGTACACCCCCATAAATAAATTCCATGTACAAATCAGAAAGGATTTTACCATTTTCTTCAAAGTATTTTTTTCTTTAGGGCAGATGTATAGGATGCTGAAGAAACTCTAGTTAGACACCTGTGTTAGAGGCAAAGAAGTGTGCTTTTTGAGATAAAAGGGCTTTTGTTGGGGAGGAGGGTGCAGGGAGATGGGAGACAGGACTACAAACAAAACCAACATACACAATTTTAAACAACAGCCATCTGCTTCCACTACATCCTTAATTTTCCAAATGAATCTGTGACCTCCCCTCCTCTGAAATACATCTAAAGCACCAATGGACTCATGACTCATGGACCTATGGGGCAAAATCTACCTTTGAGCAGGAGATAAAATGACTTAGCATATGGAATGTAGTCCATACTTGAATTCTGTCCTCTGGTACAAAAGGATCCACAGACAAGGAAATTGTACCACTTTTTCTCTAGTGGTTTTTTTTGATGCAACCATATTTACACAGAGGTTTTTCAAAAGGAGCCAGAAAGCACATATTTTAACTAAAAGTATGACACAACTGAATCACCTCAGCATCCCCTCTACTTAGCTTCATGCTTTTTTACTACCTTTTAACTGAAATACTTCACATTCCCCTTTCTCACAGAACATGCTGTCTTAAGAACTTTAAGGATTTGAACACTTTGGGGTTTCATTGCAATGCTTCTTCAATACACCAAAATTTTTTTTGGTCTTCTCCTGGTTGGGAACTTTCATTCCCTTTTTATGTTTATTTCAGTGAGCATAACAGTTCTTACAACTACAATTCCTTAATGTATGGTTGTATAAGACACAGCAAGTTGAAAGTGTTGTTCAAAGTGTGTACAAGCCCAATACCTACTACACTACCACGTGTGCAAGCTCCGCTACCTGCCAGACCTCTTCATGAGCCACTTCAATGCAGAAAACCATCAAAAAGTTGCAAAAAAAGCAGACATCAGCAAACCAAGGAACATCTGATGAGCTTCAAGGACAGCATAACCTGCAGTTGGGAGCACTGCAGAAAACAAGACCTTCACCTCCCATGCTCCATTTCAGCAGCAGTGAAACACTAGATGAGCTCAGAGACTCATGAAAGCACAACCATGTTCCTAAAAAGTGAGACCTCAGATTCCTCTGCATCACATTTCCCAAATTAAATATCAAAGTCAGAACCTACTTACATTCTGTAAGGACAGCAATTGTATTACTTTGCACTCTGCTCTTAAATTTGGGATGATCTTTCACTTTTTCCTGTCTTTTTTCAAGCCTCCCAACAAATCTCATTTCTCCTCACACAGCTACAATCGCCACTAACAGCCTGCCCACATTCTAAAGCAAAACTCATTGGCCTATGTTTTCCCATGTAGTAACCAAAATCACCTCTCCCATTTTTCTAATCTGCACATGGCACAATGCTAAAGCCACACTTATTCTGACAGGTTTTTTTAATCTTGAATAATCGGTTTGTTTTAGTTCAAATTTGAATTTAAGCCCACACAAAATTTGGCATGAGTGCATTCTCCCTTCTCTTGTCTAAGCCTTACTCTCTCTAATCTTATTTAAGTCTCTGTCTCCCCTCATTGCTACACAGGCCTTCTTCACCTATCTCTAAAGACCAGAAGACAGCAACATTACCAAAGGAGTGAAATCCTTTCCTTCAGGAGTCAGCTGCCATCACCTATGCTGTCCAGCTGCTTTAGTTCTGTGTTTACTGCACTGATACTGTAACCAACAAGCTTGCCTACTACTGAAGTACATAAACTGTCTGGATATGCCTCCTCTGCTCACATTACATTCTGCCTGGCACACTCCAAATACACCCATAGGACAATAAAAAGTAAAAAATCTTTTTTTTTCACATATTCTCAGTTTAAAAAAGACAAATAGGAAAAAAAAAATCAAAACCAACACCCACCCAACCCACCCTCTGATAATTATGTGACTGCACCTTCATAAATAAACCAGACTTCTACCTTCCATGTAGTAAAATAGTGTCTCCTGCACTGTGCTACGATACTAACACTTTAGGTATACTTTGCAGAAATTGGTGCTTCTGTGGAAGTTAAACTTTTTTTCCCAGCTGTGACAGGAAAAATAGGAAGATAGACTTTTTTTTTTTTTTAAAAACTAAACAAATTATCTGCTTCCATACTGCAAAATGTCAGCAAAAATCAGAATTTAAAAGTAACTTCTATCAACACATTAATTCATCCATATAATATCTGAACAAAAATCACACATTCATTTTCATGTAAGAGATTTACAAAACCTGGATTTATTATGTTCAAAATTTAAATATTCTATTAGATGCTAACCTGACTTCTTATCAACACATGAGCCTTATACCTCATGAGCTACATCTAAGACTTATTTGAAGAACAATGTTCCAAAAATCACCATATATTGTATGAAAATTATCTCTGAATCTTTACAGTGTACTCCAATATGAAGACTAAGATGATCATGAACAAAAGCATCCAAATCATTTGCATGAAAGAACACTGCTAGCAAGTGTAAATAAACAAATTTCCAACTAGATGTTTGAAGCAATTTTAATTAAAAACCAAGCCAAGTACTGACTCCTTGTTAAAATGCCTAATGAAAGTATCTTGCTATAATACAATAGAAGATTATTAAAACAGGACTTTCAGAGGAAGTGAAGGCTGAAGAGTTAAGAAGCTTCACCTACTTGTACCTCTTGTAGCCCTAAGCCATGAAATTTCATCCAGCCATATCTATACCGCAGCTGATCACCAGGTCTGACTACAGCACAGTGTATTCGCCTGTTTGAAGCACCTTTTCCTAGAAGGTATCCATTTCTGACCAGAAAATGGCTAAATAGATGCCACTATTCTTAGTAAACTGTTCCAGTAAAAATACACTCTCAGTTTGAACTCTTAAGAGTTTAGTTTACAGATTGTTTTTTTATACCTGTGTGTGATCCATTAGTAGCCTTTCAATAATCTAATTCACCCCCATAAAAGCACATATGTAAAAATAACGTCAGGGTGGTGAGACACTAGAGTAGGTTGCCCAGAGAGGTCTTAGATGCTCCACCATGGAGAAACTGAAACATTGAGCATCAGGCTGTTTGGGCCTCTGAGCAATCTCATCCAGCTGAAGATGTCTGTGCTCGGTGTAGGACAAGATGACCTTTAAGGGGTCCTTCCAATCCACACCATTTATGACTCTCAGATGGACTCTATCAGTAATTCTTAGAACAGCTTCCCTCTCTGCACTTTGCGAACCTTTTGAGATTAGTTTTATTTCTTTAAATGGATTGACCAAGTCTACTGTTTGTCTCAATTACTTCTGAAGACTGGAAACACAGACAGTATTTTTTCAATACAGCACTGTAGTTATATGAAGCATTTTATAGTTATAGTTATCACCGTGCCTGGAGATATTCAGAATTCAAATGGACAAGGTGCTGAGCAGTCCAATCTGATTGGTGAAGTCATTTCCGATTTCAGCAGGAGTTTGGCTGAAGGTACTTTCCAAAATTCTTAATGTAAAACATTAAATGAACACTTAATTAAAATTAATTCCAGGCGACTTACAACAATGACACATCTCTGGCATTTTTACTTTACAGCTCTGATTCTACAAGTGCTCAATCCCATATGCATCTGCATCCACATGAGCTGCCTTGCTGAAGACAACAAAAACGCTTAGCTTAGCAAGGACATAACTGTTTGTCAATCTGCTCATGCTTTTTGCTTTATCTGGTGCACATGGACAAACAAAAAGGTTCCTACAAATATTCATTAAAATATTCTGAAATTTTGAGTATTGAAAATTTTACACTCACTCAACTGTAGAGTCTACACAAAGATGCTGCTTTGTTAAAGTTTAAGATCTGCAATACTACTGGGAAGGACAGAGCAGCGCAGGAGCACGTGCAGTAGCTGCAGCAGAATCACGCAAACAAATGTGAAGAAACAAAGACTCCCATCGTGCACAGACCTTCTTTAGTCCTTTTAAACACAAAGGACTACAAAAAATTGCACTATCTCTTCAAGCGGCTTATTAAAGCCTCTTCATCCTTCAGTGGTGGAACAATACTGATTAAATCTTAGCTAAAGAATATTGCATTTATTTTCTATGCCATCCAGTGTGGAATAGCTGCAGAATAAATATGGTTCCTCCCTTCTGACTGCTTTATCTAGGTCAAAAAACTCCTTTAAGGCAGGAAGTCGCAGGAAACAAATGTCACTACACATCAACTTTTTATCATGAAAACAAGCAAGACAGTGGATAAAACCACCACCTTCCCAAGATTTCTGGATGAAGTTCCATGAAAGACATCAGCTTATTAGTAAACACAAGACTCCTGTGAAAACTGCTTGAAGGCTACAAAAGAGAGTCTCACACTATCACATGACATATCCTTGTTTTTCTTTGAAATGGTATTTTATTTCCAGTGTTTTAAATAATTTTACCTATGTTAGAGGGACTTGAGAGGTCTTGAAGGCATTGCTGTATTTGCTTAAAAATTCATCTCATTTTTAACAGCTTAAGCATGACAGTGAGGAAATCTCTTGCCTTGTGCAGGACAATTACATATGTTAAAAAAAAAACCCAAACACCCACCCAAAAAGAAAAAAAAACAAACCACACAAAAACCAACCCTAAAATCAACAGCAGAATTCCTCCAGAGCAGAATTATTCTCTAACATGCATCACCTACCCTCACAAAGGAATAATATTAACAAGATCAACTAATTTCCTAATTAAAAACAAACTAATCATATGCATTTATTGTGAAAAGGATGAAACATTAACTTATTTTCTTTACTAACTTATTTAACTTACACTCTGCATTTCACAACTGAAGATCAGTATTGTATTTTTATTTAATCAATGCAAAGCAAAGAATAATTTATGTACCTTTTACCTCATTATTAGAACTGAAGGTAAGGATCTCAACACTTCAACTACAGATTCTTGGAACAGACACTTAACACTGATGTTGCACCTTTAAACCAGAACAACACTAATCTTGTTTCTGTCACAGAACTGCAACTTAACAGATGATAAAGAAACCATCAATTTTTAAGATGATTTCCCAGTTTACAGTATTTCGTATCACTGTACAAAGAATGTATTTACTCCTATAGCTAACTACAGATGTAAGAACGTTTGTAAGATCAGTAAGACTGTGGAATTAGGTAAAGAAGTTTCCTATGTGTACCAATTATACCAACAGAAAAAAGGGAGGCAAGTCTAAATTAATCCAAATATCAAATTGTTTTAGGCTTTACCTCAACCACCTGATGTATGACAACTTGCAACACTGTTTCAGTAAAAATAAAAAATTCACTCATAAGGTGTGCAATTGAGAGAGAGAAATAGGTAAAAAAACGAGATGACAGAAACAGAAATTATGACTATAGAAACTGCACGTTCATCTCTGTTTTGATTTCAAATAATACGCACTCTGCCTCCTTCCTCCCACATTCCTTTTCAATCAGATCTGCTTATGTGAGAACACTACTGCTACTGAGCTTGACATTTGCAAATCCGACTTTAAAGTAGCCAAAAAACCACCTATAAACATAGCTCAGTTAACCTTGTTAGTCATTATGGCATAGGTCTCAGTGTCTGCTAAAGAAAGTAAATAAAAGTTTCTGGAGACTGATTCATGAGTCATAGCCAAGTTCAACGCTTCTCAGCTCCATGCTTAGAGATCATTTGTAATTCACAGTTTTAATACAAGCAGTATGGAGCTTCAAAACTCTCTTCTGAATGCATATCAATCATAGGGTCTCAAAAACATTTCAGCCAGCTGTCTTCCTTATGAGTAACTGTATCTATCAAAGGTGCTGTGAAGAAAGGGGAAAAACAGGTGCCAATCCAGCCTGAGGTATTACTCCATACTTGCAAGTATAATCCTTGAACAAAGTGTTGTTATGTTTCTTAAAGTCTCTATCATTTCTGTTCATACAGAAAATATTTAGAACAGAAACTAATAAGCCAAAACCAAGCAAAGAACATTCTTCCTAAATCACCAAGAAACACTACCTGAGATGTTATGATCCCTTCACCTCAACTGTTAAGCTAAACCTCAGTTGTTTCCAGTGAGAAATTACTTCCCTGAGCATATGAGCAGCCACAGCTCTAACTCACACAGCAATCATAGCTTTGCATAGAATTTAAGTAACTGCAGTAAGAAGACAGAAAAACACGGAGTGATACATTAGGTTTGCTACAATCTGTCACACTATTTTTGGCTCAAGTGATGCTGAACACAATAAACTTTTCCAAGGAATTAGTGGATACACTTGGTCCTTGTTCAGAATCTACTGGCTTCCATCTACTTTCTACCACTTAAAATATGACCCAACTGGAAATACTGATTCAGTCCTTTGATACCAGAAGGAAACGCACAAGAACACTAATTTTTAGTTTGCAGCCATAGAGGCTTGGACTTAGGATTAGAAGTAAAACATACTTAGTGTGGTTTACTTAAGAGCTGCAATGCCTACAAGTGTAAAGAAGTCTACAAAACAAATGACAGAACAGCATAATTATTTAGTGTCTCTTAACACAGCTAACTTAAGTTGCATCAAATGGAATTACACGGGTGTCAAGTTTAAAGAACTCAGCAAAAAGGTATTTTCTCCAATGTTTTAACAGTATTGTGAAACTCACTGCTGTGGATACCAAAGGTTTGCCGGGGTTTGCAAACAGCAAATGGTTGTAATTAAAAAAAAAAAAAATTAAAAATCAACTTTGACTTTGAAAAGAAAAAGCAAGGGCAACACATCCCTTTGCATCTGCTAGTGACTGCTCTTTGAGGAAGATAATGGGCTAGATGCGTCTTTGCTCTGACTTAGAAACGCTGTTCTTATGCTAATGGCATCTTATGATTCACAAATCTACTTCCACAAAACCAAAATTAAAAGCAATTACTAAAATACAAAATATATGGTTTGTCTACATGGACAGGGCATTGTCTTGGAACACTCAAGACCAGGATGTCAGGATCTTTGTGACCTTAAATGCTAACAGACAAAGCACAACCAAGAAACCCAGAAACAAAACAAACTTCTTTAGAGCTAGACTGTACCCAGAAGTCAGCCTGCTTTTTTCAGTTGTATCAGTTACATCTGTCTGGAATCCTGCCTCTCCAGAAACTGTACACAAGAACCCTGTCAACAACTGCTGCTGTACCCTGCCCAAAAGATGTTTTTTTAAAACAAGTATCTCAAAAGTCACATATAAATGGTATTATTTACCTAACAATATAGCCTAACAACGCTTTCAACTGAAGTTAGGGAAAATCTGACAAGCATCAAATGAAAGCAATTTAAAATCATGATGAACTGGAGAATAAGAGTCCATGCATCTTGAAAGTAGCTGTAAAAGACTGAACAGAACTTGTTTGATTTCTGTGTATTTAACAGGAGAATATAAAACCTTTCTGATCCCATTCCTCTGTACATTATGACATTGAACAGAGAGCTACTTACTGGACATGAACAAAAAAATTACCGTTTTCCCCGAGCCCCCATTTTATTCACCTAGCAAAATGACAGTTGGTTTGTACAGACACAAGTACGTATGCAAGTCTGTCAAGAACCAGAAAAACAAAAACACACTTTCCACCTGCTATTACCTCCTGCTTGAGAACTTAAACGTTTGAACTGTGAACAAGGCTTCCAAGGAAGCATCAAAAATAGCAACCAGAACAGTTATCTTACCGCACAGTAATTCCCTGCTTTGTGGTATTTCTATCTGTAGAAAGAAAGATGTCTTTACTACAGGTAGAAGTATATCCTAGTGTTAATAATTTAATTTCCCCAGACGTTTAAAACGTGTGTTTTGCAGGAGACTGCAAAAGTCATATTTCTGTTTTTTTCCCCTCTAAACCCAGCAAGTTCAGTAACATCAACAATGCAATCATATTTCAAAACTGTGCTGAATTAAAAAAAGGCCAAGGACACTGGAACGACTTACACTTACTAGTGACAATTAAATAAGACATTTCAAGTCAGTAACAGTGTTTTACTTGGGAGTCACCTGTAAGTCACTATTAAGGCAAAACAGAGATGGACCCTCCATTCTTGGTTTCCAAGATCACTTAAAAACAAACTAAGAAATAGGCCACTCTGATTTTTTTAAACTTCACCTGCCATTAAAATTTCAAATGACTGTGTAGTCAAAGCATACCATTGGCAACACAGCAGGATTAAACAACAACAAAAATAGATCTAGTGATTACTTGAGCTGGAGGTGAGCAATTATCCATCTCGAACTTGCACCAGAACTACTTTCCTTCCAACCATATCCCAACTGTTAATTAAATGCTTACATTATACTGAAGTAGCTAAGTTTGATTCTTAAAATCCAGGAGAACACCTTCAGTGTGACCAATTAAATCTGCAATGAAACTCCAGAACATGACTGCAAACAATATTAGTCACCTGTAATTCACAGTAATGACTTGCCGTAAGCAGATAACCTCTGCTTTGAATTTGTCTGAAGGTTTATATGTTAAAAAAAAAAAAGTAATCTTAGCAAATATTAAAACTACTATTTCTCTTTACAACTCCAGTAAGGCTTTCCTTTTTAAAAAAAAAAAAAAAAAAAATCTATTTATATCTTTAAACAATAAAACAGAATTTGATCTTAACCACCAATCTAACTATGACCCTGCAGTTTTTGCATGCCCTTCAAGATAAAACTCATCCCTGTGCCTGTTGAATAAAGAAATCCTAGTTTGCCCAGTGTACACACTGCTCCTTTGTTCTAGCCAGGACTGAAGGTATGTCACCTTCTATTTACAAGATCTGACGGAAGATCACACCTACATTTTGTAACCAGGAGATAACTACTTCAACCAGCTTACAGATCTTTAAACTGAAGGCTACTAGTATGCAGTCTAAGAAACAGTATAATCCCTAAACACAGCCAGCTTCAAGGAAATGCTAGTTTCTGTAACACCACCCACATACATTCATGAAGAAATTTTAACTGCACAGTTTTCATCATTGTTCAATTTTTAACAGTGACACGCAAAAAAAGTGACATGCAGGTTTTTTTTTTTAGAATTTAAAAAGGACTAAGTAGAAAAAGACTACATTAAATTACAAGTCAGTATCTATGTGAAAAAGCAATACACTTTTTTTCTCCCAGAGCCTGAAGCATTCAGCAGAATGCTACTGACTAAAGCACTCACTCTAATTCTAGTGTGTTTGCAATCAACATCTACCCTGCACAATGACTTGCTTGCAGTTAGCATATTATACCAAACTATGCTTGTAAGAAAGAAGTATTTGATCCATATTTCATAAACATGTCAGAGTAAAATACAGATTAACCACAAGCCAAATAATTATTAATATTAAAATGGAGAAAGCAGAGATAGTAGTTACAGTTAAAAGTCAAACAAGTCCTCCAACTGTATTCACAGTTATACAACTCCACACACATTGGCACTGTTAAATCCTTTCAGAATAAGCGTTTCCTAGAAAGCAGAAAGGTAAGACAATTTGATTTTCACAGAGGAACCAGGCCGGGAAACTTACATTAAGACACTGAAAAACAAAATATACATCATCGACGTCCTAAACACAGCTTCAAAACTTGTGAGACACTGAGGTTGTCACTAATGACGTGTTTTATAAAGGTAAAACTCTCGTAAACCTTTAGGCATTTCTCAGTCAAGACAGCTAAAATACACTAAACCAAAACACTTTCACTTTTCCTACATGTGACTCCTCAAAACACAGATTACTCATTTACAATTCAACAAATCCTTTAACCTGAGGTAGGCCTCACATATTCACTACAATATCGCTTTGCAAAGACAGTTAATGGTAAAGGAACGTGATACCATTAAAAAAACACTTAATACATTCGTTGTCGCGTAAGGGAAACATATTTTAAAACATTACGACTAGGAGAAGCGTTTCATGTGGATGGTTCAGTTTACCCATAAAAGTAAACGCTACTATTAGGCAGAGGCCGGAACTGCCACAAAATCAGAAGGCAATCACATGCACAAAACAATCCCCTACGTTCTGCAAAAGCACCAAGGGTGTCACAGGATTTACTGATCTTAAATTCAGAAACCCTATTATACGTGGATAACCACTTGACTGGTTAGCTTTGAAGCACATAAACAATACTCAAGGGTGTATCCAATTCTATTTGGTAATTACAATACCTCCAAGCACTATTGCAGACGGATCTGCTCCCAAACTCACAACAGATACTGCTACGTGCAAGACACAGCATGGGAGGAGGGTGATCATTTGTCAAACGCCAGTCCCGGCTCTGCCGGGGTCTCACGCTTCCCACCTGTACCACCGGCTGCCTGATGGGCTGCGGTGGGAGGTGGATGTGCCGGCAGGGTCCGGGCCACCGGAGGAAGGACACATTCGAGGGCAACGGGTGGAGGCGCCGGTGCCAGGGTGGTACCGGGAGACAGCAAAACGGGCTGGAGGGGAAGGAGGCCTAAGGCACCGCTCGCATGTGTTGTCGAGACAGGGCCGGTTCTCCGTCTGTCAGGCACCATGTGCCACCCAAACGGCAACGGAGGCAACCGGCGCGTATGAGCAACGGCACCACCCCGCCGCGGCAGACAGTCCTCCCGGGAAGGACGGATAGCCTGGCGAGGGAAGGCGCCGCGGGTGGGCCCGGCCCCGGCTTGGAGGGCTCCGGTGTGACGGGGAAGGACGCCAGGCCCGGCCCCCGCTTTACTCACACTCGGGGCAGCTGCAGCGGCGCCCCCCCCCGCCTCTGGAACACGCCGCCCACGAAGACGCCGTTCTTGCCGAGGCAGCGCAGGTAGAAGTCCCCTCCGCCGCCGCCGGTGGCAGCTGCGGGGTCTCCCTGAGGCGGAGGCGGCGGCCCGTCCGCGCCGGCCGGTGGCGGCGGCGGGGGAGCAGCGGTGAAGATCTCCAGGTGGCGCCGGGAGATGAAGCTGGAGTGGCCCATGCTCACGTCCACCGAACCCTGCGACGAGTTGCGGCCGATGGTCACCGAGCGCTTCTTCATGAGGTATTCGAACTCTCGGCCCTCCAGCCGCGCCACGGCCGCCGCCGCCGCCGCCGCCATCTTAAGCGAGCGAGGGAGCGGGCCGCCCTCCGCTGCGCCCCTCCGCCCGCACCGGCCCCGCAGCCGCAGCCGCCGCCAGACACAGGCAGGGAAGGGGACGCCGCTCAACCCAACCTGACGCAGTCCGCCGCTGGCTGATGGACGGCGGCGCCGGGCCAATGCGCGGCCCGCACGCCCATGGGGCTATGGAGGCGCGGCCAATGGCGAGCGGCGCCGCGGCCAGCGCCGCGCAGCACGTTCGAGTGTCGGGGCCGAGAACACGGGAAAGGCCCGGAAAACGCGGAACAGATCCGCGCGCGGGGGAGCGGAGCGGACCTTCTCTCCGCGGCGGCGGGGGCAGCGGCACCGAGAGATGCGCTGCACCGAGCCCCAGTCCGTGCCGCGGCGCTGGCGGCCCCGGGGAGCAGTGGGGCAGCCCTTCCCAGGCCTTGGCGGAGCGGGCTCGCTTAGCCTGCCGGGGCCGACCTGCCTGCCATCTTCCTACCCCTAGCCCCTTCCCTGCGTGCGCCGGGGCACCTGCGAGAGACAGTGGCTCACGGTCCACGCCCGGGGAGGGCAGCCCCAGCTGGACCCTTGAGCGAGGTCGCCGGCGTCTCCGGCAGGCCCTGTACTGGTTTTTCACCCGGCAGATAGTGCAGCACAGACGCCTTCCGCTAGCAATGCTTTCAGAAACGGGACTGAGCGGGGCGGCCGTGACCTAGGGGCAATAAGAGTAAAATAGAAACAAGTGCCCAAGCCGTGCTACAGGGTGGGCTACCACACGCAAAGTACTTCAAACTCCGCAAATGTAGCCTCAGAAGACTACACAGAGACTACAAAAATAACTGGGGGTGACGGGGCACAGGTTTAATACATCGCAGACTTCCCCTGACCTCTTAAGAATCCGGTTAAACGTAGAACTAAGCCCATCTTCGAGGTTTGTAACACTCCATGTTAAACAAGCGCGATGCTTTAAATGCAAAAGTTCTAGGTAAGCCAAACTCTATTTGTGCACTCACCCCACTCCGCCTAGTCCTAGTTTCTTCATAGGAACTAGGGCACACAGAAGCAAGCAATCTGACACGGCAAACCAGAATTAGACAGCCCGCGGCTGTAGCAGTCTGTCACTGCTCCCCAGGGGTCACGGAACACAGGGAAGTGTCACAGGTAACAAACCGATCAGACACCCACAACAGCGCTCTTGACTTTAAAATATCACAGATTACCAAAAGGACAGCACTAATTGTACTGAGTTTGTCAAAGAGAACAAGAACATTTGCAGTCTTCTAGAAATGTTGGCATGCTCATTGCTAACTGGTACAAGGACCCAGCCCGGCCAGAACTGAGAAGTAAACAATTATGAAACCCTTTGGGCTGTAAGACACGCAGAAAATGCTAAAACGCATTTCTTTCCATACACAAATATAGACACTGCACACATTTCAACAGCCCAACCAGCCTTCCTAGACTGCCAAGCACTTCTTGTTCAGAAAAGGGTGCTGTTGTTTATTTGGGCTTTCTTACGGTGCTGAAGTTCATTGTCATTTATTAATTCAGAAGATGTTTAAATAGATTCTGCTGTGGAACACACTGAATTGTAAATAATCTTTAGAAACATTCTTATGCCCCAGACAAGACCAGTCAACTTGCTAACAAACATCCAGGAGTAAATTTGAAATTCAAACTGCTGGTTTTCTACATCTGAGTCAACAGCTCTTCAACTGTAGCAATATTTTATGTGTGCCTGGGAACAGAATATAGGACCTGTTATCTGCAAACCTTATTTTTACCCTCAGGATTATATCAGCACTTGTTATAAGCAGCTACAACACAATTCTGTACTGCTTAAGTCCGTTTATATGATTGCATACGCACATCAGATACAGTAAAATATAGCAACAGTTTAGAGCTTTGGTTTCTTTTACAGAAAACTTTAGTTAAATCTTGCCCACACTTTGGTATTTAGACTCAGACTTTCTTCTATATCAGCATATGTTTGGCACAGAAAATGTGGAGCATCAGAGAGCCAGTTATGACTCCCTGATTCTCAGCTTTTTTTTATCCCTTGGCTCTGCTGCAACTGTAGAAATGTTGTGCCTGCTCTGGTAACAATTGGTTATGGATCCTGAGGGGTATGCTGGCTGAAAATTACCAATGGGTTTCTGTCTCCTAACACACCCCCACGCCCGCAGAGAGAGAACAGGCAGATTGGGAGAGCAGCCAGGTAAATTCCCATCAGGCCAGCAGCATTTTCTACCACTCTTATGGTTGCTCAGTTCACGCAAGTTGAAGGCATTAATGCTGTTTTAACCTTTCCCATTATGCGAATCGCAACTTTGTTAATTCGTATTAATTTATTAATAACAGCCAGTACTAAATTCACAAAGCGGATCTACCTTCCTGTTCTGTCAATGGAACAGCATAGAGAACACAGCTATTGACAGAGTGCTGAACAGATGCTATAATATACACCAGAATTATTTCCCGAGCACCTAACCCTCGGAATGCTACTCTACAAAATATCACTGAACAGCAGCAGAAACTCTGTTTACTTTTGTATTGCCAACACTGTAAAGCAAACATCAAATCCCATTGTCAGGAGCTGCACTCGTCTTAAGAGTACAGCTAAGATCTTTCTGCCTGTGTTTCTTTAAGTTGAGGCAGATTTAGTCACTTTCTTTGGGGGCATACAAAATCAAACGGTTACAGGTCACTCCAACCTGCCTACCTGCAGTACTGTTCTGTGTTGCAGAAAGCAGGAAAGAGAAACTAGATGTGGTGGAACAACTCGTGCTTACACATAATGGTGTCTGTTTCCCAGAAACCCACTCCTTGGGCATAACCTGGTCCTGACGTTGGAGCTGCACAGCAGGTATGTAGTATTCAATTTTTTTTTCCTCTGCCAGTTGAGCACAAGCAAAACGTTATTTTCTCTTGTCTGCTTTGTATCCTACTTAACTATTCAGGACAAAACTAGGGCTCCAGGTTACTGACTACAGAGAGACAGTCTGTGCTTCAGGCTAGTAAACTGTCATATAACCATGTTTTCTTTCTTCATTTTTCTAACTAGATATGTGCTCTGGATTGAGGGCTATGAAGTGGTGGAGCAGCCTTCTCAAGACACAGATTTTCAGAGATTCAGAATCAGAGACTACTACTAGAGGAACTTGATGAATAATCAAGTAGATTAAGTGACCCTAATTGCATACTTGGACACAACCAGCGTTAAATAGCTTTTAAAACCCATTAGGAGCAATCAAAAAAAAATTTTTTTTTAAATTAACAGCAAGTGTCACAAGCTTCCAGTGAGAGCTGATTTTTGTTAAACAAAACACTACAAAGTTAATTTGCAAAACCACCTCCCAGTAAGTCATTTAAGAAGCACTCCAAATACCAAACCCTGCACTGCCAAATGAAGCAAGATTTCACACATGGACATCCCTGCACCTGACAAGCACATTTTTTTTTTTGTTTACTAGCAGAGAAGCACCTTGTAGGCAGTAACAGCTCCCTCCAACATCACCTCAAAACCGCTGTATTTTTAAGTAATCCCAACCACCAACCTGGGGCTCTTCACATCCTTATATTTAACAACGTGTGTAAAACTCAGTAGGACTTGTGCTGCAACTCAGTGTTTCTCAGAGGCTCGTTGTAGTCAAGGGGAAGTGTCAAAACCACATCCTGTAATTACTGCGTAATATTAAAACCTGGGAATGATCGGGAAGGTGTGAAGCTCCCTAGTTGCATATCCAGCAAACTTCTGAAGTGAAAATAAAAAGCTGTACCTCCGAAGTTACAAGCATAGACCTTTTCTTTCCCCCCTAAAAAGACATCTAAAAGATACAAATCATAGAATGGTTTAGGTTGGAAGGGACCTCAAAGCTCATTGGGTTCCAACCCCCCGCCTTAGGCAGGGACACCTCCCACTAGAACAGGTCACCTAAGTTCTCATCCAACCAAGTAATAAAGACTTGAATGTCTCTTTAAAAAGCCCAAGACGCCCACATGGACACAGGTTTTTCGGATGGAGAATGGGGATGAGGGCAGGAACCTCTTTGACCTCCAGCAGTCACTTAGTGGCATACTGTTTACCTCGGAAAGCAAGGAAACAAGTGCCGTGCAAGTCAGAACTACCGCAGCTGCTGCCTGGCTGGCTCCGCCAGTTTTCCCGACGCAAACGCTAGCGCGGGGCGCGCAGCAGGTGACAGGCCGAGAGCAAAGCCGCGCTCCCCTCCGCCGCTTCCCGCGCTCCTACCCAGCGTGCCCTGCGCCCGCAACACCTCATGGCGGCGGCGCCGGGAGCTGAGGGCTGAGCGGGAGGCGCCCGCCGTGCGGCCGCGGCCGCCGGGCTGCCCGGTGACGCGTGTTTGTAAACACTGCGAGGCCGGGGGCGGTGCCGGGAGCGCGGGCCCCGCCACGGGGCCTCCGCCCCACGCTACCGGCACCGCCCCAGCGTGAGGAAAAGCGGATCCGGGCAAAGCAGAGGAAGGCGCTTTTAGCGGGCTCTTCCCTGGGGATTATTTCACAGCTACGGCGCCCTCCCCGCGTTCCCGCTGACGGCTGAGGTTAAAGCGCGTTGGCTTGGACTGTACAAAGCAGTTTTGCGAGGCGAGACCTCCACTTTCACGCGGTTCTAGGAGGCAAGTACTTGCCTCGCCCCAAACTGGAATGAAGTTAGCCACAGTTAGTAACCGAAAAGATAAAAAGCACAGAGCCCCAACGCCTCGGCTTGTTTGAAGCAACGGCACAGGACGAGAATTGAAATGCACGCCTTAAATCGAAAGCATCCCGTCCACCTTCAGAGGATAATTGCTCACAAAGCGGCTCTAAATCCGGACACCACAAAAGGAGTTTTGAAAGCCGCAGCAGCATTAGTCCGCGTTAACTGGGAACGTGAAACTCCCATTACCCTGCACTTCAGCCTCGCAGGACACGCGATCCTTGCCAAAGAAATAGATAATTAATCTTCACTCTTCTGTTTTATGTGTTAAAATTTTAACACCTTGGAGGAAGTTGGACCTGGTGACTCACAGCCGTTTTTGCTTTGTTAACCGCTTCAAAAACAGAGTTTGACCACTATGAAGTCTCGAAGCTTACCAGTTGAAGCGCTTGCTGTATGTAATGGTGATCGTTAGGCACTGCTACTAGTTAAGGTCTCACTTAAGCACAATTCTACTGTAAAATTTTAAGCGTGTTTTTTTTTTTTTTTCCCTCTTGTTCATCTCATCTCTGCTTGAGAGACACATAACAACTGTTTTAAGTAAACACTTTGAAGTACATGTTAAAACATACCTGAAACCAAACTCACCACCTTTCCACTTCAATGTCAGAATCTGGCAGTCCTGCAAGCATCACAGTAGAAAGCATCTTTAATTCCTTGGCTTTTTAATTCTTTGAGAGCTCACATTGTGTAGACTACTCCTATACATATACAACTGTAGATATGTGAATAAAATTATATAAGCTTATGTGAACACCTAAAGAAGCCTGGCACTTCTCTTTGAGAGAAACAGCCTCATTACAACACATCAGGTCAATTCACCACAATCAAAGAATTTTTACTCTTTCTTAATCTTGAGCTGATTTTTTTTAGGCACTCCTTTTGGCACTCGCTCATGACATACTTTTATGATATGGTATCACAAAACAACTAAACCTTGCAAAAAACCCAAACCAAACTAACAGCAACAAAATAAAAGGCAGAGATTAAGTTGTCAAGGTCCATCTTATTTAGAGATGTTTCAGACATCTGAAAGAGTTAACTGCAACAGTTCCACTGTGCATGGCAGATGAAAGCTTTGCAAAACCAGTAACAGGAGTTGTAGTTAGGTTGGGAAAAAGCAGATGAGTGGGAATGGAAAGTGCAAGACAGGGTAGACATTGAAGTAAATAATAATTCACATTAATCAAAATCAGACAAGAATTATAGAAATGTTAATAAGACAAATGAAACATAACCAATACCAGCTGTGAACTAATAAGCATCAGTAGGAAAAGCATACTTAAAATATTACTTTCATGACAGAGCACTCTAATTTAGATTTGTCGTTTCAGGAGAGAAATGAAGCTTCTATCAGAGCAGGTTTGGGTTTTGTTTGTTTTTAAAATGAGTGCCATTACCTCAGCCAATAGAAAGCCAAAAAGAAAAAAAAAAGTGAAAATTACATATTTTTATGTTTGTCTTCTTTGAGATATTCTTAATTCAGTCCTAAAAGGTAACTACAGAACTAAGTAAAGTTGAGATAAGAGTTACTGAGAGGATGAACACACTGTAAGTACAGAGGCTAAGAAAGGCAATTGGTTTTGGTAGCAAAGAGAAAAATGTTATCAAAATAACGTAACAAGGCAAAGTGCAATGAGAACAATCTCACATTCCACAAACAGATACTGTAAGATTCCTGCAAAACAGAAAATTGGCTGAGCAAAAAGCACATAAAGAAAAAGCCTATAAGGAATATGACGATAGCAGCAGAATTTTTCATATCCATATAAAGTATTTAGCATTATTATTTTTAGTTGTGTAGCCAAAGCCTGAACAACTTAAAATAGTAAATTTTCCATCCCTATTAGATGTCCTACTAGACAAGAACTACATTTCTCCTAGCAAGAACTTGTCTTGCCCACATTTGTAACCCTGACACAAGATGTTGCTGCTTGGAAATCTCCATTTCATGAATGCAAAAGGAAAATACTGAATCCAAATAGGTTTTCTTATATTTCTAACACATATTAAAATACTCAGAATGGCTGAAACATATAACTGCTTCTTTTCCTGTGAAACTTAAGTTTATACCTGATCTTCCAAAGAGAAATCAAACCATTTAATAGAAGGGAAAGACTTCTTTTGGGGAGAGGAACAATTTGTCAATTTCTTCTCATAAACTAATTTTGCTGTGGACTGCCAGAAAAAAATAAAAACAAAAAAACCCAGATCTACACAAATCTGGATGTGGCAAAATTAACTATTTGTTTTTCCTCAAAATAGGTGAATAAAACTGAACAACAGAAAGCACTCTAAAATAGTAATTAAAAAAAAAAGAAGCTGTGCTGGACTGATCACATTTGTGCAAGTCATGAGATGTTCAAGCAACATGCAAAAGGCAGGGCAGAGAGAGAGACAGGAGTCTTTTCAAGACTGAGAGTCGTCTTAACATGTCTAGAGATACAGCACAGGCTGGTCTGAGATTTTTTTTTCCTCCTCTCAAAAAAAGTTGGTGAAATACCAATACCAAAATCCTTTTGACACTGGGAACAAGAAAAAAACATCAATGAAAACCAGTTTACAAACAGAAAAGAATGCTGAGGCAAAAAACTGTCACTTCTACATTTTCATCTGTGTCATAGATAACAACCACTCTCGTATCAGTCTTTTGGAGAAAAACAGAACAACACATGAGAAAAACTGTTCCCTTCGCAGATATTGAAAATATTGACACACCATCAACAAATTTTCAAGATTAGAAGCTGAAAAATTAAGATGTGCCTCAGCAGTCAGAAAGTCCACTACAGAAGGTGTGTTAGAGAGCAACCAACCAACAAGGCTGGCATCAGATAGTAATTACTGAGAGATGTCCAACAGACTGAGAAAGAAATCTCTCCTCTGAGGACTCAAGTTCTTCAAAACCCATCTCCTATTTATTTTGCTAATTGAACTAGCCTGTAGTTAATTTGAGACGATACTTTTCTCATTACAAGAATAAAGAAAAATGACACCCACCACCTCAAGGGCCAATGTTTGCAGCCAGATGAGTTCCTTTACCCAGTTTACCACATGGACTCCTAAGTTCTGTGCTACTAGAGGGAGAGGTGGATTAATGCCCAGAAGAGAAGGGGCCCAGCAGCTGCACAAGCTGAAACGCGAGCCCTGGGCTCCCCTCACAAACGGCCAGCAGAGCCCTCTCCATTGCCCTTACCCTGAATAGACAACCTTGTCGTGAGCATAGAGTCTTGGTATGAACAACTTACAGGAACACTATGCACATTCACTGGAGAATTTTTAGACTTTGATTAAGGATCTTCTTCTGGCTATGGGTTGTGGAAGCTATCATGGAAGGAAGAAAAAAATAAAAGTACCTTAATTCCTGTGGGTCTGTCTGCACCAAAGTCACCATTCTTGGAGTGAAGTGACACCAATCTGTATGATCTGACTTCCAAAACCCGATGATTTAGGAGTAGTTTACATGGAAGTAGACAAGGACAAGAATTACACAAAGTTATATTTTCTACACATAAATACACACCTGCTGCTACCTCCACTGCTGTCTTCACCTGTATCAGAGTTCACAACCACAGTACAATCTGTTGAGGCATTTGTGCTCTATTCTTGCCCAAGATCACAGTTGTGACCCAACATTAAAATAACTGAAGCAGGATATTAAAAGACAAGAAACATTTTCACCTATGAGAATTGCTGACTGTAACTTGTACTTTCAGCTGTCTTTTTGGAAAGGGAAGGGAAAGACAAGTCAGTAGGATATATTGAGTATGTTACATTCTTATCCACAAGAAGTTTTATCTAAATTAGGATTACAACAGCACAAGAAGTATCTGAGCTGCTCTGTATAGATTCAGTTTATGTTATCCCAGATCAAAGGCTAAATTACAAGATAAACCCTACTTCCTTAAAGGCAGAGGAAAAATAAGGCCTTTGTGATGCATCCTAAAAGGTTCTCCACAGGCACACACTTTTATTTAGCACAGACAAAGCATTAAAATCACTAACCATAGTTGTGTTCTTAGGTGTCCACAAGTATTCCCATACCTTAGAAAACATGAATCAGAACTTTAACAACTACAAGAACAGTAAGATAAACAAACAATGGAAAACAATGCAAGATGAATCTGTCATTCCGGATCCTAATTTCTGTTAAACAACATTCCAAAGTTCAGAAAATCTCCCGAGTGTTTTGCAAAACTCAGCTATACAAGGCCCTAGGTAACCTGGATGAGATGACCACCAGAGATCCATTTCTACACCCTATTAGTTTGTTTCTATATAATAGAGTGGGAGTGAGCATACACAGATGCACTCACTCACACACCTGACCTCTTTTGATACCCTAACTGATCTAGAGATAAAACGGAATGCTGCCTGTAAAGCAAATTACAGACATCACTGCATGGTAGACTGATTTGGCTATCTTCAATACTCATCAATGTTACATTTATACACAAGTACAGAGCGAAGTGTCACTTTATGACCTAAATGAAGTGGTTAAGAGGTAAGACTTCTCACGTTTATCAGCTCTAGCTGATCTCAGAAGTGTCCAATTTATCTGTAGAATCATCAGTTTTATGAAAACAGACTCCTCACTTCCCAGAGCTTTGACTTCTGTAGAGGTGAGGAATCTCACTGGAATTTTAAAGGGATGAAATATTAATTGCTTCTGCTGAGACATCGGAAAAGAGAGGAAGCAGGCTTGTCCCAAGACAGGAACCACCCAAACCACAATAAACACTTAGGTTCATCATTCCTCTCTAACTCATTTACACATCTCAATCTGAAACTCCAGTACTCCTACCTTCAGAATTCCTGCTTTGATGCCTTTTCCCTTCTGCCATCCACTGTTCAGCAGTGACTCATGAGTCAAGACTCTGCTTAACATGACATTGTTGAAACTCATTTCAGGTGCCTCGATTTGGAAGCCCAAAAGACAAGTCACTAAGAACAGACAAGACATGGAAACTTCTCAAAGCAAACCCAAGTATCATCACACTTATATTTCATACTATTCAATCTTTCTGACAGAAGAAATCAAGCCTCCTATTTCACCACAAGATAAAAAAAAAAGAAGAAACTTGAACGAGATGATCTACTAAGCCTCAAAAAACCAGAATGAAAACAGATTCCTGCATCCCCTTAAATGATGTCTAGATGCAACCTTCCACTTTCTCCTGAACCTGGCTGTACGATTAAGCTTTATAGAGAGGCATTCAGAGCAAGGCAAGAGCCAAAAAACTTCCAAGTCATGCTACATGTTAAGCAAACAGGGCGTTAAAACAGTATTATTTTCCAGAGTAACCTACTGCAGGTTGTCTCACCTCAGTTTCACCACCCCACTCCCCAAGTGGTGTCTCCGTCTAACAAACTACTTCTTTCACAAAGAAATCTCTAAGAGCTGTTTTTAAAACTTTTCACATTTTGTAGGGTTTTTAACTATGAAACTAAGTCAGAATATAGAACGACCTTTCCCAAACAAATCACACAACTTTTTATTGTAAGCAAACTAATTGAGCTAAAAGCACAATCACAGTAAGTGTGATTTTAGAAAAGCACATTTTTAAAGGCAAAAGAATCTGAATATGAAGCCAGCAGTATGAAGACTAGTGAGTTGTAACTTCAGGTTTTTTTTTTATCTAATGGTTTGAAACTTGAGTTTCAAGCCAGACACTGCCCTTATTCAGATGAAATCTTCCCAGTTTACATACTTAATTCAGATTTCATTAAATTTGAGAGATCCGTGGTGCTAAGGAAACCAGTTGGGACACCAAAGCCATATTACAAACACAAGACAAAATATTGATGTGTTTTTGCAGCCACTGTTTGCCTTTGACTATAAAACCATAAAGAAAATTTCCCTCTTTTCATGTTACTCATGTCAGAAATCTACGCTCAGTATTGCCAAGAAACCAACTATTTTGTTTGCAGTAATTGTATGTGTATGTTCTTAACAAATCACTGGAGCAACAGTGTAAACAATTGTTAGAGATTTAATTCTGACATTTGAACATACTCAAGTTCAGCAGTTCCCATAGACCCACAGGTGCAGAAAAACTTAACTCAGCTGTTTTGACAAAAGCACAGCCACTACTCTTGGCATATTCTTGGCAAAGCAAAAATCTTGAATCTTGTTTCAAAATCATTATCACTCACTAGTTAGCAAAATTTACTGGAAAATGCTAATATTCTGCATAAGTCACATATTCAAAAGCTGTTGATGTAACTCCCAAAATACATAATCCCATATGCATTATCACTGCAAAAATGAAGTTTAAAAAATTCTACTTTTCTTTTGACTTCTCTGCTGTGTGAAGTGCTCAGTCTAGTGGGAACATTAATGTGGGCTGAATCATCCTACATTCAAGTATGGAATAACCATTCCAGAAGTAATTTCATGCAGTGAGTGTACCTCTACACATCATCCATCTGCAGGATTAGTTTGCCTCCACCACAGTGAGTTGTTAAATAATGTACTTCCAGTGTGCATTTACGAAGGCACAAGGACTAGGCTAAACAGACAGACAAGATGGTGCTCCAGTGCTACAGAAGGGCAGAGCTCCTTACTGAAATAAGCTACTGCAGCTGCAGTCCTCTGCTGATCTTGTAGACTTTGGAGGAGAATGTAGCTGATTGTACTGAAGGCTGAGTCCTCTTCCTTTTTCACAGTGCTGACAGTGACAATAGGAAATCTGAGAGCACTGAAAGACACTTCCCTGAGAACTGGTGTCACTACTCACTTCTTCTGTGAGCCAAGCTGAGTCATTTACATGAATGACTGCTTGGTAGTCAAAATAAGACTGGAACCGTACAGTGCAAAGAGAACACAAAGACACGGGAA
This sequence comes from Psilopogon haemacephalus, assembly GCA_013396835.1. Lineage (NCBI taxonomy): Eukaryota > Metazoa > Chordata > Aves > Piciformes > Megalaimidae > Psilopogon > Psilopogon haemacephalus. The sequence continues at coordinate 653,476 of VWZI01017378.1, read as the reverse complement.
GTGGCATTTTCATTTTGAGAAAGTTTCATCAAATGGTCTTCTCTGTTCTATATTAAAGAAAAAAAAAAGAAAAGCAGCTATCTGTGCAACATTTGGCAAAAGATAAGATTGTTAATAAGGCAACACTGGATTTGTATATTTCAAAAGCAACAAAAGAGTCTTTGAGAGCAGCAGTTTCTTCTAGCAGGTGAAGTGGCTCATTAAAAAGCTGGATGTTGGGTATAATGACCTAATTAGGGGAATTCCTCCAGAGAGAGAGAGGCTGGTCTAATATAAGTGGATGGGAAAACCCAGCTGGTTGAATACTGTAAGATCAAGACCTAAACACTTCTGAAAGCATGAAAGAATGAAAAACCCCAAGCAACAACAACAACAAAAAAACCCTCCCTAAAACACCAATCAGACAACTTGGAGTTCCTGCCCTTCTGACAAACACATACTGAATACACTCATGCTAATTTCACAGTTTCTCAGTTAGAAACTTTCCAGGATTACTCATACATAGTAACTACAAAACAAATTCAGAACTGCCAACGCTATTCTGTTGAACTTCATTACTGAAAGTGCTCCACACTTACTTCATCTTTATTACAGAGGAAAATAATTAAGAGGAATCAGCTTTCCTAGTATCAAAACCCAAAGCAAGGGATCCAATTACTCAATAAAGAATATTTAAACGACATGGTACCTGAGCTTCGTGACTCATTTCCTAGCAGGCACAGACACAACACACTGTACAGCCCATTATCCGTACCCATGATTTTTAAGTGCATCAATAAATAGCAAAAATACCTTCCAATAGCTGGGATATGTTAAGTTTGTTCCTTAAGAAAACCCATCACGAGAAAAACGTTCAAGATGAAAGCTTGATGCTGAAACTGCTACAAGAATGCTGTTTCTCTTTTAACCCTTTAAGTTTTTAAACAGAATGTGAGGAATTTTTTTCATTAACACAACCTACAGAAAGTTAATAAATTCTGAACAAGCTTGAGCAATACCTACTAACAATTTGGCTTGTTGTCTCTTGCTGCCCTTCAGAGAACTACATCCAGATTCTCACGGCGAAATAATCTGCTCCACACACTTTATTGATATTAACATCACACAATAAAGCTTTAGATAATTGAGTTTAATGTACTGTTCAACAAGTAACATGGAATTTCATACTACAACTTACAGTAATTCATTATAGTTCACAACACCCTCACAGCAAAATCAAAATGGACCAAAAACTGCCTCGGTATTGTTACACAAGAGCTTGATTTTTCTTCCTGCTGGTCACCCTGAAAAGTAACACAACAAAAACAGTTAAAATGGAACATTTGAGTATCTAAATAAGAAATATTTTTACATTGTTTCACAGAGTATGTCTAGGCAAGTACATTCCCTTCATATCATCTCCTAACTTTTAAATATTGGAAAATATTATAGTAATTCCATGCGTGCTTTTGTGTGTGCAATGCTTGTCACTAGACCAACATCTTATGTTTTTATTATGTATATACATGAATTTCACTGTAGCGAAATGCAGATTCAGCATTAAAGTCAATTATTTAATTGTCTTAAGACTAATTACTCCATCTTGATCCTCTGTAAGGAAAAGCACCAGTACAAATTTGCTTTCAAGTTACATCAGTGAAATAAGCACAGACTGTAGTTTGTCGGGAGGAGGAACAAAACCAGCACATGCAGAAGCTTTTAGTTCAGTTAAGAACTATTATTTTCTACTCTGGCCAGACTTAGAGTCTGAATGCAGACTACTCAAAACAAAGCATCGAAAAATCAATGTGTTGGCAGAGCACAGGAAGCTGTCCTGCTAAGGAGGTTATTTTATCGGTTTGGTTTCTTTTTCTCTCTTTTTTTTTCCTCAGATGTAATTCGAGTTTTACTTTCCTGCTTGCTAAGAAACTCCTCAGCTGTTCAGACTGGCGTCATGCTAATTCTTCAGCATTAACAGCTTGCTGGATTTCCTGAAGATTGTTTATTTTCTTTCCAAGAGAATTACACTGTACAACTGCCTTGTCTGAACAGCTTACAGCTTTCAGACAAAAGATTACTTAAGATAAAGAGAAGTTCTGCAATACAGACTCTTGCAAGATCCCACGATTGTGAGAAAAGCTGTGTGGCAAAAAATCGTTACAAAAGGAATTGCCACTACCATTTTAGGAGAGACAGGAACTGAAGTCTACCTTGAAAGCTGGGGCTTCCCAACTCATCATTTAGTACTGACTGACAGCAACTCATCCTATAGCTTTCAGTCTTCCTCACCAAACTGTTGAGACAGAAATTTATTTTCTGTTTTCATACCATTTCATTTCTTGGTGAATAGAGGCCAAAACAAAGTTGCACTCCACACTGAGACCCAGCAAAGTCAGTCCTATCACAAGAATCAGTCTCTTTAAAAGAGGTAAAGGGGTTTTTAAATCTCTATCACTCAAATCCCACAGAGCTTCCTCAAAATATCCTATGCACTACTTTGACTTACCATTCTTTAATCTTAAGGTCAGAGTAAGTAACAAATACCTCCTCTGTCAACTTTGTGCTTGTTACAAAAAAAAAAAAAACAAAAAACACACACAAAAAATCTCAAACTTCATTCTATCTTGGTGAGTATTCTAAAGTTGAAAATCAGTGACTGAAAAATTACAGAACCAAACATTCTCAGGAGCTAAATGGACATGGTTCAGTGACACTTCCCTTTGGCTATGCCCTGATAACAATAATTTAAATCAGATTCCATGCAGTCTCTTCTTTTAGTATTCTTTCAACGTTTCAGCTCTTCATCAGAGACAGAGCTCAAAAAAACCCACACCATTTAATCTGGCATGAACCTCGAAATTCCTACTGCTTGACTCCTTCACTGTTTCTCCATCAACTTAATTCTCTACAATAGCAACCTCTGAAAGCTAACATCATCAGGCAAGACTCCAAAACCAAGACAGAAACCAAACATGGAAGGCACTGCTGAAACAGGCAAGTTGAAGTGTTCTTGCTCCATCGTTTTTGGTATTTTAATTTCCTTAACAATATTTAGCCAACCTAAATATAGACCAAATAGTAAAAGGCCTATAATACAATAACTGCTATATAACTATTAATTCAGAATTTGTTAATAAAACACCTTCAACGAGACCTTGTCCTTTTCCTGGCCCTAACATAACCACACAGAATGGAAAGACATCTCTGCAAGACCCAAAACAGCAAAAGAAAACATGACAAGCAAATGCCTGGAAAGCAGGAAATACCTGCCTTCAGCTCCACCCTTCAATAGGAAGTGCTGTACCACACCTTTAAGAAAAAGAAAAACAAACATTAACATAACCACTGTTCCTTTCTGGAGAAAAAACACTACTTTCTATGACAATTAAGAATTCTGCCCATGCACCTGTAAACACTGAGTTAGCAACCGAGTGTGCTTTCACTTTTAAGACCCAAGTTCAGCTACCAACATGAGCTCGACCAAATTACTTGATCACTGTATGGACAGCCCACAGCTAGTAAGAATCCCTCAGTAACATCACTCCACCTCACAAACCAACCCAAAAGCACTACTGTGATGTGGTGCTCACATACTGAAACACAAAACATTTATCTCTCTCACAGAGACTATACAATTACTGCTGGTAGATAACTCTTCATTGGAATAGCACAGTATGCTGTCTGTTCCTTTAATCTCTTCATATTTTTGAATCTTTTTATTCTTAGACATCTGTCATTTTTAGCTTTATAGAATTATCACTGCATACCTGTCCCACATTAAGCACATCTGTTGTGATTTAGCATCTTCACAGAAGTATCACAAAACGGTACCAAAGCATCATTCACCTTACCTTCTAACAAAATTTGCTCACATTAAACAACTTTTCACACAGCTATTTCTCACATCTCTGAAGGCTGAAATAAGAAATCAGTTAAGAACAAACCCTCTGTCTTACCTGTATCAAATCAGTCCCAGGAATTCAGTTATTTACACACTCCAAACTAAACTGGTATCTGCCAGAGACAAATGCTATGCACTTGGGTTTGTCAGCTTTGTTAACAGTGGTATTTATTTCTCCTGACCTAGCTTCTAAGAAGTTCTTCTGTGCCAGAAAACTGTGTTCAGACCTCCAACTTGTTCACCTACTAAAATCAAAAGTGAGAATTAGGAAAGTTGCAAATAAAACTAGAGTGGAATCAGACAAACATGCTACATGTGTTACGTACTTGACTGTGTTAAGCGAGGGGTTTGGACACATCATGCAATGCCAGTGTAACGTCCTAGGCTCTCAGTGTCCCCCTGCACACATTAAAAGATACATTTCTTTAATGGTCAGACAACCAAGACATGGCTGCAGTTACAATTATTCAGTAACCACTGCTGTGGATAATTGAAACCTAAAGAGTAATGGACAAGCATACCTATTTGAGGTTCCTCTGATCTCACTGTGCATGTCTCAGTGATGACACTGCAGTAAAAGAAACCAGCAGGAGACTGATGGTGTGGTTGCCTCGTTGAGCAGGGCACTATTTTAGATAGGTTAACATGTCACTTTGTAAGCAACATCACTCAGTTAACAATGGAGTATTTCCCTTTTGAGAAAAGTTAAAGCATATGCAATTGCACTTGGCTGGAGGCTGCACCACTGTACAGATCTAACTGTTTACACAAGTGATGAGGATACACAGAAAGTCCCTGCTATTTTCTTGTTCTACTTGTGAATCTTGTGTATAATTAAGGCATGCAGTCACTGAAAAAAAGCAGGTTTCTGGTGTGTAATCTGAAAAGTCTTCACAACTTTTCCAAGATGTCTCTCAGATTTTGCCTCAGAAGGCCTGGACCAACCAGATTTTTTTTTTTTTTTAATGTAACAAATAAGAGCATGAATGGCATAAGTTTCTCATAAACAAAACTGAACGTGACAGTAAAGCTAATGCAAAATATTTTCAAATGTAAAACATGTAAAAAAAAAAACATAGCATCACTAACGTGTCATCTGCCTGTGCGGACAAGCAGTCCTGTGGCATCTCTCTCTCTTCTTTCACAGTCACAGTGCTCACATCTCTGACTTCAGAACAAGTAGATTCGCCAGGTAACTGGTCAGCACTGCCATACCTGCAAAGACAACTCCATCTGTAATGGGAATCTTTTTTCTGGAAAAAAAAAAAAACAACTTTGCTGTTTTGTTTGTATTTCATCTAGGCAAGTATTAAGTGTTCAACAATGCAAACAACAAGAAAAAACCCATAAGCTTTTCTACAAAGGCTATAAAAATAAATCTTCCATTATAATAACAGTGCCTGTATACTTTCCCCTTTCTCGTCTGATTTCAACCCCTTTAAAAAAAATCTCAGCTACAGACTTTCAAGTACTATCAAGAAAAACATTTCCTCTGCCTTTCACATATGAAGAGAGTACACTACTAACGTTCCATCAGCTGCTATCAGAGAAGTGCTGTCTGACAGCACTCGCTCTTCTTTCACAGTAATTCTTCTCACATCCTCAGAGAGGGCACGGATTGGAGCTTTTGACAAAGGGTTGCAGCTGTCATACCTAGAAAAACAACACAGTTGGCATGAATGCCAAGAATTATTTACTCAGTATTACTGAACACAGGAGTACTGTGTCAGTCTACTCACAAGTCCAGTAAAAACCCTGCAACTTCTGCATCATTTCTGAAATCCAGCTTTTCCTTAAGTGTCAACCAGCGGTCAATATGATTTCCCACATAAATCCTTGTTTTCCCCCTTCTTCTATCAAGGCTTTGCTTTCTCTTCTTCTTTTCCAGAAGAGACAACACTGGGGGCCTTCCACACCTCTTTGCTGGTACTGACATTGTAGACCTAGGAATAAANCCTTTTACTTCCTTATTTTTTTTTATTTTACTTCCTTAAAGGGCCTAAACCCTTATAAACCAAAGAGGTTTCCAGCAGCCGCCACTCCGGCAAGCGAGGACTCAGAGTTCCCGCCCGCGCTCCCTGACTCCATTCTCGTCCTCCTACTCTCCAGGAAGGGACTGCGAACGCGGCCTTTTGCAGCGCGGCCACGGTGACGGCGCAGGGGCCAGCCCCGCCCCGTCTAACGCCCCCGACACACTACTGCCGCCGTCCTTCCCTGGCCTCCCGCCACGGCAGCACCCCGCCACCCTCTCAGCCACCCGAGAAGGCCGCGGCTGTCACTCACCCAGGGCGCCGCAGCTCCGCCGCCACACTGGCACCGACGGAAATAAACAGGAGCACGTGAGCGGGCGGGCGGCGCGCCGTGATGACGCCTCCCTGGCGGGCGGTGCCGCCGCTTGGCCAGAGCGGCCTCCACCGGCAGGGCCCCTCCAGGCTGCGGCCGCTCCCCAGCTGGAAGGTTGGGGAGGCTCTCATAAGGGCTGCCGCCAGGGGCCTCCCACTAATTGGGTTGATCTGCTGTGCCCTTTTCGTTCCATAGCCCAGCTACCCCCGTGTACCTCGGCAGCGGCAGCCGTGGGATGTTCCTTTATTTCGTGTGTGACAGGGCGTCAGCGACACTTACCTGTCGAAGTCGAGTACCAGTTGTAAGGCAACTCAGTAAAAGCCTTTTTAAAACGTCACACCATGCAGTTAACGACGGTCACAACTACTGAAGAGTACCGAGGCTAAAACTGCTACCTGCAGGTCGCAGCAGCTGAGAGGACGCAGATAACTACATTCCTGGAATATTAAATAGCAAACTTAAGTAAATGTCGAGCAAACACTTTTTCCCGAGCAAAAGTTCCCGGCATGAATTGCGAAGATCCTATTAATTATTTTCCCTTCTGAAAAGCCTGATGGGGAGACAAAACAAAAATCTTCCTCTGAAGAGCAGAAAATGCTGAAATGTGATTTACCCGTGGAAAGTGGAATATGAAATCACATAAGGCAAAAGAAAAGGCAACTGAAATTTGGAACAATAACAATGTACACAGCAAGGGCCGCACCAACTTCTTGGCAACTCCACATAGTCCTTGCACACGCTGCAGTTAAAGTACTAAAAACGCAGACCAAGCCAGCAATATGTATGGATCATTTCAGTATCAAGAGGGACAAGCACAGTTGCCCATACATTTTTAAATGTACATTTTCTACTTTCAGGTTTGGTAGAAGCACAGTAACAAATAAGTTAGTTCAAGAGCTAGTAGATGACTGGAGGCTTATAGAAACATTTATTTGCATCTGCTGAATCAGCCAAGTAAGCAAACAAAATCTTTTTTTTTTTCTTTTTTTTTGGCTATTGCTCAACATCTACATAATTTGAAAATAAAGAACAGAAGGTGGAAAAAAAAAAAAAAAGGCCATAATGTCCTGAAATATATTTCACTCTCTTTTATCATTTACAACTATGGTATGCAAGCAGATTTTCATTATACATTCTACTGTGGGTTAATAAATGCTTCAAAAGAATCACTGTAGATGAATGATTACAGCTTCTCCCAAGCTAGCACAAATTCTCAGTGACACATGTATAGAAAGAGAATACCTTGCAGTTTACCCTTTTCATTTCAAGATGGCATAGTTCCCTCTGTATCAGCATTATTTCTGTAAAATACATACTTGGCAATACTTTCCAATTAAATACGACTACTCAGAAAGCTTTCTAAACTTATTTCTGATTATCTCCACGTATATTGTTTGTATAAGCAGATCCACATTCTAAATAATGGAACTGCGTGAACCACTAAAAGCTGTTGTGTGTTTCTAAGTTCCTGTTTATCTTGAAGTCACAAAGCTGTTGTACTAACATTGGCTTCTACCAAGTCATTATGAAACAAAAACAAATATGCAGCAGTTGGCCTTCTCTGCTAAGTTAGTAAGGCAAGATACTGATGTTCCATGTGCTAGTAAAAATAGCACCATAAAATCAAGGGGCATGTCTGTGTTCTCAATAATGCATTAATAAAGAAGGAAAAAAAAAATTGAAGGTTTTCAGTTAATGCATTTTGTGGTTTGGTGGTTTTTTTTCCTGCTCTTCTCATTAAGGGGATCTGCTAGCCAGTATTGAATTCTCCTGCCTCAGCTCATTTTGGCTCTGTGGCAGAGGAATATTTTTAACCTCGTCGATATTTATATTAATGTTAATTTTACCACTTAGATGCCCACATTGGTAAGGTTAATATTTTGCCCCTGAACTGTTTCACCCAAGTCCTTTAATAAACATGCATTCTTTGTACAAGGAAGTGCAGGTTATAAAGCAGCAGCAGCTGCCACTTAGGAATGAGATTTCAAAGCCAATACCCCAGGCTCAGCAAAGGTTAAGGTTCATTTTCCTCCACAGCAAAGCAAAGCAATATAAGTGAGGGCATCAGGTGCAGCCTCCTCTTGAACAGGAAAGAATTTCAAAGGTTTGAACAGTTCATAGCAGCCTCTTCCCATTACTTCAACTACTCTCTCCTCTTCCCATCAACTTCTAGACTATCACTTCATCCCTCTGCAAGCAGCTGAGGTACAAACTGAAGTTTTGTTTTTGTAACAGTTTTAACTGAACGAGTAAGTACTGTGCAATACTTCATATTTTTGTGCTGACAGAGCACTAGTTGAGAGAGCAGGATCCTGCCTCTGTCAGAACACGAGCAGAGATCATGACATGGTTAACTGCTGGTAACATTTTGCTAGAAATCTATTCTAAGTTTCGTCTCATACCACTTCAGGTTAAAAAAAAAAAAAATCTACGACAGCACGATGGTTTGCTTTGCTTAAGAAGAGGTGCATGAAAATAAAACCATTCTGGGGAGAAAACCTTCCCAAGGCCTCTAGTGGGGCGTCAGAAGGCTCCAGCTCCACCAGTGAATGCCCCTAGACCCCTGGGAGGAGCAACATCGCGCCAAGACCAGCTCGCCAGACCTTACAGTCTCCGCAGACACCCCGATGGGGTGGTGAAGAGAGAGCCCCGGAGCCACCTACCAGAGACAAAAAAAAAAACAAAGCGAAATGACCAAAGGCCATTAAAAAAGCCCAAAGGCAAAGAGGAGACGACAAAAAAAGTAGCGACGGAGGCTTCCCGCGCTCACGAGGAGGTACGCCCCCGTCACGTGACGCGGGAGCGGGCGCTGCGTGATGACGCCACAAAGCCGCCGTGTGGGGCGGGCGCTAGAGCCGTTCGTTTGGTAGGGTTGAGGCTGTTGTGTGTGGCTGCGTTTCCCGGGTCGGACCTTGCCCTGCCGCGGTTGTAGTACTGGAAGCGCGGCCTCGCTGTCAGAGCTCAGGCTTCTGTGTCTTCCATGGGCACCGGTGTCCGGCTCCGGAAGGGCCTTCTCAAGCTGGGCTTCTCATTCTGAGAGGAGCCTGGTGGACGAGGGATCGACGGGAGATGCTGCAGCAGGCTGGGCAGGAATGACGGGTGAATTCTGCACGTGTTATGTGAAAAAATACACCGATCTACTAAGATAACTACCAGGTGGGGTGTGCGTACCTCTCCTGTGTCCGAATTCCCTAAGGCAGAGGGGAAGAGGCCTTTGGTCATTTACAGAAAATATGAAAAATAAAACGGAGAATGTGCGTGCAAAGCTGACGTGCAAAGTGGCCCAGGTTTGCTTGCTGACAGCACGGGCTCAGGCACAACTGAATCCAGCAGTGGGCCATAGTGATAAGTCAGAAGATGAGAGAGAATGCACCTCGTTCAGGTGGGGAGAGGCTTTTCGGTGCCAGAGCCCACGCTATGCTGTGTCCAGAGAAGTGTTAATGAGAGCAGGTGAAACACGGGGAACGAAACCTAAGATAAAATATGTAATGTAGTGCTCAGTGACACTCAGACCTCAGTTCTTGTCCTTGTGCCTTTAAAGGGTCAGTGGGTGCTTATACAAGCAGGAGTGTGACTAGAAGCAAACAGTAGCTAGAGGCATTCTGGGTCATTCCGGACATAACCTGGCAGAGGGAATTGGAAAAATGGAGAGAAGAAGAATTAAGAAACGAAAAATATGGAACGCTTCACGAATTTGCGTGTCATCCTTGCGCAGGGGCCATGCTAATCTTCTCTGTATCGTTCCAATTTTAGTATATGTGCTGCCGAAGCGAGCACGAATTTTGGTGCTGTTGGTCAGCTATTTGTAGCTCAGTGCCTGTAAATCACAAAAGACAGGGTGAACCGCTGTATCTGAAAAGCTGGTGCTGTGCTCTCAAGCAGGCTCCGTAGCATAGGCCAGTCGTGCTGCTAAGCCCGGGATGGACAGGGGGAAACAGACGGGGAGGCACAAAGTGGGCAACTTGAGCCCTGCTGTATGCAAATGTGCGCAAAGCACTCTGGGACGGGAACTGCCCGCGCGTTCTGGCTCCTGTGCAGGCGTTTTGTGCCGTTTCCGGGACTCGTCACGGGTAGGGTTCTTCAGTTCGGGAAGGCAGAAGTGTTCAACTCTTTGCAGTTAGCGATCTTACTGTTTCCTGTGGTAATATATCGGTAGTTTTACTTGGATTATTTTGATACCAGTTCGCTGGGCAATGTACCGCTAATTTAAATATTTGTTGTTAGTTCCAGTGTCTTTGAAGCACACAGGAGGTATAGCAGGGAGACCCCTTATATATAAAGAACACTGAAAGTGAACACGTGCTCACTTGCGCTGTGAGGGGGATGCGAGTCCCCTCTGAAGCGGCCGGAGCTGTGCAGTGGTGAGGGACTGGCAGCATATTACTGCGGAGTTGGCTGGCTGCGTATTACGATCTAAAGCTAGGTCAGGAAAACATAAAACCAGACAGCAGAGTGGCGCAGCGGAAGCGTGCTGGGCCCATAACCCAGAGGTCGATGGATCGAAACCATCCTCTGCTAGTCAGTTTTTTGTGGTTTTTTTTTTTTCTTTCTTTTCTTCTTCTCATTTTTTTTTCCTTTCTTCTCTTCTCTTTTCTCTTTCTCTTTCTGTTCTGTGCACCGTCTCAGGATGTCCCGACGGGTTTGGATTGGAAGGGATGTTTAAAGGTCGTCTAGTCCAACCTCAATCTCATTGAAGCCCCAGACAACTCACCTGCAGTGTTCCAGGGATGGGGCATCTACTACCTCCCCAGGTAACCTGGTCTAGTGTCTCACCTTCCTCACTGTAAAAAATTGTTTTTCTTATATGTATTCTGAATCTCTCTCTCTTAAACTATTACTCCTTCTCCTGTCACAACAGGCCATTCTAAAAGGTCTGTCTCCATCATTCTTACAGGCCCCTTTAGGTACTGAAAAGGCCACCAGAAAGTCTCCCTGGAGCCTTCTCCAGGCTGAACAACCCCAACTCTCAGCCTGTCTTCATAGCCAGAGGGGTTCCAGCTCTTGAATAATTTTGGTGACCTGCTCTGGACCAGCTCCAACAGGTCCATGTCTTCAATTATGTTAAATACCTCACTGCATAGCTTGGTAGCTTTTCCACATCTTGCCTGTTTAAATGAACAGTTCTCTTGCCTGGCAGCTAATACTATGAGAGGAAACAACCTCAGCCCCAAATGCATGAAAGAAAAAGGAGTACAGAAATATGAAGTAAAAATTGGTGCACACAGGATTGAAATTCTGTGTTCAAGCTCTACAGTGGATGATCTGATGAAGGGCTTAGTGGTGTTGGCTCCGAAAAGTGTCCTATTTTTAGTGCTGTAAAACGCTGCGGAGAATGAGCAGTGGGGTTATCAATCGGAGTGAAGCGCAGGATACAAGGAACAAGAGCGAGCAGATGCAATATGCGTTTGTTCTTATCGCTTTTGAGATCCCCTGAAGAGCACCGGTTGGGGGGGCGGATTTCGGCGGTTCCATGGTGTAATGGTTAGCACTCTGGACTCTGAATCCAGCGATCCGAGTTCAAATCTCGGTGGAACCTAAACTTTTCTGCCCACGGGCAGATTTCTTTGCTGGTCTCCGTCGTGGTTTAAAACGACTTCAAGTGTTGTTTTGCATGGGCTTTTGCGATTCCTTTAAGCAGCGACGTGCAGTGAGACCTGAGAGATATGTTTGGAGTAAAAGATAAACAAGTCATCGAGTCTTCCCGATTCGCTTTTATCGTGGTGATTCCAATTGATTGCACTAGGTCAGTAGATGTCTTACACAAACTATCTTGAAGGTATCAGACATGCCTTAGGACAATGAAACGTAATTAATTCGTTTTATTATGCTGCGACCTACCTGTGTGCACCCGCGGTGCTAACTGATGCTTTAGAAAGCCGGAGGTGGTCTGTGCAGGCTGCCGCTGGAAGAAGATATTCTCCTGATGTCCGTTTTGCTTCCTGGCGTGGCACTTTTGCAGCCCTTATACTACAACGAATATAGCGGAGAGGGAGAAGAAGCAGGGCGGGTCGTTTACAGCGGGGCCCTGCGCGGTCCGTCAGGACGCGGATGGAAGCTGGCGATAGGAACTGGGATGACAGGTACGGCGGGTGGCCGTGGGTTTATTCTCCGGCCTCGCGGAGGCGAGTGCCACCACCCGGTTCTATGGTGTAATGGTTAGCACTCTGGACTTTGAATCCAGCGATCCGAGTTCAAATCTCGGTAGAACCTGTCGCGAGGCGTCGCTTTTGCCTTGTGGCCGGCAATCGCTGCCAGCCTACTGCTGTCGCTGCTACGGGCAAAGCCTCTGTGTGCACCTTAGCTAGGCACAGGAAAGCCGCCCGGTGACAGCACCGTGCAAATGGGCTAAGCCTGCGCAACTGCATGCCCAAAGGGTCCGGTGACCTAAGCTCCAGAACGCCGTTCCATGCCCTTTAGGGAATGAACAATATACATTTAAATTTAGTGGAACAATGTACTGTAAAACACACTGTCGACAAGGATCAAGTAACACTCTAAATAGCTCTTACTACAATTTCATGGAGTCCTTCACTGTATTTTACCACTGGCTGGAAGGGCATTTGGAGGGAAAATAATTTAGGCTGAAGAAAATCTGATTTTCAGTAGATAAACATGCAGCATTTGGATATTATTTTTCAGCTCAACCAAATTATTCACTTGGAAGCTAGGGACAGAAATGCAGCTGCTGGGTGGGTGTCATCTCATAGAGCAAACTGCACAATTTAAATGGGTGGTTCCTCTGCTTTGCTGACATGAATCTTTAGCTTTCAGTTTAAGAGTAGCTAAGGACACATGGACAGCTGGAGTCCAGATCCGAAGTTTGCATTCCAGCAATGTCCTCCTTCCACTTTTTAGTCCACAGTGCAACTGCAATCCAGGACACTCATCAACAGCTGATACAGACTTAGCACATGTTCATGCTAAAGTCACCAGACAAGAGTCTATGTTATAACAGACTTCAGCTTTTCTACAGAATGAGACAGACCCAGCACATAATTCAGCATCGAGATTTATTTAGGACAATTGATGGTCATGCTCCATTTGAATACAAAGCACCAAAATTTCAGTAACTGAACATTATCCAGACACAATCCCAGCTCAGCCTGCTTCATACAGATCCTTTATGTTAAGGGACAGCATATCCCCTGTCTGTTCCTGTTCAGTAACTGCAGTGGACAAATACAGGCTTGCTGCTGAGGCAAGGTCAGTGGAGATGGCAGAGCAGAGTACTTTGTAACAAGCATCTCTTACAGCAGTCTCAGGGTGAAGTACTATAACGCAAGGTACCAAGCACGTGATCTGCTTGTCAGTAATCCCCCAAGATGATTTCCCAATTTAGCGTTTCCAGTTACTTTCCCACAATCCTTCCAATTCAGTATTTTCTGAAAAATCACCTAGAGACAAGATTGTCTCAGCACAACATTCAACTGAGAAGTAAAGCACTGTGGCTGTGACCACGCTAGGAACTCTTCCCATTGCTGTCAAGGCAGTAAGCAATGAAAACTCTTAGCTGTCAACAACTTAACAGGGAAATAAATAATGTAGTTTCAGAATTGTGGCTAGAAACATATTGCCAACAACAGCAGACTTCCCAACTCTATAGATTTAGAAGCCAGCATCCAATCTTAGGCAAGTATTTCACTGGATAGGAAGTTGGGACAAGTTTTATTGGCATATGTTACAATTTCAGTGAAGGAAGACAGAGGAAGACCTAGTACAGTTCAGGGAAAACACCTGGGGTTTTTTGTTTCTGTTCTTTTAAACTGGCACTTTCAAGAAAAGGTTTTTTAAAAAGTTAAAATCAATTTTACTGCAAAAAGGCTTAGAAAACAAAAGCTAACCCCCCCCAAAAAAAAAAAAGGTATCAGTCACTGTAATTCACTAGTTCTAATACATACATTCCACCTAGCCACTAAAAGCTGCCCAGTTAGACGCCCTCCTCATCGTTATAAAAAAACACTGAGGCAGACCAATACCTACTCAGTTTTTACACTCAATAGGTTAAAACACTTGAGCAGATGGATGAAATAGATTGAGCTGGAACAGTTTATTTTATGCACTGAGCCACCAGTGCCCCCTGCAGCAGCACAGCACAGTACATAGCAGATCGATTTTGTCTGCTGGCCCACTGCCAGGGTCTCCCAGCAGCAGGGGAAGGGAGGCTCTTTGGTGCAGCAGGCAAGCATCATGGCAAGAGAACAAGTAGAGCAGTGCCTCCTGCAAAGGGGGTGTTTGTAAAGTCGTACAAACAGTCCAAGGGCATGCTTTCAGAACAGGAAGGCAGCTCTTGGGGAGGTTAGTGAATATTTCATCAGAAAAAAACCCATCTTTTCGTACCATCTTGCTCAGTATACACACATAAAAAAAATAAGCATACTATACAAAGAACTGAAGTGATATAATTTAAACATGCCATCAAGCTATAAACCATATATACATAGACATATGCCTGTACAAACAGAACAAGACCACTTCATTACAGGGCAATTCTACTGGAAGTTTTTGGAGGAAATCTTGACAGATAACCAGACCAAAGGAGTCAGATGTTGCTTCTCTAAGTTCACAAACACCATCAGCTTTCCTTACCAGACATTTAAATACAGCTTCAGCCATACAAGAATCTTCTACCATCTCTGGACTCCCTTCCTGTACAGAGGTAGATTTCTGTAGGTGTTCTGATATTGCACCACATAAATATAATGTTTTTACTATGACAAGGAACAACTTATCAAGGCTAATTTATGGGTCTAATCTAATTGTGTGCATTCAGATAGCACAGTAATCAAATTCATTTGCACTGGAAAGAAAACATCCTTCAAAGTGAAAGGTTTTATTTAGGTGGAGGTCTAACTGAAAGTTGTGATTCTGTTAACAGCTTCACATTAAAAGAACTCTCTCTTGTCATCAGAGTAGCACACTTAAGTCTGTCTCTCTCCTTTTAAGCCTCCGTTTAGCCAACACAAGAACTTGTACATTCACTTCACTAATGCCTTTAGCCTGTCCACTGTGTTCAAGTTAAATGCAGCTTTCAAATACACAGATTCTTGCAGCATTAGCTCTTATTCATACAAGCAGTTGCAATAAAGACACTTAAAGATTCATTCAAACTGCCTGAAACAATTAAAAAAGCCCATCCATACTTGCAGACTGGAAAAGTGAAACTGAAACCTTGCTAGTGTCAAGCAGCTGTTAATTGTGAACAAATGTGATGATAATTGGACAATGTGAAGCAGTCTGGCAATAAGTTGTTTTTTTTGTTGTTGTTGTTTTACATCACATTCTTTAACCCTCTGACAACTCATGAGGTTGCAGAAAAGCCTGCATGTAAATAATACTTTCAGATGCCTGTTAAATGAAACCTCCACAGCATACCTTAAAAAAAAATGAACGATGTCAGTGTATGGTGACTTTGGAGGAGCTCACAAGCATTGCTAAGTACTTTTTTCAGAGGCACTCCATTAAGTTACTTTTACTAGATAACTGAAAGACCAATGTGGTGTTTTGCGTACCAAAACATGAATGAATCAAAGTGCCACAGGTCTGGCTCAGTATATCTGGCAAAGTTGCAGTGCTTATGTGACAATGCATATACATATGTCACTCTCCCAAAGAAGCCAGACAAAGGAAAGGAGCAGAACCCTTACCAGCTGCTGGTTTCTTACAAGGAAAGAAAGTATCCTCCATGTACCAACCAACCTATCTGGAACTACTTTAAATGACTGATTGCATTATATTTTGTTTCCCAAGTTCAGTTTATATGAAGGATCCTCTTCCCTACAGAACATAAAATCAGTTTGGAATGGGATAGTTTGTTAAAATACAGACAGAAGGCATACATCAATTCATTACACTTCTCCACGTACACACTTGTCCCCCAAAGGGTTTTCTGTCAACAAGGCAAATAAATCCCAAGTTACTTCACAACTGCAACAGTACTGCAATTCATGGTGACTGCTTTCCCATGACGAAAGGGACTGCACACCTAAAAGGAAGAGTCAACCAACCTTGCCTCTCTGGGAGACACCACTTTGTGAAGGCAACTCTTCTGTCCCAAGCAGAAAGCACTCATGTACCTGCAAGATCACGTTTTTGAATGAAGAAGTCCACTATATGCAGGAGATGAACCACAGCACAAGTTAAACAATGTGGTAGAAAAGCAGGGCTTTTGGAAGGAGACTTCTCTTCCTCCTTTCAAAGCAAGAGCTCTTCACAACTCACCACCCCCAATCTGGAAGTGCCTCACTCACACGCTCGGCTAGTGCATAGCAGCTGCGATTGCATAGAGTGTTTCCAGTGCTGGATCTGTAACTAACCTAAGCAAATCTTTTGCCAGTTTGATTTATTACCATTTGATATCCAAATTGCTTACTGTTTGATTTACTGCACTGTATTGGGTGTGCAAAGTTTCCTGGGCCTTCCTGGAGTCCATGCCTTCCAGCCAGTCCTGGTACATCTTCTGTACATGGAGGTTGGCTTCTGGAAGTCTAACAGGTATTGCAGCATAAACTTCTTCCATCTGGTTAAGCAGTGCTTTATCTGGTTTTCCATCTTCAGTTTGTGCCTGACCTTTTCCATTTAGGCACCCTTGGGGGAAAAAAAAAGGCAAGAAATAAATTAAAAAAAAAAAAGCTCCAAGGATGATGAAAAAGCTGCAAAGATCTGATACGAGCACAGTTTATGTTAACCTGGAATTTTTTTTCATACTTACCTATAGGAAAAAAGTTGTCTCTGCATAAACTAACCCCCATGCTGTTAGAATTTGTATTTCAAGTGACTCCAGTATCAAAACCATCCTCATGTAAATGAGGTCTCCAAATCACCACTCTCCTTTCTCTGTGGTTTTATGATCTTAAATTATGTTCCTTGACTTTTCTTGCCCTTGACAACCACCGTTTCAGAGTGGCTCCCCTGAGCCCCAAAATAATCCTAAGAGCCATGCTGTCATTTATAGGTCAGAACAAAAAACATCACAGTTAATTTTAGAAAACCCAATCAATTCCTGAGTCAACCTTGCAAACGATTTCTGGACCATTCATTAAGCAGTAAGCATTTTTGATTAGCAAGAAGAGAAGAAAGAGGGAATAAAATTAAATGCTTGCCTGTAAGGCATAGGTGTAGAACAATGGTGGGTCCACAACTACTCTTACCTCCTGGGCAAGCAAGGACTTCTACAAAATGGTATAAAAATTTTCCTTTTTTCAACTTCAGAACCAGATTTTGGATATTTCTGAAGCCATAAGCTGCTGCAAAACGTAGCACTGTCTCACCATCCTTTTCCAGGGTAACCTCTTGGAAGTCCTTGTTCCTGTAAAGAAGCACAGGGAACATTTTAGATCCTGTGCTACCAAAGGGACGGCCCAAATCCAGATGCTCTTAAAACAGAACAAGTACAGTAGAGAGATTCAGGAGAACTATTCCAGTTCCTGAACTGAGTTATGCAGAAGTTGGAGATAATTTTCAGAATAGATTTATGCTCAATTTGTAAGGGTGGGAAAGTTTATTAAGAAATTCAGGTTAGCAGGAGGCACTTTACATGACATCAACCTGTACATTTGTTTTGTAACAGCCTCCATCAGTGCAAGAGCCAGGTTAGCAATAACTGCATTAGGGCTCACTGTAGCACCAATAACCAGGAGAGGTTCAGACGGCACACAAAGGGGATGGTCAAACACTGGAACAGGCTTCCTAGAGAGGTGGTTGGTGCCCCATGTCTGCCAGTGTTTAAGATGTATTTGGACAGTGCCCTTAGTAACATACTTTAACTTTTGGTCAGCCCTGAAGCTGTCAGGCAATTGTACTAGGTGATGACTGTAGGTCCCTAACAGCTGAAAATATTCTAACTAGCTCACCCTACATCAAAGATGCAAGCTTCTAACTTACTTTAATGCTTTGTAGGTGATTTCTTTGACATCCATGCCAAAAAGCTCCTTTGCAGCATGTTTAAAAATGTGCTCCAGGTAACCATCAGATCTCTTCCCTTCGTGCCTTACTACGTCGCCCTCCTTTATTTCATCAAACCTTAGAAAGCAACAGAAGGATCAACTCCAGAATTTCAGGCCTTCAGGTCATTATACTGAGTTTAGAACTCAAACACAGGTTACTTTGCCCATGTGAACATTAACAGCATGCAAATTAGCACAAACTGCTGCTGTGCTGGGACTTAATCTAAGAAGTGAACTCCAAATTACAGTTTTCTCCACAAAAAAAAAATTACTTTTAAAGACTAAAAAGGCAAAAAACCATCATCAAGTCTTATATCTTGAGCCAGCATTACCAGATTAATCCTTTTAAAAATTAACATTATATTCCAACATAACCTGATTCCACAGAGCAGGTAAATTCTGAGTAAGAACTTGTTTTTTCACTGGACAGGCTGATTCCAAAGATCAGTGACCATCCCTATGTCATAATAAGAATTTTATGTAATTCTCATTCTACGTGACAAGCTCTGGCAAAAGTGATCATAGGAACTACACTACAAACAGCTCTGAAAAAGGTTACCTCTGTATCAACTAAATGGCTCCAGTCTAAGTCCAAGCAGAACACTAACTGCAAGTGAAAAGGTTTTTTAGAAGTTTCCAGAGCTTTCTGTAAGAAAGCACATTTATTGCTCCACTACCACCACTTTGGAAAGACACCAAGGAACATCTGTCACACTTGAACAAAGATCAGTAAGCAGCAAGACCAGCCTTTGTAACTAAGCCTGAGAATTAAAACATGCAAGCTGCTTCCTGTGCCAGTCAGACAGTCAGTAAACAAAAGCTCTTCAATGCTTTCTTCTCAGCCATGTTTCACTTGAATAACTATCTGCTGTCTTTATGAAAAAAAAGACCTCAAACAGTACCAGTTCCTGAAAGGATACTGCTTCTACCAGTTCAAATGAACAGATCACATGAAGTAAATTACTGTTGAGATGCTGCTCTGAATGAGAGGGAAGCACAGAACAGATGGCCAATGCCATGACTGCCTCTCAGCATCTTTGTGTGAGGCCAGGCAGTGGAGCGGGGCAAATGAGGCTGTTCAGCTTTCTACAGGCTCAAGAACAGGAGAGTTCTGAGTGAGGTCAACACCCTGGAGCAGTCAGACATACTAAGCAAACCATCATCTTTATCTAGTCACGTTTCATGTTACTGCATTAAAATACCCATAAGGAGCTACATGTATGTTTAAACCCCACAGATTTTAAGGGAGTCACTAGGTAGGGGTCATGACTTCATATGACCTGCTTTGTACTTATAGTATGTACAGGTTTTTATCTCCTTTGTAACTTTTATACATAGGAATGAACATCCGAGAGAAAACTCTTGGGGGTTTTTAACCCCTATATCAAAAGTGAGGGGTTTGATGAAGGTTTCCTTTTTATCTTTCAGAAGAAAACCCAAACCATGCTTTTGAAAAATTCCACATTTATGTTGAATGTGATCAAAAGGTGTACTCATTTGTTATCAAAGTAAGGAAGGAATCCACAACAAAACTACTTACAAACTATCTACAGCTACTTCAGGCACATCTTTCATAGACACATTTTTCTGGTCCATTATCTGGACAATTTCACCTGTAGGAAAACATGACATTTTACTTTCAACACAAAGCAAAATGCATATGCCGTGCCTCTGTTCAAGAGCTGAAAATTCCCACACTTGTGGTGCTTACAGTCAAATCCTCCAATTCTCAGAGTCAGATCCCTCCAGAAACTAAGAAGCCTGACACTTCCAGCCCTGAAGAAAAGGACCTTTAACTTGCTTAATGCTACTCTTAGCCTTTGTGTTAGGTGAAGTTTGGAGGAAGTTTCTACACCACAGGGGTAAAAATAGAATACATAGTTTGGACATTGAGCCTAAAGGCAAAAGGCACCCCCAAATGCCACTTGCAATGTTATGAATAAATCCAGTGGACATAAAATAACGACCATAAAACAGTGATACAAAATGTGATTTTTTTTTTCTAACTCTTGTCTTTCTCGAGAGGTTGATAAAAACAAATACTTGAGTTTTGTTTTCAGATTAATAACAAATTAGAAGGAAAAAGCATTTTTTCACTTTGCCCTCCCTATACAATACCTGCACTACTTGTAGCACAAAACCCATGTACTTCAAGGAGAAAAAAGCCACACTGACAACTAAAGCAGACTCGACCAAAAGCCAAGTCTGGCAGAAAGGCTATTCTAACAACGTGATTCACTTGGCTCTTTGTAAATAGGAAGCTTAAAGAAGGTTTAACCTGATGTCAGTACACAATCAACTTCTTGTGAGTTATACAAGGCAGTGTAGAAATCCTCCCGCAAGGCTTCCAGTTTTTTGTCGTAACAAGGCGCCACAACCACATGGAAAATTTTATCAGGAGACAAGTTCTGTGGAACACAGAGGAGAGCACATATGAACTCCATGAAGAGCAAATGACAGCTTGAAGGATGACAAAAGCAAAAGCACCACCATAAACTCTCCGTAGGTAATACTAGGAATCAATCCTCAGCAATTAACAACTGCCAGATGCAGATGAAGTTATTTGTCAAAGGCACAAAGCATCCTCACAAACAGCCAAAGTCAGTCTTTAGACTTATTCCTTCAGGCCACGTTTTCTGCAGCTTCTGATTGCTTTAGAAGGTGAATGCAAGTCAGGGCTTCAAAATTCTGTTTTCTAGCTGACATTCTGTCATTTCATCCACAGCACTACTTTACCTATCCGGAGAGAGTAGTCCTTTCCTATATAATGTGGAAACAGTTAAATTTAAGTATGATCCATAAAAAGAACAGCAGCTTTTTCAACATGAAGTTATGGTAAGGTTGGTTTCTAGGACATAATGCTTTTATTGGTCCCAGGTAACAGGGCACTTCCACATCACTTTCCTCTGTTCCTGTTTTGCCTGTGCTAGAGAGCTACACAGGCACCATTTAACAAGAAGCTCTTCACCTACTCTGAATTTAGTTTCATCTACAAATACATAAATCCATGTTGGAGTAGGAGAGCAAGGATTGTTGACTGCTCACATTGCACCACACTGAACAAGGTTCTTTGTACATTCTTCTTGTCATGGATGTGTGTACAGCAGCAAAGCACCATTACTGAAGTAAAGAACAAACAATTCAGGAAGATGCTTTACCACTTCACAATATACTAAGATCTGTATTTCAATATTAAAATCCACTAGCCCATCTTTTTACAAGAGCGTAATGGTAAAAACTAATCAGAATTACCTTCTGTCTGGCAAAGTAGCCCTTCACCAGGGAGCCCATGATCTGCTGTGGAGACTTTGCAGTGCAAATGTGAGAGGTCACAAGATTGGTAAGAACCCTTTCAGCATACCGGATCCAACCTGGAACCACAGAAAACCACAGATAGTGAAGTGGCACAGAAGTGTGGCAAAGTGGCAGCAGTTAATAGAACAGCTCTTAAAGACACCTCCTTGGTAGGTAGGACATCTCTGTTGAGGCTGGAAGCCCCACTTTGGGAACTGCAAGACTCAAGGCTGTTAATATTCCTTTACAGTTGGCTATCAGTAATTCACTGTGTCATCAATTCTAGCCCTGGAAGCCACTGTGAGGTCCAAGATCCATTCTACACTTTCCTAATGCATAAATTTAACAAAGCAGAAAGAACAGGACCTCAGCTAACAAAGAGTAAGTTGACTTTCTAGACCTCAGCCCTTGGATCACCAGACACAACAACAAATGCACTCTGTTCAGCTGCTTAACTGTGACCTTCTGTTTCCCGAGATTTAATATCCACGCACCCAGCTTGCTCCCCAGGAACAGAAGGGTCACATGGAAGCATTATCACAAGATGCACATGGATTAGGGGAAAAAAACAGCTCCTTCAGTAACTAGAGTAGCCACATCTTCTTTAGAAACACCCCCACATTCAACCACACGCACAGTAATCATCTGAAATCTCTCTGCATTCAACATTCTGACTCCTTCAAGAGTTCTCCCCCTTCCACCAGACCCCTTCAGCATTTCATCTACAACAGGCTGTGTATACTCACATCGCCCCAAAACTGATTAAGAACTTTGCTTAGTGTCCAACTTCAACTGGGACTTTGTTACCTGCAACAGAGGACTGAATTTCTTGGTGCAAAAGCCACATTAGCATATTGTGCATGACATGCACATCCTAGTTCTTAAATGCTTTAGTTTCAAGTGCTATCCAAACAGAACAAAACCTGCTTCAATCAAAATAAGGAGGGCTTTAAAGAACATTCTGCCTTTTTAGTAGCACTTCTGGAAGGTCCTTCTCCTTTCTGCTTCCACTTCATTGCCACTACACTTCTGCTATCAGGCTAGTTTACAGATTTGTAATGTTTTAGGTATTTGTAGACATGAACTACAAGGAAATTCCACTAAATTCCAAGAGACTTCTGCCAGGTTATTGCCCAGAGCAACTTCTTAAATTGTTTCCTTCCGTGCAGTAGGCTAAACAAATGTCCAGTAGTTCCAGGCCCACAATGCCCATTAGTCACTGTTTAATGACACAAGCAGCCTGGGTGAATGAGCCACACAAGATATTTATCTGCACCTTGCATCTGCACAGGCTGTTTCTGCCTACTCATCACCAGGGCTGTACCCCAGAGCCACACTAACAGGAACCCAAGGTGCTCAGTTCTCCATCAACATACCTCTGTACCCTTCCTGAATTCTTTCAGATTCTCCACCACTTGTTGGTCTGTGTTACCATCAAAGAACATCAAGAAACCCTTGCAAATCACCTTTAAACTCCTGCAGATTAACTTCAGAACACATTCTTAGTGGTCATAAAGATGCATTTGAACCTTCAGTAGCTACACTCTTCCTACTTAAGCTATAAGACTGCCTTGTTGACCTGTTCTACAGTTCAGAGGTTGGCAATGGATTAAAAATGCTGGCTGGTTCCCAAAGCAGTTGTTGTTGCTGCTTGCCAGCTTGGTTAATTACAGACAAGTTGATTAATTCTGAGATATTACACATACAATCAATAGCTACACTGATGTACTTTCAACAGGAAACAACCCCCAAGAATATTAGCTCACTTTCTTTTAAGAGAGCAGGAGGAGGAGATAAGAACAGCTAAGACAAGAGAGAATAAAATGCTCTTTTATCAGGTTCTGCTACAGTACAGGCTATCTTTTGCTCATGGCAGATTTTAGACCAGAGCACTCCTGCAGAAGGTGATATTTCTGTGGAAATGCACACCCCAAGATAAGTAACATGAAAGCAGTCAGACTTGAGTTCACGTTGACCTTGTATCTACAGAGCTATATAAACCCAATTTTGTGATAAACATACCCACTAAACAACTATTCAGGGCCAAATTTATGTCATGTGGGGACAGAGAGAGGAAGGTGAATGAGGAACAGAAAATGCACCCAGATGATTAAAGCCAGGAAACATGTGGAACAACCTTACTTTAAAGATGACTGATGATGATTTTTTTTCCCCCCTGTAATTGCTGTCAGTGGGAATTTAATATCACATGCTTTCAGAATATATTTACAGGGGGATTCTGGTTTTGTTTTCCAGGAACGGAAAGCACCCATATTTCTGCTAAAATCTATACCACAGCAGATAGCTAAGACTGTAACTAGCACTGAAAAGTCATTTGTAAATGAGAGAAAGAAAACTGCTCCATGAACTATTTAAAAATATTGCCAAAGTAAGCATCAGGTCTGAGCTATTTTTCTGGATGAAGAAAATAAGAATTGTTTCAAAAGAAGTTCTACAAGAAATCCTTGGGGTTTGAATTTTAAATAAACCCTATAAAACAAGGCAAGGCTGAGTAACATTGGGGTACTTCAGCTTCACTGGTTTTATATTTAAAAAAAAGCAAGGCACAGCATATGTCTGCTCCTGATAAAAGGAGGCAACACTATGATAACAGTAATAGGAAAAACGCCAAACCCACTTTTTCTCTTAATAGTAGTTCCTAAAGTCTAACACAGGTACTTCCACTGAAAAATAAACAGAAGTACAGCAGCAGTATTTAAAACTTTACATCAATGACAAACAAGCACAACTCTAAGTCTTGTCACTGTGACACTTCCCCAAAGAACACAACTCACTTATTTCAAACCAACACAATGAGCTTTAGGATGGCACTGAGGGGAGTTAGGCAAAGGAGTAACTTTTACCTCCTTTTGGATACATTTTGCAGGAATGTAACTTACCATACTTAAACTGAAATGAGGGTGTGCTAAGAGATGGAGAAAGTAAATGCAGCAATCTCACACATCTTTTCAGTTGGGATAAGGGCAGGTTCTTTACATAACAGAAAAAAAATTCTCAGAAGTGAAGCATTTAGTGATCCAACTCTGACATTTCTAGTGGGAATTATTGTTTAAGTGTTAGACATAACCATCCCACAGTCATTAATAGTAATGGCATTTGCTACTTTCCCCAAGGCTGAAGTGGCAAGCTGAAACCTTTGATTAAGATAAGGAGGGTTGTGGTTTCATTTTATCAGTTACCAAAGTTCCTTAAAGGTTTTTTTTCAGTAAGGAAAGGCCATGCTAAACATTGTGGTTTGAACACACAAGCAGCAATCATTAACTCTTCAATTCCAGCTTGGATTAACTTCTCTTAAGATCAAATACAACGTACTAAAAACCTCAGTGTCTCAATTCTTTATCCAGACATTAATGTACTGTATGCTGCTTCTATGGAAGCATACTAATAAACACCACCTACAAACACCAGCACAGGACATCAGTAGTTCAGGTTGTATTATCACAAGCTGTGGACTACAGTATGGTTCTTTTCTTTTTGCTTTGTGTCCAACTCTTGACACTGTACACTGCACTAACACAAGCCTTAAAGCCTTACCCAGCACAATCACACAAGTTCTTGGCATGGTTCACATTTACAGCTGTGACATCTCACTTGTATTTGGGAAGCTGATGATGCTGGATGGAAACAAATCCTGCTCTCCCAACAGCCCATGAAAGCAGGCCTGTCTAGCTATGCCCTGAATGCACTGAGGGTGATCAGCAGGTCTATGCAGAATTTGGTATCTCTCAAAAGCAAGGTCAAAATGCTGCAAGCTATGTAAGGCTCCCAAGTGAAATTATCTCAGGTCCTTGTTAATTCCAGGGACCAAGCTGAAACGCAGGAAGGTTGGAGAAATGGGTTCTCACCAGGGCAAGCAGAGGCAAACATCGGTAAGGCATGCTCCTCCTGGTTCCTCCGCTGGTACCGCTGCACAAATTCCCTCTGGCTCTCCAGGATACTGAAATCAGCAGCTATAGTGGTGTCAAATACATAATGCACCCCTGTGGAAGAAAGCAGAAAGGAACACTGGATTACTAGAATGTTTGCTATCTCACAGGCAAGTCTCAGGTCTACAGAAAAACTTGGAGAATGAACAGGTATACTCTTTCCCCTCCCCTAATTTCCACTACTAGAAGAGTGAAAGATAAAAGCTGTGCACTGAAAATCTACCTTTGATATCATGCATTTTAAAAGGCCACCAACTTGCTAATGCTGTCTAGGACCACTTCAGATGGTCGTCTGCTACCTGCTACTCAGCATGTATTTGCTTTTGTTTAACTGAGTGGGAATTCACAACCCCTGGGCTGCATGTAGTGACTTTTCAAGACATGCTGAAGTCACCTATATGTGGGGGGATTTTGTGTGGAGAATGCCTCTTAGCTGGATAGATACCATATCTTCCATTGCTGAAGGTATTGCCAAAGGTACATGAGCATATCACCAACACAGCAGAGACCCTCTGCCTGCTTATTTAGCAACAGACTCCCTGTAAGCCTACGTAATACTGAGCATGTCCCCACAGCAAGTGAGGCCAAGATAATTAGAGAGTTCTAAGAAAACTGGGGCCCACCACAACTTAGCATTCCTTGTAGATTAAGGAAATATACTGGATACAGAGATGGGGGAAAAAAAAGTAAAGTAATTTATAGGTTTATTACTGCATCACTCCAGTATATAAAAAACTCAGATCTAAAGGCAAAGGAGGTTATGTTTTCTGAAGAAAACTTTTTCTAACTACTGTAAAGAGCACAGGAAATACAGGTTCAACATGAAGCAGGCACACAGAACAATTCTCATGCAACTTCGAATTACCAAAAAAAAAAAAAAAAAGGAACAGAGACTCTTCTAGAGATATGTCAAAAGGATTGGGTGGCATTTAGAGCAAGAATTCTCTTCTCTAAGTTACAAAATAAGAAGAAACATTATTGTAGCACACATCCAAATCCTTCTTGATTTCTTGGTAGTGAAGGTTTTGGAGACAGCTCTGAAATATCCTTCTATTGTGTGACCTTTACTATCAACAGAGTAATAGCTCCAATCCACGGCTGTAACTGGTGCATGTCATTAATATCACAAAGCAGCATATTTCAAACTCTAAACTAGATTGTGCAATGGCACTTTATGGCTGCACAACAAAGAACTCTGCTGAAGAAGCAAAAAAAATAAAATAATCTCCCCTCTCTGCTTGACCAGCGTAACAAACCCAAACTTACCAAGACTTTTGAGGAAACCACAGAGTCTCTTGGCTGCATCATTCACAGAGAGGTTGAATTTAGCAGCAAAATAAGGCAATGACTGCGGGCATATTGACACTGCCAACACTTTGTGTTTTGAGGTATCACATTTCTGATGAAAAAAGGAAACAAGGCATGTAACTACAACAAGATAAGGCTCCCTACTTTCTCTTCCTTCTCTGCTCTTGGAGTTACTCCTCAGCATCCTGTGCTTCAGTGGGCCGTATGATTAAAACCCCTATGAAACAGCTACCAACTCTGCTGAGAGCTGGACAAGATGTTCCTCTGATCCTGTCAGTGCTCATCTCTAATAATCCATAGAGGGTTTTTTTATATAACCCAGGAAAATCCATCCTTCTTAGACCAGTTCTGTGGTTGGTCTCTCAATGGCATAAAGGCAGACACTCAGCACCCATGACATTCTAGCAACCTAGAACAACCTATCAAGGAAGGTGAGATATTTATAAACAGTAAACCACAAAAGAATTTGTTATTACAGTAGGGAGGAAAATACATTCTCCAAAACTGCTAATTCTGCAGGTGCAAAAACCTTAATCTAGCAATTGGTTAAGTGTCACACATCTTGCACACTCAGCACAAAATTATTCTTAGTACTCTGATGTTGCCCTTGCCTAAGTTTTCACTTCCTCTTTGAAAAATGTGTGTCCTGACAAATCTTCACAGTATCTGCTTAGTCATGCTGAGTGCCTCCTCTTCACAGAAAACCATGTTATTAATTGTGTTACTTTACCTTATTAAGGTTAAGAATACGAAAGAACTCCTTCTGATTCTGTTGGAAAACTCTGGCTCCTTCTTCTGACGTCATACAACTGTCACAAGCTAGGCAGTCACTAAGGAGTATTTTAGCATTAGCCAATGTATGAAACTCATTTTTCTGGGGGAGGGAGAAAAAAAGCAAGTGAGTATTTAATCATGATCAATGGATTTGGAAGGTTTCTGTAGTGATCCAGCTGAAGAACAAACATGCTGTCTCTATTTTGTTTAAAACAAGACAGTCCATAACACTTGCACAACATCCAAGATTATTTGGGAGTAATCAAAATAATCTGTTCTGTCCTTCTTCATGGCTCTGCTCCTATTATTACCGTGAAACTGCAAAATGTTTAAGCATAAACATAGATCTAAATTTAGCCCACATTCTAGTAACTTGATTTGCATTGCATTTCAGAACTGACAGTCCCCATCAACTTACCAAGCAACTGAAAAAACTTCCAGTGGAACTATTAAACCCCTTTAATAGCCAAATGCCTCTCTAATGGCAAGATAACTTCGGCTTTTTACCACAGGGTAAAACAGACTGCAGTCCTATGATTATATTGAACATACACTGTTAAGATCTTGAGTTTCATACTTTTGGCTACAATACCAGTGGCAGCTCATCTGTGGAAAGAAGGAATACTTGGACAGAAGTGCAATATAACCAGGCTACTTCAAGAAGCACCCATCCATCCAAAAAACCCTCAGTCCAAAGTGCCCATTCCCAGAGAACCACTTATCCATTGCAGAACAGTAGGTTACCTGTGAGTTTGTCTAAAATAAAGACCACAAGAACATTTTGTGCACCATACTATCAGAATTCCTCTTTTCTCCTTCCAAGCACTATCTATTTTGAAGTCTTTACATAAAACTTTCATACTCAATACCTTTTTTTTTAGAACTTCCATTTATGTTCTGTGCTTGCACAGTAAAAAGGTTATTTCACCTTCTTTAAAGATTTTTTGATTCTCATAAGATGTCTAGAGGTGCTCAAAATTGCTTACAACTGCTTGCTGATTAGCCTTAGCGCCTGAAGGTTCTCTACTTATGACCTCCTTTGATACATACTAGAAGAAAAAAGACAAGTACAGCAACTACAGAAAGAGCACTACCTCTTCAAAACCATCATCTGAACTCGATGCATCGACCGATGTACTTTGTGTATCATCATTCTTCTGTTTTTTACTGCATTCCTGAAACAAAACATAAAATATAAGCATTATGTAAGACATTCACCCCGCAGCAAGGGCATGTTTAAGAGATCTGCGTGCATCATTACAAACTAACCGAATTCTTTAACAGTTGCTTTTGAAGTTAAAAATCAACATCTTTACACACAAAACCTTGTTTTCCAAAGTGCGTTTGCTGCGGTGACAGCGACTGCTCGGGAACACTCCGGCCTCAGCAGAGGCACTGAGCAGTTGCTAAGCCCACCAAGAGGATGACACCAAACACACCGACCTCGGTGTACACGTCGCGGTCGCGACGCTACATGACGGCCCCGACCGCGGCCAACAGCCGTGTCCCCACGATAACGCTGCCTGGGGCTTCAGGGAAGATGCTGTCCTCCAGGGGCTATTGCCGCCAGTCTGCGGGTGAGGAGAGGGGCGCTGGGCTGCGCCGCGGCTGCCGAAGAAGTCGGTGACCTTGGGGTCGGCAACCGAACGCCACTCTGGGCAAACCGGGACGCCTCCGGCTAAGGGAGGCACAGAGAGAGCCCGGCCACGCCACCGCCACACTCACCTTTTTGGTGCAGTTCTCGCACTTCATTTGCGATCCAACCAGCGCACCCCGGCACTGGCGCGGCTACCGAGCGGTCCTCGCCGCCGGGACTGCGGGACAGGAGCAGAACGGGGCAGGCAGGTGAGCTCCGGCGCATACACACCACTCGCTGCCAGCCTTCCCGTCCCCGCCGCTCTTTGTGGCTGCGCCGGGCCCCTGTCCCTCTTATCGCCCCAGCCGGGCAATCCCCGCGGTCGAGCCGCCCGTCCGCAGCCAATGCGGCCCCCAGGGCGGGGGCGGCCCCGCCGCGCCCCTCACGTGCTCCGCCACGCACCGGGCTGCAATGAAGCAGCCACGGGCCCGGCCCGTTGCGTGTTGCGAGGGGGCAGCGAGCCCTCCCCGCAGCCCGCCTGGGTAAACACTGCTCAACAACAGAAAGGGACTCTCCGTGGCTGGGAAGGTCCCCGCAGCAGGGCCTCTTTCCCCCAGCTGCGCGGGCAACTCTGCTGCTGCCGTTACTCCTCCGCATCTTCCGCCGCCTCGGCTCCTCGCAGCGCCTCCGCTCTCAGTGCGGCCCCCTCCCCGACGCCGGCACAGAGTAGGCGGGCGGCCAGGAGCTGCAGCTCGCCAGTTCCACGGGAAAAAAAAAAAAACAACCCAAAACCCAAAGCCCCTAAACAACCTGAAAAGGTCAGGAGGACGAAAAACGGGACACTGTACCTCGCCGCCGCGGTGAGATGCGTCCCCGGCAGGCGAAGGCGAGCCGCCGAGGCTGGCCGCAGAGGCAGGCAGGGCCGACAGCACCTCACCCTCCTCCGTGCCGCCGGCAGGTTCCCGGTTGGGCCCGCCGCCTCTCCGCCCCCCCGCGCGGCGGGGTTCATTGTGGACCTGAGCGTCGTCACGTAGCCGCCGCCGGCAGCGCGCATCTGCGCGTCCCCGCCGCGGGGCGGCCGTGAGGGTCTGCGTTGCGCGCCCGCGTTCCTGAGACGCAGGCTGAGAGCTGCTCTCCCTCTCCCGGGTCGTTCAGCCCCAGCTGGGCAGGAAAACGGGAGCGGACGCATATGACCCGCTAGGCACCTGCCCCCTGCGTCCGGGAACGGGCGGCGCCGGGGCTACTGCCAGGCGTCAGGGCGGCACAGCTGTGGCGATGAGCGGCGGCCTCAGCGCTTGTCTCTTGAGTATCGAGGAACGCGACCGGGCAGTTTGGCGCCACTTTCCCAAAAGGCTCGAGGCGGCCCTGGAGCCCCTTCGCGGGTTTTTTACTGCACACTCTGCAGCTGTGACACACAAAGTTGGGCTTCCCACTCCTCTCAGCCCCTTTTAAGTGGAGTAATGCTATGGAAGTCTCTGCATACAGCACAATTACCTTTTGATTCAACCAGTATGCTCTGACCTCCCATTGCTGTAACGCAGTGCAAACTGCTCCCAGGCAGGTATCACGACCAGGTATAACCGTACGTAACAGCCTCTTCCACAACCTCACAGGCCTCAAATTCGCCATTAAGTTTATGACAGAGTGGTTGACCTTCTAAACATCAGGTGTAAGGCTCAAAAGAGGTTCAATCCACGTTTTGCCACCTCTTCGAACAGCTGTGTGTAACCACACTGCTACATCTGGAGGATTTTCCGAGCTTCTCCTTTTCATGTCACATTAGCACATTACCACAGTTTTTAAAACACCACCATCGCTCCAGAGCGATCCCTGCTCAGCTTCAGCATTTGCTTTTCCTACACTTGGAATTGTGTTCAGTCCTCTGGGTGAACATTGTCATACTAAAAAGCTGTTGCAAATCTCCCAACTTTATTCCACGAGGATACAATAGGCAGAGCAGCACTGACAAATATAGCCACGGCACAGATGAAGGTTCTAAATTAGGGACGTGTTGAGATTTGCACTTAAAGGCATTGCTGAAATCCTTCTGTTTCACACTTGGGTGACTATGCTTACATTTATTACCCAAACTTGATACAGCCATTCCTCACAAGGCATGACAGTTTGGGCTATTTCTGTAACTCTGCACAGATCGCATTTTAAATATATTTTATTTTCCTCCCATATTTCTTTATGTTCACAATGAAAACTGCTAACTATGTGAAAAGTGAAGCATTTGCAGAAACACTGAGGGCAGCTTAGGTATACATCTTAACTTCAACTACTTCATCCTTTGGCCTCGGAAATCCCCAGGCTGAATTAATTTCAATTTAAGAATTTATTAAAAAAAAAGAAAGAAAGAAGGAAAAGCAAAAACTCCTGCAAGTGTGCAAGGTCTCAATGTTTCAGTGCACGGTGTAAGATTGTAGTTGTGTAATCATTAAATAATTAGATGTCCCATTTATTTTATTGCCAAGAGCAATTTCTTCTTTCCATTAGCTATTTATGCCATTTCCCCACAGAACACCAGATCAATTGCATCAGCACCATGCCTGACAACCTGAGAAAGCACCATCCTGTTCTAATCTGCCCCAAGGGAGGTAACAGTTCCTACCTTTGCAAAGGCTGCTTCCAAAAACCCTTCACAATGTAAAAGCTTTCCTGCGTCAACAGTAGCATTACTTGCTTTTATGGCCTTTTCTCCATCTCCTTGGCTTCCACTGCTACATTTAACATTTATACCTGCACCTACAGCATTTACATCAAGGATGAAACAGAAAACTGAGCGTTCACAAGGTCTTGTAATGACAGGACGAGGGGGAATGGGTTCAGATTGGCGGAGGGGAAATTTGAACTGGATGTTAGGAAGAAATTCTTCACAGTGAGGGTGGTGAGGCACTGGAACAGGTTGCCCAGGGAGGTTGTGTCTGCTCCCTCCCTGGATGTGTTCAAGGCCAGGCTGGATGAGGTCTTGAGCGACCTGATCTAGTGGGAGGTGTCCCTGCCTGTGGCGGGGGGTTGGAACTGGATGATCTTTGAGGTCTCTTCCAACCTAAACCATTCTATGATTCTATGATTCTCTGTGAAAACAGCACATTGCAAACCACTTGAGAAAGCTTAGAGGTTGTGCATCAACCCTGCAAGGCAGTGCCAGCTGTTAATGCCTCCTCAAGTCACCGACAGCATGTGCCACTCAACAGCTGGTCAGAATTGGGCAATAAAGCTGGTAAACATGTATTCCATGAAACTGGTACTCCTCAGACTTTATACATCCTGTTCCCACAGGGGTCAGTGGGGCACCAGGCAGAGGTCAATGGGATGATCTCATTCAGAACAGGGACTTGCAGCCAATTCAGTCCAGCCACAAAAACAACACGAGTTTGGTGACTGTTTCCAGCCAACTGTTTAAAATCAAGCACTGGAGGAATTTTCTTCTGGCATGCTAGTAAGGTCACATGCTTATTGCACAGCTAAGCTTAAGACCTTAGAGGGGGTTGGGGCGAATAGGGAGCTGGAAAATAGTATTTAGGAAAACAATCTGAAATTAGGAAAAAGAACCAGAAATGGAAGTGTCAGCCTAGTGCAAAACAAAGGCCACTTCAGTTCTAGCTGTGTTCTTGTTTCTAGGTCAACGACTTAAAGGTTACAAATGTGTTTACTACACAATGCCTTACAAAGTCTATTTTTATACTGTTGAGTCCACAAATAGTTCCATATTTCTGAATGTTTCTTCTAGCAAATATTTTTTTTTTTGTTTCTGCAGCTACATGTTTTGGAATTTATGCCGTTCCTTGAGCCCAAGATCAGGCTTTTAAAATGTGTTTCTTCTTTATTTTCTTTTTATTGTTAGGCATAACGCCACTTAGCTGCTTCAAAGTGCTGGTGTAAAAGCCCCAGATGACTGCAGGGAGAAAAAAAACCAACATTGCAAGAATCATTAATCAATATCAGAGGCTTGCAAGGATCCTTGCCATATTCCAGTTTGGACAGATGCTTTATTTTGTTTGTGTGTGTGTGTGTGGTATTTCCCATAGCTGAAATAATTTCTCTCGAACTTAATAACTAAATGAAGCCATTACAGGTTATCCTACTCTGGTATTTGCAGAACTGGACAAGCATACAGCTGCTAATATTTTTGCAGATACTAATGTAAGAGTAAAACTGAGGATTTATATTGAGTGGAGGGAAGAGATGAGTTTCTTACTCCGCTCTAGGCACAAGAAATCTTTTGTCTTGTATCACTCAAAATGACTTAACACTTGGTTTCCAGAGAAACCCGTTGCTTATACAGCTTGGTTGACAACTGCTTATACATAAAAATTTCTCCCCAGAAGATCCAGTCAGCTGCTTGTTTGGGCTGCCAACACGTGATACTTCCTATTTCTCATCTAAATCCAGCAGCTAGTGCCTCATGACTCACAAGCATGCCAATTAATTCTTGAAGTTCCTCATAATCTTTTCCCACAAGGATAGTTACACTAAAATTGCAGATCAGTTTGCATTTTCTACAGTCAGTTAAGTCTATACCATAGACTCCCCAGTTCTTTTTTTAAAGCTGTCTTCCAAAAGTTTACTCTAGATCGTTAGGAAAAGCACTCTCCCATCAAATCTCAGCTACTGTTCACCACCACCAGCGTTCAAGAACAGCTGGACTAACTTCTACCCTGTTACGGCCTTGAGCAAACACTCTGAACTACCTGGGTTCATATTGGGGAAAAAAGCCAAAAATCGAGTATGCCATTCAGGAAGGGCCACATTCCTGTGCAGCTGAGAGAGGATCCAGTATGGCTTAGAGATTAAGGTATACAGTGACTTACATAACGGGAACTGAAGAAGAAAAGCTAAACTACAGATGTTTGCACTTCACCCATTTTGTCCCAAAGATTGAGATGGGAAGTCGCTCTAATGAACAGGAGCACCTTTTATATGGCAATGATGCTTAACTAAACCAGAAACGAAGAATTTTCTAAGTCTAGCCTGCTGTCACTTGGTATTTCAAAGTGAATGAGAAACTTTCCTCCCCAGGCAGCAGATGACACAGAATTCACATTAAGTCATGACATCGGTGTTCAGTCTGTAAGACTATAAAATGTTCTTCCTGCTTTGCAGTTCCTCGTCTTTTAAACAGTGACATAAATCTTTTTCCTGACTGTGATCACAATGTTAACAGCTATCCAGAACACTTTGTATTCTGTTATTATAGCCATTGTAGCCATCGATGCTGAAAGCTGAACCTTAAAAAGCCCCTAAAAACTATTGAAAAACTTGTGATAAAAACA
The DNA here is from genome assembly GCA_013396835.1 of Psilopogon haemacephalus. Lineage (NCBI taxonomy): Eukaryota > Metazoa > Chordata > Aves > Piciformes > Megalaimidae > Psilopogon > Psilopogon haemacephalus. Next base: position 619,133 of record VWZI01017378.1, on the reverse strand, counting down.
GTACAAATATGCCGCACTGATATAACTCACGACTGGCAAGACCCCAAACCCGCCAGCAGCAGACTCCATGACAAGTATCCCAAGTCACATTTGGAAGAAGGGGAGACTTCAAAATCAGCTCTCTGCTTCCATGCGTGTAGCTGTTCACAGGGGATATACCGATAGGGACACATCCCTACAGAGGAGCAATGGCTTTTAGCTGCTGCTGCTGACAACCACAGTCCCAGCAGCAGGTCTTTTCTGAGCACCTGTCTTGAGACAGCTTTGTGACACTGAGAAATCATAAACCTCAGCCTCCTGCAGCCTCTGGATCACACAGTACCAAGCACTAGCAAGCAGTGGCTACCGCACACTGTGGGCGCTCCGTGACAGTTGCTTGTCCCAAGTGCAAGGCATGCAAATGGCTGCCGCTGATAGCCCAGAGGTGCACTGGCCTCGAAGGCAGCCACACCCAGGCATGGGTGCCAGCCTGGAGAGAGTCCCCATTACAGGGCTCCCACTGCCCTGCCTTACCCCTCAACCTAACCAGGCCTTGTTGTGCAAAGGGCCACATCCACCTCGCCCAGAGGGGTTACAGCACTGAGTATGGTCAGTAAAGCTCTTCCACACACTCAGCTTCACCTACAGGGTTTTGCCTCTCTCCCTGGTCAACATACAAGATTTTATTCTCTTAATTTTTTTACACAGTTAAAGCCCTATAACCTAAGGAAACATCGACAGTCTTCCATGAGCAGCACCCCCAGGCCTCGCCACCATCTCGGGCGTGGGCAGCAGCCGCCATTTTGGGCGAGGCTCTTCCTTTCCCACTGGCACAGAAAGGCCCAGGGCGCCTGAGCCTGGTGTGGGTAGGGCAGGTTCATTTACCCACCTCGCTGCCCTCACCCAAAATGGCCGCTGGCGCCTCCGAGCCTTCTTACGGCGGGCGTGGCGCCGGCGGCTCGCAGCGGCCGCTCTGCCCACGCTGCATGGTTCGGGGCGGTGGCGGGGAGCAGGAAGCGGAGCTCTTTCGGCGTCTCATTCAAAGCGCGGCCGGGCGGGTGTGCTGCGACGGGCAGGTACCGCGGAAGGGGGCGGCTGGGCTGTGATGGGGCACCGGTCCGGGCCTGGGACGGGCTGTGAGGGGGCTCAGCTCACTGGCAGAGTGTGCTAGGGGAAGAAGTGGAGCCCCACGGGTTGCGTGGGCTCCCCGGGAGGGGGTCACGGGCAGCGGCGGCGCCGCAGGCTGGAGACGGCTGCCCCGTCGGTCTGGGCGGGATGCGGCGGTGAGCTCCGGCTGTAGGTCTGGTGTTACCCACGCGTGGGGGAGAAGGAAACGGTAGGTTTGTTTTGTTTTTGGGAGCACGCTGCGAGTCCTTTCCCGAACGATTCTCGGTGGGGACAAGGACAGTTAGTGAAGGGCTCTCATTGTGGGAGGCAGGTGCAAGGTAGAGAGGTGAAGAAATTCGTCGCAATGTCTGGTCCTGCCTCGACAGATATTTGTAGTGGAGCTTTTGCTGGTTTACCCTCAGTCGAGAGCTTGGAGGAGGAATATGAATTATTTGGGGTTTTTTTGGTGCTGAAAATCGGTTATTGAACCCAGGAAATGCAAAGCAAAATTAGCAGCCTTAAAATACTTATCTCTGTTATCGTCAAAGTGTTATACTAAAACTTTTGTGTTCACTTCAAGGCACGTTTATGATTTATTAGCACATTTATGAAGTATAAGAAGCCTTGCTGATTTTTTTTTTTTTTTTTGTTGTTCCTTGAGGCGCCATTCTTGCATCTCCTCTGTGAGAGATGATGCCGTTGGTTTAAGGTGAATCTTGTAAGTAGGGTTATAGGTTGCACTTGTTCTTTTCCAACCTGGATGCTCCTGTGCTGCTGTGATTCCTGTGACTTTGGATGCCCAGCGTTGAGCCAGCATTGGCATTTGCATGGGTGGATTTTACTGGACGAATATGGGAGGGAGATACTGAAGCTCACGTTCGTGTGTTTAACTGGTTTGTGTGCGGGCTGTGGTGTTTGTGAGATGTGGCCAGGTTTCTGCACCGATCTTCATGGATTTGATAGCTTGTTGGTGGGTTTTTTTTGTTTTGTTTAGGTTGTGGGCAGAAGGCTTTGTTTGACCAGAGATGCTTGCTAGTATGTTGAGAGCAACTCACCAGGAGGCACTTGAAAATTAAAACTTGCTGCTTGACATCCGGAGGAGATGGAGTGTCTTACACATACATGGTTTTGTCTCTTTCGGTTTCAGATCCCGTCAGACGTGTAGCTGAGAGATTAGAATCAAAGTAATAGGTGCCTCTCTTATTTAACTGGAAACCCTTGCCTGAGTCTGATTTAGTAAATGGAGAAAAAAGACACAAGCCAACAGCAGCAGCCCTGGAGCTTTATATCTAAACTAACCAGTCTGTGCAGAATTCTTGAGGGAGTGTCATGTATTAACTAAGAAGAGCAAGATGACTAGAGGACTAAAAATCACATACTTCTCCAGGAACCTGGCTGTGCATGGCTGCTCTCTTAAGTGTTCATCATGGTTATTCAAGAGCCTGTTTAATGTTGGCGTTCTTCTGGAAACCTATTCTCACGGGCAACTAACAGGCTGGTGCCAGCTTCCTACCAACTGGTTCAGTGGCAGGAGAGTTGCTATTTAATTATTAAAGTACCAAGTCAATGGAAGGGGCTGGCGTTCATTATCTTCAATAGTTAATGAGCTGTGTAATGTGCTTGCAGTCTCCAGGATGCTTCAGGATATTGAGCTTTATTGCTCCAGTAAGAAATGCAAATATCCTTACCAGAAATCCATTTTGAGGAAGCCTGCTTAAAACCCACTGCCTTAAGTGACTTGAAGGTAGTAACCAAAAAAAGACCAAAAGAAATCTGTGATTAGGGCCAACAGATAACCTGCTAAGACTGTGATGTGATGCTTTGCATAGGCTTTCATTTCTTGAACTGTGTCCTTCATAATAAAAACAAACATCTCCTCCAGTTTCCTTAAGAGAAGCAGCCAGCAGCCTGTCTCTTCTCTAGAGACAATCCCAAACAGATCAGCTGGGTCCTCATGCGCCTTTTTCATCTTGTGTGAATCAGCCCTTAAACTTGTGCTGATAGCATTAGGGTGAGATTGCTTTTTGCACTGGAGCTCACAGTCATGCCAGGACTCAATTTTATGCTATAAATAGTAAAAACTTGATGAAAAAGCTACATGGGATTGCCAGCTCTTACTGGTTTTAATTAGCACTTTTTTTTCCTTAACCATCTCTGCTGTTTTCCTTCTGTCTAGGCTGAAGGCATGGTCTTGTTGAGGAGAGACAAACATACTTGTTGGAAACTCCTGGTTTTATTCTTGAGTTGGCTTGAAAGTGGAGAATGCTGTATATGGCATTAGGTGACACTGGCACTGCTAGGCTGAGGCTGTAACCCTTGCTGCGCTCTCACCAGGGACGAGAGACCTGACATCTGCTTTGTCCTGCTTCAGCTGCCAGGCTACTCCATCCTGACAGCCTTTGCAATTAGCAGGAGAAATGCTGCCAAAGAACTTTCCATTGCTCTTGCTGTTTTATTTGCCTGAAGTGCTGCATGACTTAGCCACAATGTTGTTCCAGGTATTTGTGTTCCGTGTTTTTTTCTGGAATCTGGTTGTGATGGAAAGGAAGAGATTTGAACTCTCCAAATGAGAAGCTTCTCAGAGTTCAGATTCCTATTGTCAAGCAAGTCTCCACACAACAGTTTTTATTTGCCTATTGCTGCCCTTGTTAGAGATAAAATTATGTTTTTACGCTGGACATCTTTTGTAATTTGGACAAACACTTTTGAAGTCCTGAAAAATATTAGAAAGGGAGAGTCTTGCAATCAACAATGATTTTAAATTCTTGTTATCTTTACTTCTGTCCAGAGAGGTTTCATGAGCCAGACTGGGCTGTTGGGAGTTTCTTCTGAAGATGTACATGTTGATTGAAAGCCGCTCAAGTTCCCATCTTCATCTGAAGAGGTCTCCTGGCATCCGATCTTGGTCTCTCTTTGTTGGTAAGACCATAATATTCCTCAGTTTATTTCAGAGCTTGCTTTAAGAGAGGGAGGTCACAGAATAAATTCCTGAAAGGACTTCTAAAAAAATGGCTGTCTTCCAGGCATTTTTCTTGCAAGTAGAGGAATCCTCATGCTTTGAACTTCTCCCCTAGCACAGTCTCTAAATGAATCTGAAGTTTCCTCCTCAGCAGGGTAGTGTCACAGTGAGACTAATAATTTTTCAGGTTGTCTGCAGAACTTCAGAGCCTTATGGAAATAATTTTAAGGGGGTCCTGAAAGACCAGGAAGAGAAATTTGTTATATGGCATAAAGTAATCTAAATGTAAAGCTTCTGAAGAGGGTTTATGCTTATATTGAGAAACATCAGGGTTTGCAGAAAGAGAAAAATCTGCTCTGGAGTGATGCTTGGGTTAGATGTTGCATGTGATGCACAGCCTGTCAGTGGCACTGTGTGTGAAACACAAAGTCATACTGGGTGTTCTGGAAGGCACCTGTATTTAAACACTGGATATGCAGAAAAATTGCAGTGGTACTTCTCAGGGCCATGCTGAGAGAACTGGTGGGAGAAATGTGGCATCTCCTGCTTTCCACTTGAGCTGATCTCATTGCAGTGACACTTAAACCTTGCCATTGCTTTCAGGGGTGTCCTCCTGCTAAACTCATGTTGAGACAAGATCTTGGCAGTTGCAGCGGCCCACTGGGGCATGAGGCACTCCTCTGCTGCTTCCTCCTTTATGGGAGAAAGGGACTGGCAGCTTCTGATGCCGTCACAGAAATACTTTTGGCTCTGCAGAACACTTGGAAGGGAAAATAACCGTTGGGGTGTTTGTGGTAGCACGCTCCGTTTTGCTGCGCTCGGCAGGAAGTGTGGTGTCATGGCTAGACTGAGAGTCCCTCTGAAGTTCTGCTCTTGATTCTGTCACCATCTTTTTACTTCTGGCCTCAGCCCTTGTGCTTTTACTGTCTTTGTAGAACGGGAGGTTTTTGTAGTGAATTCAGTGGAAATAATGACTGACTCTTGGATGTTAATGTTGCAATCACATTTGTCCCTTCTTGAAGAGTGATGAATGTGCGAATAGGAATGTTTTTCATTGGGGAACTTTAGATGGGTTTTGCTGCTTGTTTGTCCTCATTCTCTCCCTTCTCTTCCTAGGAATAGCCTCCACAGGTTTGGCTGCTGCTTACTACAGTGCAGGTAATGGCCTATCTTTTTTTCCCCCTGTTGTTTATTTCCTGTTGATCTGTTTCTCATGCTGATGACTCCTCTCTGCAGCTTCTCTCTGACCTTACAACAGCAATATAGGTACCTGTCATGCTGTGTGGTGTGAATATTAAAATCCATTTGTAATTCTTGCTTCTTCTGTAATGCTCTATTTCATACTCAGCCTTCCCTTCCATTTGCAAGGGTATTTTTAATAATTACATTCTGTGGCATTTTGTACTTTCAGTGTTTCTTATAAATGTGATTAGCTGGTCCTCACAGCTCTCCTGGGAAGACATAATTGTTTGCTACCATAATGAAATGATTACCTTGCTTCTGATGGAAGTACTCTTTCTCTGGAAACTGTTAAATCATCACTAGCAGAGATTACTCATAAACACCTCTAGAGAGCAGAGAACTACTACTGCTTCCTGCCCTCCCGCACCACAGAGCAGACTGCACCAGTGCCAGCTATCCTTGCATCTATCAAATTGATCCTGCAGGCTGGTCTGCAATTCTCTTGCTGCACCCTGTTAACATCAAATTTCAACTTAGTCTGTAGGAATATGCTACCAGTATAATCAATGTGTTTTTATTTCAAGAGCAAAGTCCAGTGAGAGGTGCTTGAGGCACCAGCTGCCTTTTCTGAAAACATTGCAGCAAAGCTTTCTGAAGCAATACTGAGCACAGTTCTCTGCCTTCAGCAAAAGCCTGAGTAAGCAGATTGCTTAGGCTGCTACATGTAAAATTTTCAGGACATAAAATGCAAATGTTTGTTTGTCAGGAGGGCTGACTACTTCCTTTCATGAAGAAATATGTTTGCTTCAGTGAATTTCCATTGTCCCTTGCCCTCATCCTCTGCAGCACAAATATTTGGTGGTTTGGAGTTTTGTGAGTGCCTTTTAACTAGCCTTTGCTTTTTCTGAAAGAGAAGCATGTAGTGGCTTTACCTTGCCAGTAGTACAACTGCTTATAATTCTGCATGGTTTGGAGCCCAGTGTAGATGGAGTCTCTGAAAAAAATATGTGAAGAGTTTCTGTATTTGTATCCTGGGAGAGTTGTAAAATAGTTGGCATTGCAACTAATGGCAAAAAGCTTGCTCCAGAGAAAACTTTTTTTTTTTTTCCTTTTTTTTGCCTTTAAAGGGGGCATGATGCTTTTAAAACTGACTGAATACCAAAGAAGGGAAAAAAACAACCCCTTAAATTTGTACTCTTGCATTGTCCAGACAGCTTGGCATGGAAGCTCTTCTATATGGCTGGATGTTTCTTTGTGGCAGCACAGAATCTGGAGCAGTGGGAGGTAAGATGCTGGACTTGGGAAACAATCAGCAGATGCTGATTTCAGCAGCCCCATGTACTTGCTTAATCCAAACAGGCAAATTAGCCTTTGGGGTTGCTATACTAAAGGTAGAATTAGGGCAATTAATTCTTTCCCTACACAAGCATGAAGATGTGAAGCTAAAGGTAAGATTTTCTTCTTTTAAGACAGATGTGCCCCAAACTGTTTTGTGTTGTTTTCTTCTTAAATACAAGAAGGAGAAAGAATTGCACATTCAGCTTCTACTATATGATTTATTACTTGGAGTTCCAGCTAATAATGTGTAGAAATAACACAGGAGATATGGTAAAGTCTCTGTTACAGCTAAGAGCAAGTTTGTAATTATCCCAGTGTAGGAAGAGAGGACTGTCTCTAGCCATACCTATGTTTAGGTTGGTTTTTTGGTTACCAAGATTATTTTCCTGTATAACTGCTTTTATTTTACTTTGAAGCAGAACTGCTGATAGTGTTTATAAGGAAAATCTTGGGGTTTCTTTTTCATTTTTACAGGAAGCTGTGTTTGATAAGAAGAAGGGAACAATCTGCCTAAAGACATTCAGCCTTTACAAAAAAATCCTGACCTTCTCCAAAGGAGGCAGTGAACAAGGTGAGAAAGCAGTGTCTGTGGTAGCAAATGTGGTGAGCAGACAGAAGAAATTCCTGTGTGCCCATTGAAAAAACTGCTCTGGATTTCTGTGCTCAGATTAATCTGTCTTGTTCCTATGCAGCAGAGGTAATAATCTGCCTCTCAAGATCCAAATGTTTTTTTTAAAATTAGGGTGCTGAATGCATTTTGCTAGTTATTTTAATCCAAGGTAACTAGGCATGCACATTGCTTTCTAGAATAGCCTCAGCTGTACCTTTGGGATGTTAATAGGCAGGTGTCATTTTGCATGGTTAGCCTGCTTTGCAGGTGGGGCTGGGGGAAAAGATTAAGTTTTGGATCCAGGAATTGAGATTTCTATAATCTGATCTGGTTTTTGTAGCAGGCAAATCTGTAGATACCATATGCAAGTAGGCATGCTGTGTCCTGCAGATACATCACAGGCATTTAAAACTCAACTGCATATTCACTAGGCTTAGCTTCATGCAATATCTCATTTCTTTTGAGCTTCCTGTTGGAGTAACAAGTTGAAGTATGCTGTGTCTTGGTGGAGTCACTGTGAGACATGAGCTGCAGTGTAAACTGATCCTCTTCACTGGCAAATTTTTTAGTTCTCTTTGCTAGTCTAAATCAAAGCAACTCTCAGTATGCTTGGAGAAGTCACCAAAAAATGGTAATGTCCTGAATCTGAATTGGGTTTTTATACAGTTCATTTAGGAGATGGAAAATAAGATATGAGGAGAGAAGGATGTTCAATGTTTCTGAACTACTCTTTAGGGTATATGTTGTGGAACTGAGCACATCTGTTCCCGAGTCAAGTTCTGTTAATGTGGGAATGGCAGAGATCAGCAGCTGCTTTCAACAGTTAAAGCTTTCAGTGTTTGATCTTGTAAGACCTGTTCACCAATTCTGTATAGCAAAAACTGTCACTGAAGTGGGAAACATAAGTAACAAAGGGATGGTCCCCAGTTGCTGGGAGGCAGCATGTTTTGTTCATTAGTGCCTGCAGCAGCTACTCTCTGCTTTATCCTCTCCTTGTTTGTTTTGCCTGAGTAGCTCAGCACTTGTTTGCTATTGCAGGGCAGCCCTAGTTGTATGGGAGCAGGGCACAGGCTCCCAGTCATGCCAGTCACTAGTAGCAGTGCTGAGAGGTAAATAGGGTTGCTCATTGACTTTTTTTCCCCCACATCTGTTTACAGTAGTGGCTCTGCTGAATGAGATCCGAGATGTGAATGTGGAAGAGGAGACTGTGCGCTACTTCGGGAAGGGTTACCTGGTGGTGCTGCGATTCGTCACTGGCTTTTCACACCCACTGACTCAGAGTGCAGTGCTGGGCTGCAGAAGGTGCAGTGTAGACTTTTTTTTTTTTTTTTAAATGAAAATGTTTAAGGTGGGAAGGCAGTAATTGCCAATTTTTGCACCATTCTTGCTACTATGACCTTGTGTTACTCAGTGTAAGTTGTTGAAACCTTTTGGTTGCTGTAAGTCAGACATTTGGGTGACATGATGTCCCGTCAGGAGACTGATCACTTTTTGATATCCAAGATCCCTTTGTATATCTGCTGTAGTTACCCTCCTTAACTCAGCTGTGCAGTGACAGAAGGGATTAATTCTAGTTTGCAAATGTTTAGTTTATCAGTTAACAGAGAATTTATTTCAAGTGTTGATAATAAGGAATCTTGCAGCAGGGACTGGAAAAGGGAAAAGGATTGATCTGATGTGAAGGCATCAGATCAAGCCAAACCACTGCCTCCAGAAGGTGGATGCTGTCATCCATACTTTAAACCATATGTTGACAGGCCCTTTGGACAGTTACACTTAAATTAGCATGCCTGTTCTTGCCTTGTCAGCACCACAGTTCCACTAACTTACACTACTTTTTCTCCCTCACAGTGATGTGGAAGCAGTTGCCAAACTCATCATGAGTTTTCTGGCACTGGACAGAGTAGAGAGCCCACAAGATTTCTCTCAGAGCAGCGAAACAGAGGCTAGTGATGCAGATGAACCACAGGACAAATACTAAGTCACCACAAGCTGAAGAAAGCAGAGGCTTTCAAACATCTGGAAAATATGCTGGTTGTTCTTCAGGAAAAGAAATCTAGATGTCTTGAGCAGGGCATTTCTCTACATGGGCATTTACAATGGGAGGAATCTGTCTTGGGGCACCTTTTTTAGTGCTACACTGCTTCAAGATCCACGCTCTCAGTATTGCCGTCGTAGAGTGCAAAGCAAATTCCATTTTATATGCTCCTTTGCCTTAGTTCCTGCACTTGGACAGTTACTGCTTTCCTGTTAATGGAGATACAGATGTTAACTTCCACTTACTGCAAACATCTGTTGCAGGTAGGGTATAGGAAATGCAGAAGAGCTGAACTTGTAACTCATAATGCTTTGAGGTTTTTCTTGAAATGTTGTAAATGACTGAATATACTGCTAGATTGCTTTGGAGCAGCTTAATATATGCAATTAGGTGATGCAGAACAGGGCACTGTGACATTCTCTACTACTGACTTGCCATTAGGTACCAGTGGAAATTAAAGCTTGAGTGACTGTCTTGGAATTGGAAACATAAAGGCTGCTCAACTTGTTACTTGTCTTACTTCTCTTGGATTTGCCAAGGAGCCATAAATTGTGAACAAGAATCATAGAATCAGCCAGGTTGGAAGAGACCTCCAAGATCATCTAGTCCAACCTATCACCCAGCACACTGATGATTTCAACATCTTTAGGATGTCCTAGCTTAATCCTGTACTGCTTAGCTTCTGGTATAGGCTACCTAAAGACAGAATAACCTTTTCCAACACCTCAGCATTGACTATTGTAACCCTGTATTTCAAAAGGAAGGAAAGCACATCTGGTACTTTAGGTAGGGAAGAGACTGATGTCAAACAACATGGTAGCCTAGATTTGTTTTAGTATTTGCTTACTTGAAAGGATACTGAAGTGCTATATGTATATATATTTTTTTTAAACATAGCTGGGATAGATCCAGTGTTTGAACCTGCACCCATGTTTTATTTCCAGTGCCCTGTGTTCTCACCAGTGGTTCCACAAGTAGTTAAAAGATTACTTTTCCAAGGTATTTTGTGAAGCAAAAGCTACCTCTTAGTCAACATGTTCTGTCTAGAAGTAAAACTTCATGCTGGTATCAACTTGTCAGTAGAAAGAAAAAATTGAGAGCTGAAAGTCCCTGCAGCATGCTGGAACTGCTTGTATGAAAGTTCACTAGGTCTACTTGAGCATTCTATGGTCTGGAGACCTGAATTAGAAAATACTTACACAGTTACTTGTACATCTGAACTGGATACGAGGTAACTGTGTGCTCTACTTTATGGTTTGGCCAGCAGCAAATGTGTCTCCTGGTAGTAGCTTTTTAAGACTTAAAAGAACCTGCATTTTTGTTTCAGAGCACCCTACCTCCGAAGAGGAAAGGATTTTAGCTGTTTCCTGTTGTGTGTTGCAGCTATATCTGAAAATAACTATATGCTTCTCTGACCAAAGAACAAGTTGTACCAACAGTTTGCTTCCAGGCTTTTAGACCTAGTGAGACAAAGATGCTCTTACTGTTGGTTTGAAATCACACTGTGACAGGGAGATCAGTGTGGATGCAGAACTGGGTCTAGTTCAGCAAGAAACACCTCTGCCAGCAGAGATGCTTGGTCAGTCCTGATTTGGTGGGCTAGTGCCTGGCTTTCAGTCTCTGCATCACTGGAATTGGGAAGCTGCTGTGTATGAATGTAGGAAAATTAGGTTGCAGGCAATTAACTGAGTTTGACCTTTATTCTGAAGCACAGTTGCAAGCTAAGGAAAATCAACAAACCTGTTTTAAAAATGCTGCAGGATGTGAATCCTTGGAGAGTTCATTTAAATCAGTTGTAATGTATTCCCTAGGTGACAGTCCTCTTAGAGAGGAAAATGGGATTGGGAATTTGGAGAACTCCTTTTTTTTCCTCTGCTGTATTAAATGAGAATGTTCCACGTTGCAGAACTTCCAGTAAGAAACACTGAGAAATATCTGAGTATTGAATGGTGTCATGTAACCAAAAGGGCTTAACTTGCAGCTATCTGCTGCTTTGTAGCAAGGACACTCTGAGGCAGCACATGTGCATTGTACTTCTGAGCCCACAGATTTGCTCATGGATAATAACAGACAAAACTACCTGTATTCAGCCTTAGCTGTCCTGGGTTCCTCTTGTGTTTCCATGAGAGCTGACGTTCTGTGGAAGATGGAACCATGCTGTGGCTTCCCAGTTAAAATCAGCTTTAGAAAGGTACTTCTGTTGCTCTAACCCTGCACTGTATCATGTGCCCTGCTTCTGCTGAGCTCTCCTGTGCATCTAGCTTGGATTATGTTCTTGATGTCAGTAACGTGTACGTTCATGAGCTATGCAGCTTCCTGTCTTCAAAAACTGTCCCAGATTTTCATGTTTTGCAATAACTGTGCATGGAAGACTAACTTGCAAATTGCCATTAACATGGATTTGGTTATGGCAACATCTGTGGGCTCCTCAGCAGTGATGCAGCTCGAAGGAGCCGTCTAGAAGAGCAGTGCTAACTCAGGACAGGTTCTGTGCTTCCCTTTTTCCACTAGTTCTCTCTGATCCTCTTTCCCTGCCACTGTTCACTTTATTTGGATGGTGTCCTCACTTCCCTTGGGCCTAGGATATTGAAAAGCCCAGTGAATGCAGCCTTACATGTGCCTGTGTAAAGTGGCTTGTACTGTAAGGAATGATGTGAAAGACTAGGTTAGGAAATGAGATACTGCTAGCAGAGTAGTATAGAGGTAATGGGTAAGGTTTTTGCATCTTGGGCTGTCTAGTAACTCGAGACTAGACAGCTGTAGTTTGACTTCCAAATTATTTGAAAGCCGCATAAAATATCTTAAGTTAGATCTAAAGCTCTGCCCCTAAAGCAAACCCTTTTTGTTATGTGCTTATAATCTAAGTGCATGGTCAGTGGCATTTAGCAGATACTTCAGCTTGAGTAGCATATCTGAAGCTACTTGGATGTGTGTGGTTGGATGGGATCATGGCCTTAGCTGCTGTACTGAACAGGAGCAAGACTTCATGTCGTAAATTCACTAAGCTATGATCTAATATTCCAGTAACTAGGATCCATTGTGCAAGGCCCTGAGGAAAAAAAAAAGAATATTTATAGTGTATAGCTGAGATCTGACTCTTGTGCTGTATTATTGAAGTTACACAGATGCAAAACCTAAGCTGGCATAGACAGTAAATAAGTGTTGGTTCTGACACTGTAGTAGGTTGCTGAGAGGCAAAAATACTGCTGGAAAATAGTTAGAAATTGCTTTTCTACTTTTAAAATTGCAAGTAGAATTTCAAGGTGTTGTATGTTGTCTTGGTTTTGTGAATGGCTGTTTTTAAAGACTTTTGATAACTTGTTTTGGGTCACTGTAGTCTTTTCTATTGTTTTTAATTAAAATGTATTAAAATATTAATGACTGACTGAATTACCACTTGGCACAGACCTGCTGAAGGAGTTAATGGGGAGGAAGGACACAGTAAAGGAACCTCAATAGCTATCTCCTTACTGACCTGCTTGCACTTAGAGCAGCCCAGCTTTCAATATCATCTAGGATGACAGAGCCAACGCCCCACTGAATGTATCTGCATTCTCCCTACTTGAAACCACCCAACCAACCACTGAGGCATATTTCTACAAACACTTTGGCTACTGACTAGAGTAGAAGTTGTAGCACTTTCTCAGGTCACTGTTATGTAAAAAAGTTTTATTATTAGAAATACTGAATTTGGAAGAACCTGGGTTTTTCTCCTGTCCTGCAATCTAGCCAAGTTCTGACTCACTTCTGCATTCCATTATGCAACAGGAGTAAATCTGACTTACAGGGCAAGTGATTGAAGGCTCAGCAAGGTGTGAAGACGAGAATTAGAAGATCTGAAGCCTATTACACTAATAAATTTCTTTATGCCTTCAGGTCCCTTCTGTTTAATCACAGTTCTTGGTTCAACTCTAAAGGTGACAAAGATGGCTAGCTGCCCCTTTCCACTAGCCATGTTTTTCTACAGAGTATGACAGACTAACTTAAATGCCCCTAATTTTGTGCTTTTATTGCTTTATCTAAATCATCCACCACTTGCTGAAGCTTCTGTAGACTGGGGTGGACGTTCTCCTCCATCCATTCCTCTACAGTACACTCGTGGAAAACTTGCTCCATGGCTGCTTGGAGATCTTGCACCACAGCATTCCACTTGGAGAGAAGACTAAGCAGAAATCAGAGGGAACAATCAATCACATTTGCAGGTGAGCTCTGCCTTAAAGGAGGGCTAGCTCTTCAGGACTTTTAGAAGGGAGTACAGCCCTTGAGAAGGCTTTACAGGAAAAGCTGCATCTATTAGAAGAGCTCACAGGACTTGATTTTGTGCAGGCAGCAAAAGTTTGACACTGTACTTAAGTACCATTAATCTTGGCACTGTTCTCATGCAATGACTTCTAAAGTACTGAGATGAGCCTCACAAAACCACCCTACACATTTTAATGTAACTGAAACCCACTGTGAGACTCCTGGGAATTTAGTTCTGCATTTTTTTAATCAGGAAGAGTGGATGCAGTTGGATATCCATCTTACCACAGCCAAGAATGTATAAATCGGCCATTTAGCATGAGTTGGCACAATGTCAAGAGTAAGTTTTGAATAGCAAATAAGGTGACAGGGAGCAAGGAAAAGGTTTTATTCCAAGCCCTGCCTGGAACCTGGCCCATAGTGAGCTCCTATGCTGAGGCCAACACTTGCTGTGAGGTGCAGCAAGTCTCTATGAGAGCAACTTCTTCTAAAAGTGGAGTCTGATTTGAGACCAGTTTTGTACTTGGGTTCAAGGAATTTGTTCAACTGCAGGCAAAGATAAACCTGCTCTCCTCTTCAAAACCATATTCAATACTTCATATGGTTTGATTTCCTCTGATGCTTCTGAAATAACTATAGAAGGAGGAAAGGACTCAAAACCACATGCACCCAAGTGCCCAGAATATGACAGACTTTATTTCCCCTATAATGCAAAATTAGGTAGTGTTACCTTACTGCATCAGGCTGAAAGTGATGCATTATTATAGGATGAACAATCCTCCTTTTCCTGTGGTAGGGGCTGAACCAACCTGTGACATACCTGAAAATGGATGCTGGTGTGAGCAGTGTTTGGAAACAGCACTGCCCTCGTTGTAGGCTGACAGAGAGGTGACAGAGCTTTAGCTGAACTGCTGGCACAAAAAGATAATGCTCAAGGAGTAAGTAAATATAAGTCTAGGTGCCTTTGGAACTGGCTTGTAAAAGACTCTTCCTAGCTGCTGAGTGCTACTGATCATCTGTTGCAATTTAAGTTTCATTTCAAGCTCCATTTTCATAACCCCTCCATTAAAATTAAATAGCAGGAAGATTTAATTCAGCAAAGTGCTGCTCCTGAAATAAGGCAGCACATAGTATTTAGGAGTTCTGCTGAAGCACTTCAAGCTAACATCTAAATAAGTTGTGCTGGGTGTTGGTGTATAAGGAATGATGCCTGAAATGCAGAGCTTGATGTTTAGAGCACTTTGCTGGAATTATGCCTCATTTTGAGATGAAGCAGCTCCAACACTCCTGCAGACAGCCAGAGAATCAATGTAAACCTTATTACCTGTTCCTTTCAAGAAGTTCATCCACTGATGACTTGAGGTAGAAACTAACTTGGGTCACAAGAGTAAGGATATTGCTCCCAGGAAAGGTCCCCACACTTGTGCTGTCCAAAGAGGATCCATTAGTTTCTGAACTTACCATGCAATGAGAAACATCTGAATCCTGCCGCTGGAATTTTACCTCATGAAAGTATCGATTTCCAGGTTGGACATTCCCAGAAGCTTTTCCACATCTTTTTTAATCTTTTCAGAATAGCCACCTGGCAGAAGACAGTGGAAATAAGTACAAAGAGTCTAAATAACCAAAATGTCCACAAATGAGGGTTTTTCTGGAATACTCTGCATTGGATTAGTAGTTCTCCTTGATGAAGATTTCTTTTTTTTTTTTTTTTTTAAGGTAAAATGGAACTAGAACAAAGAAAAACTGTGGGAGGAGTACATTGTCTCCTACACAACTGTTTTGTGCTGTGAGCTTTCCTTTCAGGGTGCTGAATATTTTTAGTGCCTTAGTTAAAACCGAGTAGGTTGTGGGGTTTCCTTTTCAAAATAAGAATTGCAGAAAGACAAAAATTAATAATTCTGTTGGCAAATGCCTGTTAGAGAAACCAGAAACAGGAGTGTGTACTTGTTAGATCAGTTTCAAGTTAAAACAGCTTCTACATGTAAACAAGACCAAAATCTTAACAAAATTAAACATAATTTGTATCCCAGGGCTGTTTCAAATGAGATTCAGCCTCTTAAATGATTTTTTTAATATAAGGATGAAGAAGTTTGTGACCATTTGTAGGTCAGAAGACAAAATGCAAGTAGAATACAACAGCTAACTTTAATACTTGGGCCACTCTTCTCCCATATCACCAACATGCAACCTGTATAATTTATTGTCCGTAATTCAGACCATGATCAGACAGCCAAACCACCTCAAAATATGCCAACCTTAGGGCAAGGTCACTTCACTCTTGTGCTAGGCATAAGCTGAGAGAGAATAAAGTTGTAGCTGTACCATTCTTTAGTGCCTGCAGACATACAGCCAGTGATGGAATCGCCACAGGGAGGAGCTCACACAAAACAGAGAAGTGATCATACCTAAGGAAGAAAACATTCACTCATTAGACATTTTACTGCCAGAACACACTAAACAAGAGGGAAGTTTTTTGTATTTAAATCACTAAAATTCAAAAAGCTTTCAAAACATCAGTTTCTGTCTCAGAGAAGGGACCTTTTCTCTCTGAAATACTTAAGTGCTCCTCTTTTACTGGGAAGAAGATATAAACCAGGTTGGCTTTTTCCAGCCAACCTGGGATTCAGCTCTCTGGTATTCCCTTGGATCTCATGACTCTTGCATAAAAACCTTTTATTCCTTCCTTACATGAGTAAGTTCTTCTCTCATGCAACTTCATTTTAACTGAACTCACATTAGCCATTTAGATTCACACCACATATTAACTGTACTGCCTGTAAGTAGTTCTGGGTAGCACAAAGCACATCCAAACCCTCAAATCCAATCTGCTCATCGTGCTGTCTGCTAAAAACAATTGCTCCTGTTGGTTAATGCTGTAGCAGTTGACAGGAGCTCTGGAATTCACTGTCTGGAGTCATTAGTTGGGGCCCAGCAATAACCAAGAGGAAGGACTGCAGGCTTGCAAAGTTCCCATTTAAATCCCTACCGTCCTGGTGCCTATTAGGGAGTGTCTGGGTGGAGGTTTGCCTCTATGTGATCCTTGGAACCATTTAAAAGGCTGTTCCTTACCTCTGCCAGCCAGTCAGCACGATACCTTCAAGGAACTCAGCAGGGCTGCTGCGTGCCACTTTCAGCCATTGGAGATGGTTTTTTAAGTGGTGTCCTATAAGTGTTAGAGACTGATTCACTCCTGTAGCTCCTTTAAAAGCACTAGCAAACCACACCTTGGAGAAGCCACATCTCTTATACTTCTCTACAAGATGCACTGCAATGACACACAAAAGAACGTTCACAGGACAAGTTTTTCTCCACTTCCAGCCTTGACTCTAAAGCTCCAATTACAGAATCACAGAGTCACAGAAACTTCCAGGTTGGCAAAGCCCCTCAGGATCACTAAGTTCAACCTATAACCCTACTCCACAAGGTTCACCTTAAACCATATCCCTAAGCACCACATCCAAATGACCCTTAAACACATCCAGGGTAGGTGACTCCACCACCTCCCTGGGCAGCTCATTCCAGTCCTTGACCACCCTCTCCACTTCTTTCAATAAAGAAGTATTTGTGTGCATGTCAGATGCCTTACTGGAGTCTTTAGAAGTTTCTCCTTTGAATTGTGTAGCCGTATGAAGCCTTGAAGCTTCTTTTGCAGAGCTTTTGTTATCTGCTCCCACTGGGTTTAATAAATTTTAATTTAGTAGTGCTTGTGAAAAATATAACTCTTAATCTGCCATCAGTGATTCCACAGCCCCATAGAATTAAGCAACAGATGATGCAAGTCCTTCACAGGGGAAACATGAATAGAAAAAGAAAATAAGTAATAGCAGCTCTCAAGGATATGATGTAGTAGTGGCCCTGGCAGAGTTGGATTTGATGATCTTGGAGGTCTTTTCCAACCATAGTGATTCTGCATGATGAAACAAGGGCTATAGTTCTGCATTTAAACCAATAAAAATAAATAAAAAATACAGATTTTTTTTTTAATGTTTAAGGCATGTTTTAACAATGCTATTTTGGTTTTGCTATTTTGCTTAACAGATCTCTTTGTCTCCACACAGCTCAACAGAGAAGTACAAACCTTTACTCTCCACATCGAGGTCTGCTGCATAGTCCCAGATCATTGGCTGCACAAGCTGTGGGACTCCAGACTCTGAAAGGAACAGAGTTCTTCTAAGTAATGGAAGGCAAACAGGTACAAGTGACTGAGTTAGTAAAACTAAGCAGGCATTGTTAGTGCAGCAGCATGTGACAAAAACTAACTGTAGCTCATTACTACAGTTCTTCATTTCCAGCTGAAATCAGCAGTGACAACTCACCAGAGACCCATTCATCCCAAACCCACCTCATCCTTAGCCCCTTAACTCTACCAGTATTCCTGCTGGTCTGGACTGGTAAAGCTGCAAATAATACACACAAGATTT
Organism: Psilopogon haemacephalus; assembly: GCA_013396835.1. NCBI lineage: Eukaryota > Metazoa > Chordata > Aves > Piciformes > Megalaimidae > Psilopogon > Psilopogon haemacephalus. The sequence continues at coordinate 601,254 of VWZI01017378.1, read as the reverse complement.
CAGCTAAATTCAAAAGGAAATATTCACCCTTTTAAGTTAGATTGCCTGAGAAGTGTTTGCACAGAACTTAGGGGTTTTTTATGCCTTTAAAGTACAAATAAAGATTGCAGGTTCAGCTTCAAATCTCATTTTAATCTTGTTTAGTCTGTTACTGCCTGTGGCAGCAGAGTGCTCTTAGCCAGATGCTGTGCTGCTTTTGTGGAAAGTGCATGGGTCCCACCTGCATTTTTTGAGATGATTTCTCAGTATTAAAGCCACAAATAGCTCAGTCTGCTGGAGGAACTACACAGCTCTTCATAGTTGTGCCTAAATCTGTTTAAAGCAGAGACATAAGGTGGCTCTGAAAATGCTGGAGCTCTGTCTCCGCCACAACTACTCCAATTACAGCAGCAGTTTCCTATTTTCCCACACACAAGCCTCATGAAATCAAGGTCCTGCAGTAACCCCACAATTCAGAGTTCCTCTTGATGTCCACAAGGATCACAGGCAGTGATCACAGGGTCAAAGGTTCTCCCTACAGGTCTGCACCACTGGAACCCAAGGTTGCAAGGTTGCACAGAGGAACACATAACTAGAAGGTGGTGAGAGGCAGTTAGATTGTGATCATAAGAGGTAAAAGGGTTTCTGCGTGTAAAGGAAGTAGAACTGATGGCAACCACTGCATGATGACTGCTTTGTTTGTCACTAACTAAAGTGTACTAGTTGAGACTTAGTCTCAACTGTCATACAGAAAGCCTGTGACACAGCCAAGGATTGAAGTCTCTACTCTCTGAGCTGATCTATCCTAAGATTTCTTGTCTTCATTATTTTCACCTGCTTTAACTGGTTGTGTAAACTCTCTTGTATGCTACAAAACAGGACTCACCCCATGGCTGGTCACACACCTGCCAATGTCTTCTCACTCATCCCTCTGAGCATATCATCCCACACGATGGGTGTCACCATGGGGTAAGATGAGGCCACGCAGCTTGCAACTGCTTTTATGTGGGATAAGCACAGCTCCTCTGGAGTGTGGCCTCCTTGCTGCAGCCACTGCTTTGACTCCTCTCCTTCTCCGAGGTAGTAGACCTGAAACAACAAATAATCTTGACTTGAGGGGGAGTGACTTTGAAAGTGTAATGAAATCATACAACGTTCGAAATCCACTGCAAAGATAGGGCATGGAGTGGACATATTTCAAAGTACTTCCCGGTGTTGAAGACACTGCAAATATTTCTATCAGTTTGCAGGAGACTGTGGCCCTGTCTAAATGCATCACATAATGGAATTTTCCCAGATGGTAAAAGATCTAGAGGAGAACTGAAGCCAGCTGTTTGTCTTTGGAAGGGCTGTCCCTGGAAGAAGCACTCAGCAGTTTTACTCAGTTCAAATCTAGCAGTCTATAAGGTCCTGAATTACCCAAACCAAGGTTCCTGTTTTGAGGAATCTGTACAGCAATTCAGAAGAACTTGAGGATGTGGCCTCAGCATACTTGGTCCTGTGCAGAGAGTGGATTCAGGCCAGTCAAGCTGGATGTGCTTTTAAACTCCTTGCTGCTTTAGGGCAGATTTTATCCAAAACACCTTTATTCTACATAAAATATTTTGCTTCACAAAAGTTTGCAGGTCCCTACCTAACCTCACCATTTGTTCCCAAACAACAGAATTCAAAATACTAATCACAGAAAGACAGAATGGCAGGTTGGAAGGGACCCCAACACTCACCTGGTCCAACCTTTCTAGGTTGAGAGTGCAGTTGAAACGAGATGGCCCAGCACCCTGTCAAGTGAGTCTTAAAAACTGACCAATTTGGGGGACAGCAGTACTAAACTGTCAGCACAGTTACAGTGATGACAGTGAATTTAATGGACCTGCAGGCCACAGAAGACTCCTGAGAAGACTCAAAGTTCTCCTCTTCAAGGAGACAAAATACCACGACTAAAAATAGCCACCACGAAAGGGCTTACTTTGAATTTCTGCCAGAACAGTGAGGCAACATCTTACATAACTTTTAATGAATACCCCCAACTGGTATCTCACTTTTAAACGCTCACCTGACCTAAACCCACATGTTGAGTTAGCTTGAAGAGAGTGCTTTCAGTACTTTAGACATTACAATCAGATCAGATGGAATCATTTATTGTCAAAATGACTTTCCTATACTGGTTTGAATTGCTGCTTACTGACCCCCAGATCCTGCTCAAACAAGGCCTGGGCACCACTGAAATGCAGACACCTTCGCCCTTACCATCATTCCTACAAAAAAAAAAAAATCCTGGCTGGAGAGAAGTCTCACCTCATCACATCCAATATGGAACCACTGTAAGTCTTCGTGCAGTGCCATGACCTGGTCAATCATGGCCTTGACCAGTGCCCGTGACTCCTCCTTGTGTGGGTTGAGGGCGTTGGGGAACACCTTCACCTCCCGGAGGTGAGCGAGCTCCTTGTGCTTCAGCACAAACTGCAAGAGAAAGGAGAAGCTGGAGAACAACAGCAAAAGGAAGGAGACAGAAGTGTCCTACTGTGTCACCAGGGCTCTAAAGCTGCTAAAGCTTGGGTTTGGGCTGAGTGTGAGCACAGCATGAGGCCTCTCTCCAAGGGTGGTGCAGACAGGAGAGCCAGGGCTGCTGCTCGTGTGCTGTGAGAGCCTCTGACCATGAAGTACCTCACGGGGTGAGGTAAACAGGGCTGTGAGTGCAGTGTCACCCTGGTGTCCAAAGCATGCAGGTGATGGGAGCTGGACATCCTTAGAATTGGGAGCTGTGATAGAGGCTTCCAACAGAGCCACTCTGACAAGCCGGAGCTGCTCCTCCCCTCTCCCAACCCAGCGCTCCCGGGCACCGAAGGTGCGATGCCACCCGTCCGGTGCTCACCTCCATGTGTCCAAAGGTCTGCACCAGCGGCACCACCTCCAGTCCCTCAGCCTTAGCCTGGCTCAGCACCGCTCTCACCTCCCCGGGGCTGAGAGAAAAGCAAGAAGTCAGGGCCCAGGCTGGCGGCGCAGATTGCCCTTCCCGGGCCCACTCCGAGCGCTACCTGTAGGCGTGCGGAGCTCGCAGCGGCTGCAGCGGCCCCGCGTAGGGGAAGGTGTCCTCATACTCCAGCAGCAGTCCGGTGGCGCCCAGGGCGCGGAGCAGCGGCAGCACCTGAGGGGGAAGGGCGGGCAGGTGAGGCCGATCCGAGCAGGACTGGAGAACCCTCTCGCCGTTTCCCCCCGGGCCAGCTCGGCCCCATCCATCCTTCCCCCCCGGTACCTGTGCCAGGTAGGAGGCTCGGGGCGGGGCGCCCTTCAGGTCCAGGTGCACCAGCCGCCGCCGCAGCCCGCCCGCCTCCATGCTCGCCGCATGCCGCCGCTCCGGCCTCGATTGCTCTCGCCTGCGCGCTCCAGGCTGCCCACAGCACCGCCGCTTCGCATCGATAGCTTTAGCCTGCCGCCGCCACAACGGTACTCAGTACGGAGCACTTAGAGGAGTCCTTCTGCTGCGGTTCCGTTGTCCCGGCGCTGTGCGACTGTCTCTGCTTTTATCTCAGTGAGGCCACTCCGCTGCTCTTTGCTCTGAAATGAACTTCTCCGGGCTGTCTGTGTGAAGCGTTCTGGCTCGACGGGTGATTGCTTTGCCCTGGCAGGCCGAGCGCATCGCTCGGTGTTGGCGGGCGCAATGTCTCGGCAGCGCTGGGCGGCACCGCGCGGCCCGGAGAGCGGCGGGACAGCTCCGCGGCCGGAGCGTGGGGGCCGCCACCACAACAGGTATCCGCTCGGGATGGCTGAGGGACTGGGGTTGGTGGCTGGCCTCTGCCACCTCCCGCTGTTCCTTGGGCTGGCGGTGCCCGGGCCTGGCGGCTGAGGGGAGCGGCCTGCGGCAGCGTAGCTGACTCCTGTGGGAATTCCCGCGCGAAGGTGACCTGTAACCGCCGGGCGCGAAAGAGGAGTGATAATTGCGTGTGTGTGTAAATACATCTGCTCAAACCAAGGGGCTAGTCGGGGAACCGGGCCTTGACCAGGTCTGCGCGGTGTCGGGCACGGTAACATCCGAGGCTCGGGACCGTGTCGCTGGCTTACCTGGGGCTGTCGCTGTGCTCCCTCCGTAGCGCTAAGAAGAGCAAAACCCAGCGAGAGCCGCGGTGGAGGTGGCAGAAGGCAGTGTTCGCAGTGTTCCTCCTCTCTTCTCTTGCCGTCGGTGGCCTCCTGAGCTGGAGCTACCTGGGTGCCGAGGATGGGGTCACGGAGGTGCTGGCTCGTCACAGTGAGAACCTGCAGGATAAGTTCGTTGAGATCCCCTGCTCTGAGGACTATGACAGCCAGAAAAGATTTGAAGGTATTTGGGTAGGACTGTCTGAAGTGGGATGAAGGACCATAAGAGGCTGACTGCTGCCTGTTGACCCAAATGCGTACTGCAACACTCCTGTTTTTTTTTTGCAATTTCCAGGGCACTGTGTGTGTATTTTTTCGGTCCTCCCATGTTCATGCCTCTTGGGCTAGCTCAGAAGTTGTTGCACCTGCAGGGTTTTTCTGTCACTCCTACATAATTGCCTTCAGAAACTGCTTTACTTAGGCTGTGTGCAATAAACCTTTTGCTGGATTTTCTCTTGATTCCTGTGGTGAGTTTGTTACTGGTACATACTACCCAGGGTATGGATTGGAATTGATTTAGGATATTGCCTGTGCTGCTAGCATGTGGTCATGGCACAAATGCCAGCTTCTGAAGGAGGTGTGTTGATGTGTGTACAGGCAGCTTTCAGTGCTGTCTTTGTCCTTTGGCTGAGCCTGTGTTTGTCTCCTCTAGCACTTATTTTGTTGGACTGCTGACATTGAAACTCTTAGAGAAATTGGATACTGTAATCTTCATTAATGAAAAAGCAGTGAGAAAATTGCAGTTTGCATGGATAAGCTGTGCTGATGTTCTCTTTCATACCTGCAAATTGTATCTTGATACACATTTTGAATTTGTACTGCTACTAGGGAGCAGCTCTGCTGTTGTTTTTTGTCAGCCAACTTGTATGTCTAGCTGTATGTTATCTTGACCAATTAACTATTGCATCTGAAAAAAAATGTTTCTGGGTTATTTTTCAGCCAAATCGTTTACTTTACATGCTTAAGTGGCTGGCAAAACATTTTCTGACACAAGGCTGGAGTCAGTGTGGAGTCTGGTAGAAGCTGCTTGCAGCTGAGGAGGGAAACAAGATGATCAGAGAGCTGAAGAACCTGCCTTAGGAGGAAAGACCAGAGGAGTTAAGTCTCTTCTGGAGAAGAAAAGACTCAGCATATTATAGTATTCCAGTACTTAAAGAGCAGGTGCAAAGAGGTTGGAGGCTCTCACTTCACAAGGAGACAATAAGGGCTTATGGATGGAAGTTGCGCTGGACAAGGTTTCACTTTCTACAGTGAGAAAAGTCACTGGAACAATCTCCCCAGGGATGTATGCCCTTATGACTGGAGGTTTTCAAGAGGTGCTTGATAGTCTCATCTGGGCTCTCTTTCCCACAAAAGGCTGGACCAGTTGATCTTCTGAGGGGGCTGTTCTATGATTTTCTGCTATTTCTTAACTGCCAGTGGCATATCTGGTAGGAAGTTTTCATCAGACTGAAGCCTGGATGTGGTACTCCAAAGTTGTGGAAGTAGTTTCCCCATCTCTCTTCTGTTTATAGAAAGACTTATGACATAAACAAAAAGTTTTTGTAGCCTCTGGCCAGGTAGTTTTTTTGCTCAGTGTTGCTACTGTAGCATCTTCTTTGGAGGATTCATCAGAAGTGTTATTGACACCAGGAAAACTCCTGTTAGCAAGCTACCAGCAAGAGAACTTCCTCAGCAGAGGTTTGGTGGTTTTTTTTTGTTTTGGAGTGGGGTTTTTTGTTTGTTTGTTTTTGTTTTGTTCCTGACACTAAGCACAGGAAGCCATGTTCTGTTTTAGTTCTGGTTAGTTACTATAAGGAGAAACTTCATCTGGCTGTATTTGCTTAGTGCTAAGGCCAGACACAACTGTGTAGCTGAGGTTGCCACATTGTTGGCAGTTGTGGCTGAACTAAGGCTACAACTGTTTGCATTCTGGTGCTGGGGCTTTTACTTACCAAAACAAACTCCTCAAATAAACAGAACCTTTTTATGCTCTTCACTGGTCTGCAAGAGAAATTTTCTGAGCTGTGGACTTGTGGTCTTGGTAACCACATCAGCTCTTCCCATCATAAGCAAGGCAGGTACTTCAAGGATACCTGTGCCTGGGAAGTGAATGTAATCTCTGTTCTTGTGATGTCGTGGGGAGCAAACTCTGCCATCTGCGGGGAAAAGAGTGGCATCTCTTGGCTTTGTATGAGACAAACTGACAGAGCTGGCAGCAACCCAGGAGGAACCCAGTGGGTTTGTAGTCTGGATTTCTTGTTAGATGTTTGCTTGCTGCTTGCTTCGTAAGTTCTGTGATTGGTTTTGGTTTTCAGCAGATGTTTTTTACGAGTCTTCCGCTGTATTACACATTCGGAGGTATGAGGAACGTGTGAGCATCGTTAAGTGGTTAATTGGAGCCGAGCTGGGATAAATGAACTTTCCTCTGGCTTAACTCTTGTGCGGTGCTGGATGCCCAGCAGAGGGCGGTGGTGAGCTGCTGGGCTTTGCTGTCCCATGGAGGCTGAGCTCTTGGCTCCACGTGTGTAAGTGATAGCTTAGTGAGGCGGCAGTGCGGGTTGTGGTTCGCTGCCAAACTGGACTCGGCTCCGGAGCTTTAGTCGCTCTGTTGGAAAGGGCTTTCTATCAGTAGTTCTGTCTTTACTCTGGCTTGACAGCTGCTGGCTTCGTCAGGAGGAGACACATTCTTATCATCACTTGGTGTCTGATGCTCTCAGCTGTAAAGTTTCCACAGCTAAGCTCAACTCCTTATTTATGCACCTGTCCAGTTCCGGGAGCCCCAGTTGGTTCCTCCTTGGTTGGTTCTTTGGTTTTGTTTGTGGTTTTTCCCCTCCCATATATCTGAGTTTAAAATTGGGTGCTGGAAGCTTTTATTGCTTCAGCCATCTGTCTCACTCCTTGGGTGAGTATTTGCTTGCCTGGAGGCAGAGATTTCTTGTCTCTGTCAATTGGCTACTGAGATGCTCTTCAGCCTGGTATTCGGAAGTGACTAACTCATTTTAATCTGCCACTGGTGAATGTATGGTGGAGCTTTGAAGGCACAGCAGCACAGCGTCAGCTTTTTTGTTAGGGCAGACAAGAAATAGTTTGCAGTTTTTGCTGGCTACTATTTGTTGCTTTTCAGATCTGCTGCATCATACACTCCAAGGGATCACAGCATTTCCATCTTGCATTTTTACTGCAAGATCTGTGGTGTTTAACTTGCTAAGTGTTGGTTGCTGGAATTGAGATTGCAGAAATGTTTGTGTTTTTCAGAACCCTGTCATAATCCTTTCTGGTTGCAGAAAGGATATTTAAGCATGCCTAAAACACAGCACAGAAGCTTCCCCTCTCTCCATTCCTTCCCAGATTTGTAACTTAGAACAATTTCATCTAAGAACCCTTTGTGACTTTGTGTGTTTGAATTCTGTACCTTGGGGTTTGTGATTGTATTGCAAAGTGGTGTTCAAAGCCCCTTCCATCTGCTACCAGAATTTTTAATTTGGTGTTTTTTAATATCAAGGCACTCTGGTTCCTGATGAATGGTGTGTTTTGATCCTGCCCATTTCTTTAGTTTGCAGGGTCAAGAGGAGAAAAGTGAACAGGAGGAGTACTGGTTCTGGTTCATTCCTCTTGTAGTGCTGGGTTCAGTGCTGGCATTGACAAATGGATGCTTAGGGATGTAATCTCCAGCATTACTTTAGGCTGCTAGTTTCCTGGGTTGTCTTCAAATGACTTCATGTGTGCTTCCTGGAATCCAAACCTTGAGCTGACTTCAGGGAGCTGTTGCTGAGTAGTCAGGAAACACAGTGTGAATTATTTGCCTTTTCATCCAGTTGGTTTCCTATCCTTGATCTGTCTTTTAACAGTCTGCTTGGTGGGTGCCTTTGACTTCAATTTCAACATGTGTCAAAGAAGGGATTTTCTTTTTCCCAATCAAGGAGGCAGTGTGTATAATCTGGTGTGTTGCTGTCAGCACTCAGCCTGGTCACCCACACAACTTTAAAGTTTCATCCACGAAGATGGTCAGAGGGCTGGAGTACCTCTGCTGTGAGGACAGGCTGAGAGAGTTGGGGCTGTTCAGTCTGGAGAAGAGGAGGCTTCGAGGAGACCTCATAGTAGCCTTCCAGTATCTGAAAGGGGCCTGCAGGAAGCCTGGGGAGGGACTATTGACAAGGTCTGGTAATGACAGGATGAGGAGGAAGGGATTTAAACTGGCAAAGGGGAGATTTAAATTGAATGTTAAGAAGAAATTCTTTCCCGTGAGGATGGTGAGACACTGGATCAGGTTGCCCAGGGATGTTGTGGCTGCTCCCTGCCTGGAGGTGGTCAAGGCCAGGTTAGATGAGTCCTTGAGCAACCTGTTCTAGTGGAAGGTGTCCCTGCCTATGGCGAGGGTTTGGAACTGGCTGAGCTTTGAGGTCCCTTCTGACCTAAACCATTTTCTGGGCTATTTTCAGATCAACAGGGAAAGAAGTTTTGCTGTGCATTTTGCTTAACGTAAGCACTGGAGGCTCTGGATCATGCCTGACAGCCACATCTCCAGTAGCTGTGCTGCTTTGGGGATTGAGATTCATTCCTTGTGGATCATCCTCATTTTTTTAGATTGCATTATGGACACAGCAGGAAAGAACTTTTCAGCTTACTTGTGTAATTCAGGGAAATTACATCAGATGTAATGGGGAAAGTAATGTAGCTTGGATGAGTCCTGGCGACTTGGATCTGTGCGGAAGCCATAGTGACACTGGCTGCTTTGTCTTCTTTCTGGTGGTGGTGGTGCAAAACACATCAAAATAGAGATGTGACTTTCTTGTAGTTTAAGTGATGTAAAATATTCTGAAATTGCCAGTATCTCTTCTCTGAATGCTTTGAATCTGAAAGAGGAGTAGGAGAATATAAATAGTGATTTGTTTGGAACCTTGTTAAAGATGGCATTTCCTTTTTACCTTTCCTCTTTCTGTTCCAGGCTGCACTCCTAGAAAGTGTGGAAGAGGTGTGACAGATGCAGTAATCACAAAGGAAGAAGCTGAAAGGATCCGTAGGTAATATTTCTTGTAGCTCTTTCAACTCACAAGCACTTTCTTTAATGCCAGTGCTTAAGGTGCAGCACAAAGCTCATTAGCTGGAGGAGGATGAGTTGAGTTGGTTAAACGGCCAAGCTTTTAAAAGGCATTTTTCACTGTAGTGGAAACAGCTCTCACTGCCTTGCTCTGTAGGGGCATGAGCCTTGTAGGGGGGAAAAAAGGACAGTGAATTAAATAAGTTTGAAAGGACTTTCACTTGGCCTTCTCTTCCGTTTGGCCTTTAAAATCAGAACAAAACAACGTAAGCCTTCTTTCAACCAAGTCTCATTCTGGATAATTATGAGCTAGTGCTGACCCTGCAGTCCTCCTTGAACCACTAAGTGGTGAGTTTTAATCAAATAATAGGGGACACTGTCAAATTATGCAGTTGGAAAAGTTCTCAGCCTCTCTGAGTGTGATTTGCACTTGATAATCATGTCAGTGGGGACTACACTAATGCTTGAAGCAGCATGGAGCTGGTGGAAATGCTTTGTTCACTGGGCAGGCCAACCACCATGGCTTCAAATCCAGTGTTTCTGTATTGTATTGGTTTGTTTCTACTGCCCCTAAGAATCAGCATCTGGGTTTTTTTTTTCATTTAATCTTTCTTGGGCATATGTATTTGAAAGGCAGTGGTATGGGGAGTGTCTGGGGGATTTGTGGAAGGAAGCTACAAGCTTAGGAGTGTTCTGCAACATACTTTATTTTCATGACAGGCTGCAAGATTCAGTTTGAAATGAGTGTCAGCTTCTATTAATTCAGTTGAGTTATCTGATGCATCAAATACCACTTACTGAAGAGTTACATGCTGTAAATAGTGGTGTTAAAGGACAAAATAATTGGACATTAGTTCTCATCTTAGTTTATTGTTTTGCCTGCAGAATAGCAGAGAGGGGACTGTCCCTGGGAGGATCTGAAGGAGGGGTGAGCAGTGTCCTATTACTTTTTATATTCTTTTACTGCCAAGCAAGATGATAAATGCCTTTTTTGGGGGGCTTGAGAGAGAGAGACTGAGAATTTTTTTCTTCCATTCAAACTTCAGAAAAAAATGCTTGAAAAGTTATTTATCTTCCATTAATACTTCTGCTAGCAGTGTATTTTCTGACTCCTGCAATACAGCTGACATTTGCTATTATCCAGTTTAGTTATTTCTAGTGCCTCTCTTGAACTGGTATTGTCTTCTCCATCTAGAAATAGTTACTTTAGCAGAACTGCATAAGTTGGACTTGTGAAACTAAGTTAGAGTGGTTCACAGAATGACAGATTTGGTTTGTGTAGTGACAAAAAAATGCTGTGTAATGTAATGTCTGAAGTGGACCTTTGAATGATGCTTCTCAAAGAAGCACATTTAATTTCTTCCCTCCATCTTTGTTCTCAGGATGTTTTGGTGTGTGAACAGAACCTTTCATGACTGTTTGTAAACACAACCACTTCCTTAGCCCTCTGCTGAACTGGGACGCGTTGGCAGAAGAGGAGAAAGGTTTCATTGAAAAAAAATGCTCTTGGCCTTGTGATTTCTGAGAAACCTGCAAAAAGTATAACCTGAGAAACTGAAGCAGTGCTGCCCATCTGAAACAGTATATTTAAGTGATTTACCATGCTCTGTTCACTTCTGTCAGGATCCCTTGGATTTTTTCAGTTCTGTGGTTGCATAATTTGCCACTTTGCCTAGATTCCTCTGCCTGTTGGGACCTCTGGCTCAGCTCCTGTCGTTAATGCTGTCAAGTGGGTTTCCTATGCTGTTCTTTTGGGACCTACATGTGATTTTTCATTAGATTTCCACACAGAGGGTTTAGAACAGTGGTGTACAACACAGGCAGCTTCATGGATTTGAACAACAGAAGGCTAATGCCTAGCAGGGAGTCATGGAACTGGGGAATCTGAGAGAGAGAAAGCTTAGAAGAGACATGAAGGGAGATGGTCCAGGCCCCATCCCTGGAGGTGTTTAAGGCCAGGCTGGATGAGGCTGTGGGCAGCCTGATCTAGGCTAGGGTGTCCCTGCCCATGGCAGGGGGTTGGAACTAGATGGTCCTTGTGGTCTCTTCCAACCCTGACTGATTCTATGAAGTTGCTGCCCAATGCACAGAGCTGGGCAGGGCTCCTGAGATGGTTTACTTGAACATCAACCCAGAGTGTCAGACAAATGAAAATCCATCATCTACATCATTTTTTGGCAGCACCGCTGACATTTATTTACTTAAGGAGAGGGAAATGAGGGTGGGAAGGAGAATCTTCTGCTGCATTGAAGTAAGTCTGTTAGGAAATCTGATGTCCATTGAAAAGGCTTGGCTCCGATTCAAACCTTCTCACATTTCTCATAATGGGTAAATGTGAACAAGCTATCATATGCCCTTTGTTACTCCTTAGGGGAAGAAGAATTGTGTACTATTGCTTGGAGGCCTTATCCAAAATAGTGGATAAACACTGAGAGATGCTAAAAACAATCTGACTCAGTGTTTTGGGGAAATTCTGTTTTGCAGAAGCCTTTAAACACAGTCCCTTCTAGGCTGCTTTCTCCCCTGTTCTGCTGTTTTCCTCTTTCTATTTTGTTTTGCGTGCTTATATTTCCCATGTCATGGAGTTAACCTTTGCCCAGTGGTTCTGTTTTGGCTCAGATATCATTAAATACTGATGGATGTGTGCTGGCAATGCATAGGTGAGACTGTCTTTCTTCATTTGAGCCTTTTATCTTTTCACATCTCTTACCTACAGAGCATACAAAACGTTTCAAGTCTTCATCTAGCTACTCTGTTTGCCTCTGAAGCTTCAAGCCTGTTGCATTAGGTCTGGTTAGTTGCTTTAAATTTTTTAGGCTTTATAGTGTTTGGATAATTATGTCCAATTATGTCTGTTGTTCTAAGACTAATATTTTTGTAATTAAATTCCTTTCTGTTTAATTCTTTTAAAATCTTGCTTTAGACACTTTAATCTTCTTCACATTTCTACTGGGGTGCAGGCTGCATTCTCATTCTCTCTGATTTCCTTTTAATTCCTTTTTAAGCAACATGTCTGGTTTGTTTTTTTATTTTTTTTAAATAAATAGACAAAAAAATATTTTGCATTCACAGAAGTGGACTTGTGTCTTTGTCTTGATGATAAATTTATTAAAGACCTAAGCTTACAGTTTGACTCTCAATTCTCTCCTCCCTTTGCTGCCTTTTCTGCTTCCTTGGAGGATTGAGCACAAAAACTCTGCTTCCTTTTCTATTCTTTTGTGTTGGGAAAGTCTTGGCAAACATCTGAATTATTGAAATCTCCCAGGTGTAATGCCCTGGTTGTCATGCTGAGCCTTCTTATCTTCCTTTGTAATTTTTCCTAGGTTTATTTTTATTTACACACACAGAATGAAGCTAGAAGAGGTCATTGTAACTGCTCTACCTTTCAAAAGAATCCAAACAGGAGCATCATCTCCACCTGTTTGGTGCTTTCCCTTCTACATCTTTGTCTCTCTAAAATAGTTTTATGTTCTGTTCTTCATTCACAGAACATGAATTCCATTAGTTCTCTTGATGTTTGCTTCAGCTTAGCTTTTTTATTTTCTCTATAGTGACCTTTACATTTTTGTTCCTTTTTGTAAGTATATATTTGTGTCATTGATTTTTTTTTTTAATGCATTGGAACAAGCTGTCCAGGGAAGTGGTGGAGTCACCATCCCTGGAGGTGTCTAAAAACCATGTAGATGTGGCACTTCAGAACATGGTCTAGTGGTCATGGAGACGCTGTGTAGAAGGTTGGACTTGATCTCAGAAGCCTTCTCCAACCTTAATGTTTCTGTGATTTATTCTTTTTGAAGGATGCTTAATTTTCTTTCAACAGAAGTTCTCTAAACCAGGATACTGAGGTAGTTCTGTTGAGCAGTCTCGTGAAACTAGGTGTGTGGGTATGTGTGTTTGGCTCAGGATGGCAGACTTTGTAGAGCTGACAGAGACCTGAATTACAGACTGACCCTGGATGAGATAGCTGTAATTCAGAGTGTTGACACAGGCTTTCACCAAGGCATTCTTCACAGTGTAGGAAATGATGCTGAAAATGTTTAATGTTCTGGAATTGCAGAGGCCAGAATAAATAGGTTTCAGCTTCTTTCCAAGGTAGCTGTTAAACAAATAGCTCAGTGCTCGTGTGTAATTGAGTCCCTGTCTAAGTTTGGCATGTAGTTGTTTTTGTCTGTCTGAATATTCTTTCTTTTGCAGATCCCTTTCCAGTCTCCATCTGGCTTTTCTAGGCTTTATATCACAGCCATTATCTTTTCAGCTAGGAGTATCTACAGTTCTTGATGTCTTTTATTGATTAATTTGTTATTTTGGATTTTTCCAACTGCAATCATCTGGAGCTGGAGGAGTGGAAGAAATGTGTATGCTTGGAAAGCATGCTGAAAGTATTTGAAAGGCAATTTGCTTTTAAATTAAATTAACCTTGTCAGATGTGTCCTGCTACTTCTCCTTATAATCTACTTTAGCATGATCACAGGCATATTTTTGAAGCTGCATGGGAGCAGTTTTGCTTCTAGCTGTAGCCTAGATGATTGTACAGAACCAGAAACCAAGAAATGAAAGCATTTTGCTTCTGAACCTCGAGTAAAGCTTATTACAAAATCTGCTCTTGCATGACTGGGAGATTATTTGTTTCCATAAGAGTCCTCTGAAGCTTTAGGGAAACTGGGAAGGGGAAGTCTGAAAAGCCCATGCTGTGTCCACTTGAATAGCTTGTTACCTTATGTAAGTTTAAAGAGGTCAAGAGAATTGTTTGGCCAGGGTTAATAAAAGAAAGTTGTTGCTATTCCTTTTAAAATGAGCCTTTAGTGAAGCTCCCCTGATGCAGCTCTGAAGCTCAGAGCAATTGAGCCTGCAGCAATTTTCTTACGCTGAGAGGCTGTTCATGGGTGTCCTCCTTTGGATCACGTTGGAGGAAGAGGAGGCAGAAAAGTGCTTTGAGGTGAAGGTGGAGCCATATTGCTGGCCTGGCATTGCAGCTCTGACATAGCTGTGCCCTGATGATTTGCTGCTGCTCACTCACCAACTTGTCTGCCTTTGGGCAAAGTGGATTGGAGCAATGTTGATCCAACCACGTCCAGAAATTCTTCTGACTGGTATGAGGGAAGCTGCCACTCTTGCCAGGAAGCTCACCTAATGGTATTGTTATTGTCGTTTGGATTGTGTCAGAATAATGTGAACCTTATGGGTGTATCAAGAAAGACTCCAAGATTCCAAGATGAGTGCTTTTGTCCAGATACTGTATATCAAAGATGTCATTACTTTTATTCAGCTTAGAGAAATAATGTAAAGTCCTGAGAGGTAGTGCTCCATCCTGGCAAATCTGAATACTGATCTTTTTAACTTGGCCTGGATCTCAGCAGAAGTGTTTGGCTTGAATTGGACAAAGAAATGGATTTCATTTTCATATGTGAAAACTTTTCACTCTTTGGTTTTCTTTTACAGTGGTTTGGAAATTGGGGAAAAGAAAGCCTGGCTGTAGTAAGCCTTAGAATTACAATTGTTCTTTTAAACTGACTTTTATGTCCCTATTAAAATACGAGAACTATACAGGAACTCCTGGTGAAGGAGGAGTTTTAATAACAAATGTTGGACAAGATAAATATTAGTGCTGCTATTTGAGTGCTTCACAAATACTGGAAAATTAGTCATCTTTGTGAGGAAGGGAAATGCCTTCAAGAAGGAATCCAGGAACACAGGGTCTTACCCCTAGCCTCTGGAGGAAGACTTTGGCAATTCCGTATGTCAGATTTGACTCTCAGCAGTAGCAATCCTGCGCTTTTGTTTGTAGCACCTTAATATCTTGTGCATCTGTACAGCAAGCTGAGGGAAGGTTGTAGTTAGGAAGTAAGCTCTGATGCTGTCAACCCAGGTGCTGGAAATGAATATTTTCACTTGAGAAGTGAGCGCCAGCTTGGGACAGTTATTAAAGGTCACGGTTAAGTAATGATAAAAACCTTTTCATGCTCGTTTTTCCTGTTTTGTTTTGTTTCCTTTCCCAGGCATCAATTTTGGACTTGCACTCTGGAGCTCTTTCACTGGGGAAGCATTTTGTTAATCTGTACAGGTAAAAGGGGGCTATGGCTTGCTGCCTATCTTGTTACCCTACACTTGAGTGCTCATTGCTGGGGCTGAGGTTAGTAAAGACAAAGTGCAGAGGGTGATTAGATTCACCAGTTTCCGTGACCAGTTAAAGAGCTTTTGTGTCATGAAAGTTGCCATTACCTTCACTTTCAGAGTCATTGCACCAGTAAATAGTACTTTTTCAGAGTAACAGTCCAGTTTATCAGCAGTAGTCTGAAGTTTAAAAACCTTGAATCCACCTGAATTCATGATGGAGACACAGGACTCACAGGACTTTTTTCATGCCTGGGGAATTTCAGTTGTTGCATCCTGCTCCTCTATTCTTTGAACACTTAATCTTATGGAACATTATGCTCAAAAGCATTTGCTGGAATTGTTTGTTTTCATGTTTTTATTGTGGGGAGGAATGCATCTTGGTATTACTCAGAGTCTGATTCAAGAATTCCTTTGAAGCTGCTGTTTTATTTTTCAGGTACTTTGGGGACAAAATTCGAGAGATCTTCACAGAAGAGGATTTTGCATTGTATCGGTAAAGATTTTCAGTAACTACTGAGTGAAACACAAACCACTTTTGGTAGAGTGCAGCTTGGCAGGGAATTGTCCTGTGCATTCGTACAACTGAATTTGCAGCTCAAAATAGTAAACTTAGTGAGAATTAAATGTAAAAGGACCTTTTGGTAACTAGCTGATAACTAACATCTGCTGCTTTGAACTCAGCTGCATTCTCAATGTCCCTGCTTATGGCAAGGGCTCGGAACTAGATGATCTTTGAGGTCTCTTCCAACCTAAACCATTCTATTATTCTGTTCTATGTCAGTAGTGGAGGTGTAATTATAATCAGAGTTCCCTTTCTGCATGAGGAGTTGGTGCCAGCCAGCCCTGCGAGCAAAGAGAGCTACTTCACCTGAGCTTGGTGGTTATTTTTTCAGAATATTAGAGCTGGGATGTAAAAATCCTTCAGCCTTAACTCCTGTTTTCACATATGATAAAAGCAGTCTTATGCTATTAGTGCATTAGGAATTTAGGGGGGTTGGGTGAAGTGTAGAAAAAACCAATAAAAATGGTAAAGGAGGAAGTGGAAGGACTTCAGATTGCCAATGCTCTGGCTAGAGAAGCAGAGCATACTTTACCCCTAAGAAGCCAGAATATGAAGTAGTGTAGTAATGCAATAGCTTTGGCATCTGATGCTTTTAGCTTTCCTGTAGACCTGCTCATACACTTAACAAAGACAACAAATGTAACTGGTTCCATGTGTCTGTGAAGGTGTGTGGCCAAAGTTTAGGAGCAAGCATTCTCTGTTGACTAGACACAATAAACTTTAGCTATGCATTTTGGTTGCTTGCTTATTTATAACGTTTGTAAATGTATTTATTTGCTTATTTGTGTTTTGTTTTGGTTA
>VWZI01017378.1:535756-584635 GCA_013396835.1 Psilopogon haemacephalus | reverse complement strand
TTTTTTTTTTTTTTTTTTTTTTTTTTTTTTTTTTTTAATTGCCTTTGTGGAGGATCTGACCTCCCTCTAGTGGTGGAAGTAGTATGAAGTAGCCAAATAAATCAATTAATTGTATTAGGATAGTAATTTTATTTGGTTTAACATATTAACCTCTTCGAGCTTATTTCTGCTGGCAATTAAACTTCAGATATTTCTGCCTTTTGGATTAACTTATTTAAAATGTTTGCTTCTGCTCCCAAAATCATAAATATAAGAAGTTTCCCTGATAATTATCAAACTTTGACTCTATAAAGAAAATGTATAGCTTCTGCCTCCCCAAGATTGTGGAGTGCATTTGGAAGATAGGCTTGCTTTTGCCTTCAAATCTATAGAGTCACAGAATGTTAGGGGCTGGAAGGGCCCTCAAAAGATCATAGAATCATAGAAGGGTTTGGGTTGGGCAGTACCTCAAAGATCATCTAGTCTCAACTCCCCTGACTTGAGCAGGGACACCTCCCACTATAAAGGTAAAGCTGTTCTCTGACCCAGAGACTGCTCTGACAGAAGGCATATTCCTGCCTGGGACTACTTAGTCCAACCCCCTGCCAGAGCAGGATCATTTAGAGGTCACACAGGAATGCATACAGGCAGGTTTTGAACTCCACTGCCTCTCTGGCAGCCTGTTCCCATGCTCCAGCACCCTCACAGTAAGAATATTTCCTTATGTTCATGTGGAACCTACTATGCTCCAACTTGGACCCATTGCAAGTGATGGCATGCTTAAACTGAATTTGTTTTCCTTTTCTTTTGATAACCATTGGCTGGGCCAAACCAGGTGGACTTTTAGTTGCTTTTTCTTCTAGTGAAGATCTGAGTAGAGCTTTGCTTCCTGCTTGGTCTGCAAAACAGAGTCTTGCCCCAAGCCACCGCACACATGTCTTGGAGAAGTAAAGCTTTAAGGGAGCTTTATCCACACCAGACAGCAAATTTTAATAGAAAGCTTTTAGAAGTGGCAGAGGAATGAGCCTGAAAGAGGAAGCAGTGCTGCTTGGAGAACAATACAACTACTGGAGATTTAAAGTTATGTCAAAACTGTGGCCTGACTACTCCAGAGTAGATCTATTCCAGCTGGCTGCAGCAAGTGGCCAGCCAGTGTCAGAGCCAGGGAATATGCTGCTGTAGTATTTGTGGGTTAGGCTATTAATTCTTGTGTTGGGCTGTTCAAAGTGCCAGCTGCCCTCAATTAATGAAGTGAAATGAGTGATTACATCTAATGCTTTTTGGGAAACATAAGGCAGCCTCTGCTGAAGTTCTATTTATTTCTTGGAAAGAAACCAGAAAGATCAGGCTCTCACATGCCTGTGAGGAGAGACCTTTCCTGAGGTCAGTTTTACAGACTCTACCATGATATAGCTCTCAGCTTGAAACCTTAGTTCATGCAGCCATGGAAACACCTGAAAATCTAATCTCTAACATCATTTCATGGTTTTAATATTTCACATGTGAAATAGCTTGAACTGACTCCTAAACCTTAGACCCTTAAGCATGTAAACTCAATTGAAAACTATGCTAAAGTTCAGTGCTACCCAGCAGAGAAATGTCTGGTGCAGAAGTGATGCAAAACTACCCTTGTAATTCCACATGCAACTTCAGAATTGATTTCATTTGGAGCATCTCTCTTGTCTGCTGCTGTCAAAGCACTTAGGAAGAAGGGAAAGACCTAATACAATAGCTAAGAACGTGTTAAAATTGAGAGAGAACAGTGTAAAGATTCTAAGAAGCATGGCAGATTGCATCTTACAAGAATGTTTTCATTTAATCTCAGTGTATTATTGTATTCTTTGCTGGCTTTTAAATTTCCTCTCAGTTAAATATTAGCTGTCTGTGTTTACTGGTGGGATTTGCCAGTGTAATTCCTTCATTAATCAAATATCTTCTCTTTGAAAGTGCTGTTGACAGACTTAAGGCTGGCAGTTCTAGATGGCCCTGTTCTAGCCCTGTGTGCAGTGAGATCTGCCCTGAGAGATGGATGCTGCTATATGAGTAATTCTGCATGATAACACAAGGTTCCAAAAAGTCAAAGTGCAAGGTTGGGCCATCTGGGTTGGGCCAATCCTTGGCACAGATCCAGGCTGGATGCAGAGTGGGTTGAAAGTAGCTCTGACAAAAGAGACTTGGATGAAGCTCAGTGAGCTTCACGTTGCATGTTGTGCTGTCTTCTTTACAGTGATGTGAGACAGAGGATTCAACAAAAGATTGCTCAGGCATTTGGTATCAACTCTGCATCCATGTACCTGACTGAACCAACTTTCTTCTCAAGAATAAACAGCACAGAAGCCAAGACAACACATGATGAATACTGGCACCCACATGTTGACAAGGTAAGGAGGAGGCCAAGATGGGATGCAAGCATTTCCTGCTATCATTAGATTGCTTTGAAGTAATTGTTTAAATTTAAACAATCAGTCAAATGTGTTTGAAAGCTGGTGCTTGGAAAAATCCTTTGAGGAATGAGCCTAATGGAAGGATGAGTGAGTTTTAGGAACATAGGCCAGTTCAATTCCTTTTTATTTAGGAACACAGATCAGTACGATTCCTTTTTCTTTTATATTTTTTTTCCTGCTTTAGTTGTTTTAGAATTAATAAATGGCATGATTGAATACTCAGGAAGCTCTGCTGTCAGAAACCTTGATTAAATCTATTTGCACCTACAAAGTGTTTGATCAAACCTACATTTCCAGTTTGAGTATCACTCTTTAAGCCAGGTCTAGCAGGAGCTATGTTGAAGTAGTCAGTTGATCATTGCTGGTAGCTGGTCTGAGCCTTTTGGTCACAGAATCATAGAATGGTCTGAGTTGGAAAGGACCTTCAAAGGTCATCTAGTCTAGTCATCAGGGGCATCCTCCACTAGATCAGATTGCCCAGATCGAGCCTCACCTTCAATGTCTGCAGGGATGAGGCCTCAACTACCTCCTTGGGCAACCTGTTCCAGTGTTCACTACCCTCATGGTAAAGAACTTGAAGATTTAGACTGGATGTTGGGAACTCTTCTCTAGCTTGAAACCATTGCTCCTTGTCCTGTCACTAGAGGCCTTTGTAAAGAGTCTCTGTCCATCCTTCCTGTAGGCCCCCTTCAGGTACTGATAAATGCTTAACATTAATGTGTGATAGAAAAGCCTCCATTCACACATAACTGACATGTTCTTGGCACCTTCCTTTAGTAATTTGGTGTTTTGTTCTTTTTACAATGGAAGTGTTGTGACTTTCTAACTGCTCAGCCTTCTACCCATAGACTTATGGCTTCATTGCATTTCTCACTGGACAAAAAATCCCAAACAACACAATAACAAAAAAAAAAAACCCCACCCAGCACCTCAGAACACCTCCATTTAATTCTTCAGGATTTAAAAGTCAGAGTCACTCTAGAGTCACAGATCACACAAGCTGGCACCAAATAAATCTTATGCCATCAAACTCTATTTTGCACCTCACAGCTAGAGTCTGTCTGTGGGTATTGTACCTTGAAGCTTATGACCTGAAACGGCTAAGATGAAAAATCAAACATTCTTTTTGTATGCAGATGACAGATGCTCCTTGCCTTGAAAATATTTCCTGAAAAAAGTCAGTCTGAGGGCAATGTTTTGTCTGTTACCTGTGCCCTTTCTTGTATTGTAGACAGAAGCAGATTAAATTTCAGAGAATATGGTGAGAGTGATGATACTTGACAGAGCCTCTGCTTGAAAGAAAACAGTTGGTGCAAGGTGGAATTTATGATACAACAAAGAGGAGCCCAGCTTTTGGGTGCTTCTTCCTTAAAATTGTATTGTAAGCCCTGAGTAGGAGTGGACATAGGACCAGAGATGTGAGGGAAGATTTTTGAGGTGCAGATTATTTTGACTAGTAGTGGTAAGGACAGGCTGTAGGGACAGAGTTGTGCTCGTGGGGTTCATAACAATTCCATGACAGGTTGTGCTCATTCCAAGGGACACCAAATGAAGTGGCGATTCTGGATGTGGGAAATAAATTCGTATGTTCCTCGTAGCAACACACACTCTGAGAGAATTGACTTTGGATGCCACAAAGGGAGAGAAAATAGAGACTTTTAGTAGATTTCAGCCCCCAAAAGTGTATTTCAGACTGCTTTATTACTGTAATGAGACTTGTGTGCACAATCATTAGGCTCAACAATATTCTCTTCTCTCTTTTCTGCTTTTTTTGTTTTTTTTTTGTTTTTTTTGTTTTTTTTGTTTTTTTTGTTCTGGTAAATGAATAAGGTGGTTGGATAAGCTGAAATTGAAGTATTTTTCCTGAAGTCTTTCCTACAATATACAAGGTCCTTTGTCATTTGGAATCAGATCTATTTCCATGAAGAGAATTTGTTTCCTGCATAGAAGCTGCTTCTCTGTTATGGCATCCTGACAGTGCCTGTAGATGATAGACAGCAGGCTTGATGTTTTGCTGCTTTTATCCATCTGTTCTCTCCACGTTTTGTTTACTGTCTCACAGGCTGTCTGTTCAGGGAGCAGATACATCGACTGATTTGCTTTTGCTTTTTGTAAGAGGAAAAAAGTCAACGTCTCCTCCTTATGAGAATTTAAGGTCTCTTAAACTTGATATGCATAACCTAAGTCTTGAAGTCTCTATGCTGAGTAATTAGGTAGCCTGATTTATGCCAGCAGTGAAGAGAGAATTATCCCAATGGGGGCAGTTAACAAACACCTTTTCATGTGGAATTTCCCTGCCTTCCTACCCTCCAATAGCAAACCTGCTGTAAAATACACAAATGTGACTTATGCAAAGTCTCAGGGTATTTTCTGAGAGAGTTGTTATTTAGGTAGGACTGGAAGTTAAAATTGTCCTGTTTGAGTGTTTTTCACCTGTGTAGCAGCTGATTTCTGCAGTAAGTTGTCTGTATCACGAAAGCCAAAGTGCTGAGACTTGTGAAGTGCTTTTTGTCTGCACCCGAAACCTCTGTGCCAGGTTAGATCAAATGTATTTTAATGTGGTTATTTTTGTTTTTGCTCAGGAGTATTCTTGCAGTGAGGATTGTGTGGGAGTATGCCAAAGTTGGGCCCTTCTGTGCTCTTGTGACAGCAGTGTTGCATGTTAAGCTGGGAGCCTTCTGTATCAGTTGTCTTTCATTCTGGGGGGGGAGCACAGGAGAACAGAATGTCTCTGACCTCCAGCCACAACGAAGGGGGTTTGTGGGTACTGTAGATAGAGACCTAGAGCAAGCTTCTTTTAAGTGCTTTTTGAGCTCATGGCTTGGAAGTCCACTTCTCACTCTTTGATCCTCATGTGGAGCAAATGATTGTGGGGAGTATTGAGGAGAAATCAGCCAGTCATTATGGACTGGGATCACTCTTGTGGAAACTACCCCAGCTTAGTGGTTCATCTGTTCTCTAGGATAAAGGACTTCAGCTGATGCCAGATAATAGTTGTGTGGTTTAAGAGATGGCAGTTTGCATTGCCTGGTTGGAAATGCAGGGTTTGAACCAGGCTGATGGTGCCTTCAAATAGGGTCTGATAGAGATACATCCTTCAGTCCTTGCATGATGAAAAGTCCAAACTGCATCATGTATTATTTCTGCCTTCACTTCTGGCAAGTCATTCACTTGAATTGACATCAAAAGGATTAATTTTAATCCTTTCCTTGCTGCATAAACAAGCCTGTAATTCCTCTCTCCTCTTTAACTTCTGTTTGTGTGTCAAAAGGTCTGGTATTGCTTTCCCCTTAAGTGTAATTGGAACGGAGCTGTCTGTGGATGTAATGTTTATGTATGTTTGCCAGTTCCTGGCTTTGCTGCAGTATGTGTAGAATGTCTGCTTATAATCTTACCCTACTATAGGTGTACAATATGTATATTTCTATATTTATTATGCATTCAGACAGAAGTAAAAAAGTCCACAGAGTATTTATAGCTGATGAGGCTGAATTCAAATAGAAGGTCAGTAGGTCAGAAAACATTTCAGAAAGGCTAAACAGGACAGATAAGTTACACAGCTTCAGAAGTTGTCTTCAGTGCAGTCAGCCTGCCTTGTGTTTTAATTTCTCCAGTAAACTAAGTTCCACTTAGCACTTCAGACTGCAGTTGGAAGCGAGGGAAAAATCCAAAAAGGCATTGATGTTGGTCAGAGGTAGGAAATACTTGCAGATAAGAGTAGTAGTCTTATGTGGCCTCCAGAAGAAGTGTGAGTTACTAGGGAGTCCAAGTAAGATCAGTGAAACTCAGCATGTCAATGATTTTGCCAGTTTGTTGGATGCTTTTCTGTTCTATCATTATTTATGCTTTTCCCCTTGGAACAAAACAAATCATTTTATGTATTTCTGTGTAACAATTAAACAGTGAAGGTTGCAACTAGGAAAATGAAAGCTTTCCCCTTGTCTCTTTCCAAAAGAATGGTAAAATGAAGCCTTTGAAAAATGAATCTTAACATTTTTTGGTTTAAAGTGTGACACTGTTGCTTCAAATATTTAGGCATCTTGGAGTACAGAAATTCCCTTTTTGCCTTTTCTCTACATTGCTGAGTCTGTTGCAGTTATGATTGTCAACCTGAGCATCCCTGGCTTGGAAGAATTTATCTGCATAGTGCAGTAGCACAGATCTATTGTGTCTGTATGAGACTTTGTTGTGTGAGGTGGTTTTTTTTTTTTTTTTCTCCCTAAAATTTATTTGGTTTTTGGGTAGATAGGAATGGAAAGCCTGAAATTGCCCAAATGACTCATTTAATCTTGTTGAATTTATAAGCATCTAAATCAAATAAAAAAGAGTGTTGGCTTAAGATGTGGAGTTTCATCTTGGATGGAATTTGTTTGGAGCTGAGCCTTTCAAATGTCTGATTTATAATGGAATTGCTGTTGTACACTCAGCTCCAACTGCAGCATAGTCTTAGAATGTTCTCTGGTAGAAGCAATGTGGGACTTGAAGATTTCTGCAGCCCCCTGCCTGGCTGAGGATCCTGTCATCCTTCACAGAATTGTCAGGTTCAACTGTAACAGCAGTTTTGGTTTGTTTTTCTGGAATTTCTTATATCAGAGCTCTTCCAGGATGTCACTGGACATTTTCCTGACATGTTTTCTTTAGCTTAAACATGTTCTTCCTTTCTCCTATCCCCATGTACTTATAAGCAGAAATTGTATCCCTTTTTAAGCCCTGTTTCTCTAAACTGAACAAGACAAACCTTCAAGTCACCTCACCTGCCAGATGTTCTCCATCTCCCTAACCCTTCCAGCAACCCTCTTTTCTCTGTCTGTTGAGGCTACAACTGATAGCAGCTGCTGTCTGTTCTAGTGTACTTTTCTCTCTTCCTTTTCTTCCCTTCATGTTGTCTGATATTGAAGTGAGTCAAAAGATCTCCTTACTTTTGCCTTAGGACAGCAGTATCCATGGAATCTGAAGTTTGTTCTTCTGTAAGCTCAAACCCCCTCCCTCAGCTCACCTACAGCCCTTTGTAATTCAGAGACATGCTGCTTGCAGTCTTGTCTTGTGTACCAAGGAGCTATACTAATGTATAGAACCCTGGGAGTAGCTATCAAGGCTGTTCTCATGAGTATCTGCACAAAGGCTTACAGAGAAGTTTTGACCCTGACTTTGTACAAGGTATCAGTCTAGGCTTAGGCTGATTGGAATGTGGACAAATTTATGTTGTCTTCTGCCATGAAAAGCAGAGGATGTTGCCCTGCACATCTTTCTTTGTAACTGGAGGCCTGTTGCATATTTCTGCAACTGTGCACTTGTATCTAAGTGTGTCCCTTCAGAAACCCAAGGGTGCCACACTGCCAAATGTGACTGGCTAGTTCTGACAATGGTGTTTGTAATAATAGATGCTCACATGAATATCATGGGGAGCATCTGCCATTAAATATAAAAAGTTCTTAGAAAAGGTACACATGAGCTGTGTGGAGTGTCAGGCTGGATGGAAATGCCTGCATTTTTATACTGAATTGTCCATAAGGAGCTACAGAAACTTGATTTATTGCAGCATTACCTGGTTTTAGTGACAGCTTTCCTGACATAACTTGAACCTCTGGTTCAGTTTTGAACCTTTTTGGTGTTGGAACTTATTACCAAGGTAATAAATTTGCTATGCACGGGGGCCTTCTGGCATTTTAAATAACTGACTGTAATTTAGTGCCTCCTTTCCATGGTGTTGCATTTCTCAGATCGAGCTGCCTTCTGAGAGTTGTAATGAACAACAGCAAAAGCAGAAAAGCTATTTTTCATTGCATACTTGGTTCTCCAAAGTAGTCATCTGTTGAAATCAAATTTGTTTGGTTAGGCTTAAAATGGTTTGTAGTCAGCTCTTAAAGATTCAGGATTAGCAAAGCCGCCTTGGAGAGAACAGGGAGTGCAACGATGGAGCAAAGATTGCCACACCAATGAAGAGATCATAAAAATAATTTAAATACATTAATCTTGCATTTTGAGTTGGTTTTTTTTTTTTTTCTTTTTTTTCACAATGCTAGTGCCTTCACTGGCCAGAAGACTTTCTTAAACTGATTGCAAGTTTTATCACCAAATCAGTGGAGGTAAAAATAGCTTTGCAAGGCTGATTGCATGAGGAGGACTGTAGAATGCCTGTTTTGAGGTGCTGCAGTAGCAGATACTTCCTAATTCCCACTTAATGCCTTGTACTGCTACTAAGGTTTGGGATAAACATGGGGAGAAGGGGATCACCAAAACATTTCTCTAATTCTTGTGGTCTGGACAGGGTAGTGCAGTATATCACCAGATTTGGCTGCTTTTCCTTTAAGCCCTTATGGTGCAAATAATGAAAGGAGTAAGAAGGAAAATGCCTTCCTGTTCCATCTGCTGCTGTGTTCTCTTTTTAGTCATTGCCCTTACAAAATAACATGTACAACTGCTGTGGAGCCAGAATTGAACTGGGACGAAGAAATAGAACTTAAAATTGAAAATATTTAGAAAACTTCCAAGCTGGGAAGTAGCACCTACCTCTGACAGTCACCAGGTCACTCAAAACACTTCAGCAAATGCTGTGTATTTACACAGTGCTGCTGTGCTGCACATTTCACTGGCTGCCACTGTACTGAAGAACTTGATTGAGTTGTGATATATTGTAAAGAGACTGGAGAATGCAGCCATTTTTAGTCATTGGTGACATGTGAGTATAAAAAAGAAATGTTTTCAGAATCAGCTCAGCTTGGTGTTAAATATTTAGATAGCTTCACTCTGACCATTAATACATCTTTGATGTACATATCGAGCTAAAGTAGTACTTTAAAAGGAAGGAAAATCAGTGTGTTGTGCTTAAAAATGGGATGGTTGATCTGTAGGCTGAGGAGCAGCAGAGACTTCCAAAGTGACTTTCAAAATAGGCTTTTAAACAAAACCTGTATGGAAAAGAGGAGAAGTTCCTGTAAAAAATGTGTGTTTAGTTGGGAAGGTCTGAGTGAATGTTAGCATGAAGCTCCTCCATGACAGCTGGTGAAAGAGTAGGTGAGGCTTCCAAAAACCTCTAAACCATGCTGAGATAATGGGTGAAATGAATCAGCCAACCTTGCGTTTGTGAAAAGTACAAAATATAGAAACCTCATCAGATCTGTCTGCTTAATCATTTGTGCTCTGCAGACCAAAGTAGAATTTGTTAAATTTTGGTAATGTTGTCTTACTCCTAGGTCACTTATGGCTCTTTTGATTATACTTCACTGCTTTACCTCTCTGACTACAGTGAAGACTTTGGTGGTGGCAGGTTTGTCTTCATGGATGTGGGTTCCAACAAGACAGTAGAGCCCCGAGCAGGTAAGAGTTTGGCTTGCCTGGGTTGAGGTCAGGCCATGCCAGTTATTAGCTGGGTGGATTGGCTGATACAGTATGAGTTGGTGTCAGCAGTAACTGTGGACTGATGCAGCATTTTGTCTTCAGATTGGTGACATTAAGCAAAGGTTCAAGAAGGGTAAAATGCGGCCACAGTTTGAAATAATGTGAAATTTAGCCACAGAAGGGCACTTCTTGAAAGCTGTGAAGCTTAGAACTGGAGGCTGTGAAGCTTAGAACTGGCCAGCACTGGTGGGTACAGTACTGTGTTAATTTCTCAACCCTTCACTATAGGAAGCATATTGAGGTGCTGCAGGATGCCCAGAGAAGGGCAGTGAGACTGGTCAAGGGACTAGAGCACAAGTCCTTTGAGAAGTGGCTGAGGGAGCTGAGGTTGCTCAGTCTGGAGAAAAGAGGTCTGAGGGAAGAAAGGGCTCAGTCTCAACTTCTCTGTCTGGTAGGTGATAGCTGAGCTTACAGCAGTGTAACCTTTAATAATGCAAGACCATCACACTTTTGAAGGAAAAAAATTATCTAGGCCAACTTAGTATTCCTACTGTGCACTGTCTTCTCTTGGAAAAAAAAAAAAAAAAAGATGGAAATGTACTTATTTAAATACAGCCTCAGAAATTGCCTGCTGACAGACATTATTAGCCAAGCAGAACTGACTTCTGTCTGTTGCTGCCTGCACATGGGGGTGGTTGTGGGGTTTTATTTGACGTCTGGATCATACCAATCCACTTCTCTGCAGTAAGGCTGGTTCAGGTACACGCTGAGATTATTTGCATTCTGGCTTTGGGACTGAGAATTATGTTTGGTTACTTTGGGTTTTGTGGTTGGAAACAAACCCTTACTAACAGCATTATCTTTTGCAGAACGCTGACACACATCAAACGATTTCATTTCCAGATGCAGTTTGAAGATTAGCATGCTTTAATGGCTGTAGAAATCATAGGTGAATTCTAGGTGGCTGGGAGAAGAGCTGTCTCCTTGCGCAGTACCAGGGCACTAAGGCTGGTTGCTTCATGCAACGTTCCCCTGACTTAATTTCAGGAAGTCTGCAACTGTCAAATAGCTTCCATTCAGCCTTGTCTGGTTAATTTTCAGGCTCTGCTGCAAGGTGTTCACTCTTTATGCCATTTTTAGGGAGGAGGAGAGAATAGAGGAAGTACAGAAAGGTTTTACTTCTTAAATTATTTTTGTAACACCTCCTGGTTTTGGCCATTGCCTTTCACAGGTGGTTGTATTGACAGTAACTGTGCAACAGAACCACTGAAACATCTCTTAAAAGAATGCAGAACTTGTAGGGAATGGACTTCATTGGAACATTTTTATGTGCTACATGTACACAGAAAAAGTTTATCTGTAATGCCAGTTAGACTTTTCTGACTCAACTTGGCTGTCTACGGAAAATTGTCAGGGGTCCCATAATGATGTTACTACCCATGGTGCAATCTAAATAATTACTGACACCCTGTGAGCAAAGGGGAAGCTCTTTAGAGGTGAAGCACAATGTGAAGGCAATTGCACTTAAGATTTCCTCTTGCTGATAAAATTCCACCTGTGAGAGAATGCAAAGGAGGGAATGACCCCAGGGTGTTTTCTGTTGCTGTTACAAGTTGATGTATTTTTCATATTCTGAATGTTCCTTTGCAGTGTTGGTTTTTTTTTTCCTCTTTGTGTTTTGTTTGCTTTATGCTGCTTCTGATCCTTTGTGCTTCTGTTGTCACTCCAACTCAACTTTTAAAACCAGTGCTGATAAGGTTTTGTGCTTCTCCTTTAGGAGATGCAGGTGTTTTTAGATATGACTGTCATCATCTCTGGTTTGGTCTAGTGCCTGACAGCTAATTGACCTTCTCTGAGTTGCTAATGCCACTTCAGTTCTAAAACCTGGCACCTCTTGTCTCCAAGAGAGCCTGCATTTTGGGAACCTGGTATTGTATGCTGAAATGAGAAGGTTCCTTTTCCTAGGAGCAGTTAATTTGTTAGTTTCAGGCTTTACAGAAGGGATCAGTGGAGCATTGTTACTGCTGCAGCAGAGCAGAAAAGCAATAATCGAAAATTCAGGAAAAGGCAATTAAAACATTGGGATTTTTTGGGTTGGGGAGCACAGCCTAAGTGAGTCCCACTGCTGCTCCAAATGTTTTCACAGCACTTAGCTGAAGGATCAGATAGAGGAAACCCTTTGTTAGAAGTGGAGCCTAATTTTAAAGCACTTAACCACTTCTCTGTCGCTGGCCTGTAACTCCCAATTCTCACATTTGAGTGCAAGACTCTCCATATATAGTTCATAGCATAGGCTGTAACATTGCCTAGATCAGTTGTTAACAAGCACCTCCAGCTTTTAGAAGGAATTGCCTTCTTAATCTAGAGAATCAGCAGATTTAGGGTTTTTTAATGGGCACATCAGCACTGTGAAGCCAGTTCACACATAAAGACCTTTGGCTATTCATCACCAGATGTGGCATTAAGGAACACATCTGTCTTGTGCCCTGACAGCCTTGGGAAGTATATATGTGTTTGTTTGACTTAAGTCAGGACCTCTGCCTGTTCCAAGAAACTCACTGTACCTTAAGAGAGTCCTTGGTGCCAAGTGAAATCCTACTTTGAAAGGAAAATTGGGGGGTGGGGGGGTGTAGGGGTGTGGTTTTGGACGAAGAAGCAGTTCTAAATTAGTCTCTCTTGCTTTTATGTGGCTGTATTAATTCTAGTTCCAAAACTGAAGGGTTAGCATTTTGTTTTCACCTCTTGCACCAGGGGTAGCTCTGTTGAAGACATGAAATGAAATAAAACAACAGAATGAGATCCTTCAGAGTGAAACCCATGGCACTTTCAAAATTACTTTCCCTTTGCTGGCCTGAGGCTGGCTTTAGCTTTCTTCAGTAGATACAGGAGGATTAAGAAGAAATGGCAGACATCAAGCACTCCTTTTTTGTTAATGATAAAATTGCTATACTTTCTGCTGCTACAAAATTCATCAGTGTAAACCATACGTAAAAATTCCTCTCATTGGAGAGTCTTGTGTGAATTTTGAGACTGGCAACGTTAGACAGGTCACAGACATCTTCATGGTGAAGAGTGAGTGAAACCCTGCAGCTGGAATGAAATACCTGTACCAGTGGTGTGTTCCCTATTTGCATGGATATTTTTTATCTTTGCTGCACTTCCTTTCTACTCACAATGGAGTCTGCACTTTATGCAAGTTGTTTATGCTATAAAGGTAGAGAGAAAGGCTGCAATCACTTCTGTGTGCTTGTGGAAGAGAATAATCCACAGAGCAAAATGAATTCTGTGCAACGAAGAGTGAAATTTGAGTCTTCCTTGCATATCAAGCTTAGCATATTTTTATAGCTGCCAGAGAAGTGTGTGCTTCTGAAAGAGTAAAACTATTTGAGATGAAGGTGTGAGCTGTTTGGGAAGTTGGATTATTCTTCATTGAGAATGGGGAAAAGCATGTGCTCCAAGCTGGAGTTATTAGTTTGTCCACTCAAGTAAGCAGAAGCATACATTGAAGAATGAAGACGTAGCTTTCTCATAGCACAAGAATGGGCTTCAGGGTGTCTGTGTGTACATGTAGTGAGCTAAGTGTGGCTTTATTGCAGGGGTTAGATATCATATGACCTTCAGATCCTGTAATCATCAGAATAAGTGCAGTGCTCCAAGTTAATGGTGGGAATTTGTCGTAGCTTTATTATATTGTGCTCTCAAAAAACACCAAAAAAACCCCCAACAAACTTGGAGGAATTCACCACTAAAGGCTGAGGGAATGCAGCACAGAGACAGAAAATGCAAGGACATGAAAAGTAAGATTTCCAGGTTCAGAAGTCCCACAACAACATTGACATAAAGTGTGAAAACTGTTCAAAGCATATATTTAGTAATCTATCTTGTATCATGGATTTAATTCCCCACTGAGTACAAGTCATCTGAGCTTTCTCTACAATCAATCTGCATCATCTAGATCCAGTCTAATCATGATAATCTTCTGGCATTCCTAGCCATCATCTTCCTCCAATCACGAAAACTGGAGCACATCCTGATGTTAAATCAGTTACAACTGAAAGCTGAGAATGATTTAAAATGCCACAGGAGTAACTGTCAGTCCTGGAGAAGAACAAATGGAGCCAGCAGGAGCAGCTGCAGTAAAAACCAGCCCTGAGGAGAGCTCATGGGTGTGTAGAGTGGCAGCTCTTGCTGATTTGCAGTACTCATCACAAATTGCAGGAGGGACTGGGAAGATGATTGCAGAAAGACCTGGTAGAAAAAAGGAGAACCTGTGGCATTTGTGACTGCTGTGTGGAAAATGGCTCAGTGGCTCCTTGTTTCTTTGTAGAGCTCTGGGGACTTTTCTTTTGCTTTCTGCTTTTGTTTTCCATGGAAGGACAATTGTCTTCCAGGCTCTGGTTCTGCATCCCAGTGGTGCACAATGATGGGTTTTGGATGGCATTAAATGAACTACTCTTTCAGTTGGGTTGATAAGTGATAAGTACCTGGGGGGCTTAGGTCAGACCTGCACTTAACGTGGTGCTTATGAATTGCTTTATATAAAACACACAGCCTTGTTTAGAGCATCTGTTACTGAGTGTAGTAATAGTCACTCTCTACTAGCTACACCATCAGAAGGCATGAGGAGTGTTAGGAGGACAGGGGAAAATAAAGTTGTCTCCACACAGCATTCCAAAGCATTGTCAGTATTGAGAATTGGCCCCTAAGGTGTGTTAATTTTGTGTAAAGTAGTATTAAAGTGACACACAGCGTGTGCTATATAGCATAGCACTTTGAATACTGGGTCCTGGTGTCCCTATCATAAGGAGGACACAGAGCTGTTGGAGAGAGTCCACAGGAGTGCCACAGAGATGATGCAAGAGCTGAAACACCTCTGCTATGAGGACAGGCTGAGGGAGCTGAGATTGTTCAGCCTGGAGAAAAGAGGAATCCAGGGGGACCTGGAGCAGGACTTGCTGCTGAGAGAAGCAAACAGGGATTCTGAAGTCTAAAAGTGCCAATATAGGAAAAAATTAAGTTAATTTTATTCTAAACCTGTAATTTGGAGGCTTTCAGTCCAGATGCTTCTGAATTTGGAATAGAATCAAGTACTCTTGAAGGTATGGATTAGTACTTTTACAAGTGACAAGCTGGCTGAGGGAGTCAGTGGATTTATTTAGAACTGCAAGGAACCTCTCTGTCTAGTTAATAGAGCTGAGACAAGTTCATAACTAGGCTTTGTTAGATACCCATTACAGGCTGAGTTTGGTTTATTTTTTAGGTGTTGTTGTGTTGGGGGTTTTTTTGTGTTTTGTTTGTTGGCTGTTAAGGCCATAGGCCTCCTTCTGCTTGGCATGCATGTAGCAAAATTGTCTAAAGAAGCTCATGCCCTCTCCACCCCAGAACAGGACACTCACAGCTGCTGTCATTCCATGTTAGCGTTGTGGGGTCTAGGTAGGGAATTGCTTAAAGTTTTCTCTGTTCAACATTTCTTTATAAGTAATTGAATAAATATCTGTTAAATATTTGAGTGTGTGATTAGAGATTATAACTTATCTGCCTAATGATATGGTGGTTTTTTTTTCCTTGGATGCTTTACATGAGAACAAATTAGCAACAAATCCTAATCAGATGGCAAGGATGAGAGCTCAATTGTGTTTGTGCAGTTTCCCCAGCAGTGCTTCTATCTTGGTGTCATTCAGCAGACGAGTTGCAGTTTTATCTTCTTTCCCAAGTAACATTTAGAGCTGATAAATGTGAAGCAGATAGTCAAAGCTGTCATTGCATAATGAAAGATGTTGAATAGCTCTCCAGTGCCAAAGAAACTGTTCCTGCTTCCCTCTAGTCAGATGTATGAGATATTAATTTCCTTCTGAGCAGTAGCTCAGTCTTTGCAGTGTGCCCACCCAGCTGGAGAGTAGATGGAGGTGAGACCAGCCCTGCTCTGCATCCCTTCTCTGTCACTGGCTCCAGGCAGGGACAGCCCCTGCCTTTCCCCAATATCCAGCCACAGTTTGAGCAGACCAAGGAGGAGAGCAAGGGCACAGTTACTCCCTTGCTTGCATGACTGGATGTTGGTTGAGACAATCTAACATAATTTGCAGTTTCTCTTTGATGTTCTTATGACCTAAGGAAATATGTTAGTGAATTGATGTAGAAGGGACAAAAGGATGATGCCCAGAAGCAGAAGGGGTTGCATCACAGGAAGGCTGGGAACTTGAAGAGGCTTGGAATCTAGTGGCAAAGCTCTACTCCATGTGTAATCAGAACAGCTGAAGCTGGAAGGGACTTCTGGAGGCCATTTGTTCCTTGCCCTCACTAAAAAATTGAGCAAAGGGCATGTGGGGGGCAGCAAAATACATGTGCCTGAGACACAGCTGGCTGCATCTTGGAAGTTTAAAATTGTGCACCTCAAAGCAGGAGGTGATTGTGTTGCTCCTTCCTCTCCAAAAATCCATCCCGTAAGGACCAAAGGTTAAACTCCTTTTTTTTTTTTTTTTTTTGGTTAGATAATAGACTGTAAAAGTGTGGTGAGTTGTAGATTGTGATCTCAATAAAGCTTACACTTCTAACAGTAAGTGTTCTTAAATCAAACGGAAATTATATGGCAGGAGGTAGTAATCAAGATTTCTTCAGTGGAGCGAAAAAGCATGCTGGAAAGAAATCTGTGCAGGCAGGTCAGAGGAGAGGGAAATGAAAAGATTGATTTGAGGCTATTGTTAAAAATGAGGGGG
This sequence comes from Psilopogon haemacephalus, assembly GCA_013396835.1. Lineage (NCBI taxonomy): Eukaryota > Metazoa > Chordata > Aves > Piciformes > Megalaimidae > Psilopogon > Psilopogon haemacephalus. The sequence continues at coordinate 568,161 of VWZI01017378.1, read as the reverse complement.
GGGAAAAAAGGAAAAGACAAAGAAAATGGGATTAGAATTTCACACCTTCTCCTGAGCTGTTGTAGCTCAAAAATACTTCATCAGGAAATTGTAGGTAGGTACATACTCTCATCAATGAAGAGCTGCATTTCAGTCTTTGGCATTTGTAGTGCAGCAGTCTCTTACGAGGCTCAGCATTTGTTCTGCCAATATTTCATAGTCTGGGGAGCTTAGAGAGACTACCCTGTGCATGTCTTCCTCACCATTCACAGTGGGAGAGATCCTATCATAGCTACTATAATTGTGGCAGTGTGTAATGAAATGCATTTTAAACACTTCAAATGCAATCTCACAGCTAAAACCTGACCTACATATGATCCTATTACCTTGCTGACATTGCCTTCTCCTTGGGGGTCTTCAAGGCAAGGCTGGATGAGGTCTTGAGCAGCCAATTCTAGTTGAGAGGCATCCTTGTCCATGGCAGGGAGATTGGAGGAGATGATCTCTGAGGTCCCTTCCAACCTAAGGCATTCTATGACAGTTTGGAACTTTGGGGTTCTTTACCCCCTTTTGAATACTAATAAAAACAGTGCACTCTGTGTGAGTGGGTTTTGCTTCCAAATTTTGCAAAGGGAAGAAACCTTAGAAGGAGAAAAAGGGTTGCTGAAAGCTAACTGGAGGCTGGTTCAGTACCTTGGAGACCCCAGCTAAAAGACAGAGGACCAGATGAACAAGGAGCTAGAAGATACCATATATATGAAGACATGTTTATTAAAGAAAAAAAATTGAAAGACATTTTGTAGAGGGAAAAAAAAAAAAAAGAAGAAAAACCCAACATAGCTGGCTTAAACAATACACTGAAGCTTGTCTAACTCTGAGTAAGAGATCAAACAAAACCACCTTGAAAATCAATTTCAGGCAAAGATGTGGGTGAGGAATCAATAACTGAGGACTTGAACAATGTTGAAATAAGATTTAAAATAAAAAATAATTCATTGCACAGGGATTTTGTACTAAGTCCTTGAAGGCAGCTGTTCATTACAAGACTCACAGGGCAGGAGTACAATGCCTTCGTGTAGTCTTTCATCCAGCAAAGCAGGACAGCAGTGTGAAATGTGCATACAAAGGAATCTATTTTTTATATTTATCTATATAGCTTTATCAATTATTGATGTGCAGCCACAGGCAGAGGAGAGTATGATTAGGACTTATGCTTGGCAGTTATGAAAGCCTATGTGAGCTAGAAACTGAAGGTGCAAGGGACACAGGCTACTCCAATGGACTTCAGAGATGAGTGGGTGAGCTGAGCTCCATGAGCCCACTCAGAGCTTCTTCCTATCTCCCATCTGTGCTGCTCAGGAGTGTGTAAGCAGAGTAACTTCTGCACCTCTTGGGTCACTTTTGGAAGAGAAACCAGCTGTGTGCCTGATGCCATTTCTGCAGTGGAGATTGAATAGTTCATCTTCTTGGTGTGCAAATTCAAAGTAGGTATTTAAGTGTTGGATTTTGCCCCAATGTGAATGCCTTCTAGGCAGAGTTAGGTTGTCAATATCAGTTCCCACTGATAAACTTGATAGCAAACTTTAATTTGAGCAGTGGATAAGAAGCTCAAGAAGGGACAACACACATGCTCTTGGGATAAAGGAACTGGGATCTGAGTGTTGCTAGCTTTCTCAGGAGAACTTGAGCCGTCCTACAGAGTTGTTTCAGTTCTCAGTTCCTTGCTGAACATCAATTTTTTACATTCTTAGAACAATTTAATACCATGAAAATGCAGAGGGCTCCACTTTGCTGTTTCATCACCTTGGATGCTAACACACCTCTGCTGGCTTTATCAAAGTAACTGCATTTCACTTTGATGCCAGTTAAAGCCTGGAGAACCCCAAGGCAGGGTGATGGTGAAAGCCTGGACAGAATGAAGCACAGGAATAAGCACTTGCATCTATAAAAAATATCCAAGCCAATGCATTGATGGAATGGCTCCTTCTAATGATAACTAATCTGTATATGCCTGATTAGGTAAGTTTCTAACTTGGCTGAAGAGCAAGTGACCAGACTGTGCACAAAAAGCTGTAATAGATACTTGGTATAGAGCTGATAAGATGCTACAGCTGCTTGTGAACCTGCCAAACAAAACCTGTTTTGTTTGTTTGTTTGTTTTTATTTTTCACTGAAGACCTTTTGCCACCTTTGTAGCACTGCCTCCTCCTTTAGTCTAAATTTAGAGCCCAGACTAGAAGTGGAGCAGGGAGGAAATCAATACACTTTGACAGTCATTGGGGTTGCCTTTTTTTTTTTTTTTTTCCCAATTAAGGCAACTAAGAGCTGGCTTCAAATGTTTTCGGCTTCCTCCTGCCTTTTATAAACTATGAGATAGGGTGGAACGATGTCTCCAGCTTGGTAGCACAACGGATTAAGGTGGGATTTAAACCGTACATAAAGCTGTCAGAGGGCAGCGTAAGCTCGTAACACTTTGTCTTTGACCTATGGGCTCTCAGGTAGCCAGGGAACAGCTGGACTGAGACAACAGCAAAATTCTGTGGAGAGCTGACAGCCGAGTGGCAAGCTCCATGTCACTGATTAAATACTTCTGTCTTTACAGGCCGAGTCTCCTTTTTCACCTCTGGGTCGGAGAACCTTCATCGGGTAGAGAAGGTTCGCTGGGGCACTCGCTATGCCATCACCATCTCCTTCACCTGCAACCCAGAACGTGCCATTGGGGATCCAGTCTTGGTGTAATTCCTCTGGGGATGGAACATGAGGTCAAATGGAGTGAGAGAAGCCCTGCAAAAGAGGAGAGGAGGAGGGAAGATAACATCTCTTTTACCCTCACATGCAGTTAGAATTTCCCAGCTGCATTAAAACTTTTAACTTCTTCTTTTCTGTGTAAATGTTGCAAATTATGCCTGAAGACCATCCTGAATTATGCCTGAAGACCATTGGTGTATTCTGAAAGTTATTTGACTGTGGCCCCTAAAGGGACAGGCTACAAAGAAGAGTTCCAGAGTGAGTTTTGGGTGGTTTTTGTATTGTTCTCTTTTGGTTTGGGATTTTTTGTTTTGTGTTGTTGGATTTTTAAAAATTATTTTAAAATTCTTCAGTTTAAAGGATACAAAAAATTCTTTTGGGTCGTGTCTTGATGTGATTCCCCACACTATTGTTATCTGTTTAATTTAATCTCTTCAGTTACTAATGTGATGTAGAAAGTTTGCCCTAGGTTAATAGAGCACGATGGGTGCTACACCTTCTGTTGAGAGGAATTAGTTCTCCTTAGCATGGGCATTAATGGGCACTGCAGCTGTGGTTTAACTACTGGGACTTACTTGAACTTTTTTTAATGGAATTGCTACAGATATTTTCTGCTACAGACAGGGAGTAGTTAATACAAAGTCAGAAATGCAGTTCTCAGGTTAGCCAGAAAACAGTGCTTTTGTATTACAGGTGCTTTGGTGTGCTAGGGAATGTCATGGCATCAGAATTCAGCCTTCCCAACTCACCTCATTTCCTCAGAGTCATAATGAACATGATCAGTCCTCTTGTTGGAAGGTTGGAAGCCTGGTAAGATTGGTAAGAGCTCTTTATGGTCATGGCTTGACCATGTAATCCTGTATATGAAGTGAATACTAAAAAAGAGAGCTGGGCAGAGGTCATCAGGCAGTCGTCAAGATCCATCTGAGCATTCATTGATACCCAGTTGCCAGGTAGGGCAGTAGGACTTGGGAGGGGCACTGCTGAGAAGAAAAGGTAGTTTTGTTGTGGTTTCCCATGTGCTAGTTCTGGCCTCCTTAGCCCCAGCCCTGTAAAGCCTGGCTTGCTGTTGGAAGGTTGGCCAGAGAATCCACAGGGAAGCTGGTGCTTGTGTTTTAAATTGGTATGGTCTTGAGATGGACCTCAAGAATAAAACACTTTTAGACCAAATAAATAAATTATTTCAATCTCATCTTAAGACCAAGCCAAAGGAAGTTTTGCTTCTTTTTAAGTGTTGAGACAAATACAAATCTTGTCTTGTGAAAGACCCTGTCTTATCCTGTCCAAAACACTGTTTTATCTGTTTCAGAAGGCTTCTCAGTAGCTCTGCTTGGACTTCTCTTTCTCAGTTTACTATGAAAACTATTAAATAGGACCATTAGTCTGTGGTGTTCATTGGATAATACATTGCAAGGACTCAGAAGAGAAGGGATGCAGATAGAGTAACAGATGTGTAAACTTGCCAGCTGCTTGCTTATTGCAGTCAAAGGGTTTTCAAGATCAGCCAGTGGGTAAGTAAATAGTAGGAAAACCTGATTTTAAAAAAAGATTTTTTTCCCCTTCAGTCACATTCTGGAGATTCTTATTTGTTTTATTAATAGCCTGTGTAATTTCTGTGAAATTCTTTGAAAATCTGGAAGTGTGCTTTGATTGTTTTTTAAAAAAAATATTTAATGCAGACAGCTTTCACTTTTTAAATGTGCTCTCATGAAAATAAGTGTTAGGTGATTGCACTGAAGATTCGTATAATGACAGGACACCTGGACTTGCTCTATTTTGAGTGCTCTCATCTGGCACACACCAGCCAGAGTAGTCTTCTGTAATTTCATTTCATTGTTCTCAAACCTGGAAAAGGCTTCCTTGTCCATGTTGACAGGGAGGAATTGTTAAAATGGCTGGATGCTAGGAAACAATAAAGGCCGTTGGAGTCTGTATCTGAATATTTGCTTCCAAGTATTTAATTCCAGGAAATCTGCATTGCATCCAAGTGGAGGATGTGTGAAGGCTGACCAACATCAACAGCAACTGCTCTGCTGACTTAAAACTTGATTCCTAAGGTTACCTTGAGATTTAAACCTAGGACCTCTTCCACAAAACTTCCTGGAAGCAGTGGAACTAAGATGTGAGTGGACCTGTGTGGATTTGGGTTGGGATTCTCCAAGGTGATGCCCTCTATTCCAAACTTCTCGGCTTCATCCCAGGTCCTGTCAGCACTCCACACCACACAGAAATTGCTTTACCACTTCTTAGTGTTTGCTTATTTCTGTCTGTCGGACAAGCCTTGAGTTGCACTAACTGACAGTGACACTTTCAGAGCTGCCTTCCATAAAATTCTGCTCAACAAGATCCTGTTGGGCCAAGAGAGAAATCTCAGCTACTTTCCTCTTGGATTTTCATCTTTTGAAGATCCTGTGTGTTGGAATATCTCCTGAATATGGTACATCTCTCACTCAAGGAAGTGTCTGTCATTCAGAAATAAAATCAAGTTGGTATTTGTCTTATGGAGTCTTTTAAACCTCAGGAATGTGTCCAGTATGGTGACCAAACCTGTCAAATACAATGTGAGGAAAAATTGTACCTGCGAAGAGAATGCATCATTTGAAAGAAGTGTAATACTGCAATGTGCTTTATGGTTCAATACCAACCAAGATTATTCTGTCTGAAGCTTCAGTATTTGGACTGCTAAAAGCAATACCTAGATCTCTAAAGACATTAAAACAGCAAATGAGGAAGAGCAATGCAGTCGAAAAGATTCTGAGCGTAGCCTGCAGCAGGGAAACAGTAATTGCAGAAAGGCAGAGTGGAATTTGCAGATTCACTGATGATTAGAAATAAACTTGGGTTAATTTATTTTACTGCACTTAAATCCCCTGAAGAACTTCTTTTTTATCAAGAGTATCTCTTCCCAGTTCTTGACAGGTCATTCTGAATTTGAGATGTTTTCATTACTGTCTGTCCTCTTTTGGGTTCATCCTGTCTGCTGCTACTGGGAAATGCAAGTGCTCTGTTTCTTAGAACTCTGATTATGCTGAGGGCAGGATATGTTCTGTTACACTCACATAAATCTGATGCTAAGCTGCCAAGCAGATGAGTGCTTTTAATTGATCACCAATTGATGTTTCTCAGTTGTGTGAGAACCTTTGTGAAGAGCCCTTCTGACTCAAGCAGAGTAAAGAAAGGGCAGTCCACGTTCAGTGTGAATTTGGGCTAAGTGCTGACATTAAATTTACAGCCTTGTACCTGGAAGTGTACTTGCTACCAGGCATCTAAGAATGTTTATTTGTATTTGGAAAAAAAAAAGTCTTTCCAAGGAAAGGTAAAGCTTGCTTGTGTGAAATAGAAAATACAGCAGGAGAGCAAGCCAGAGCTTGAATCCCTACAAAGAGATCGAGTGAAGCTTCCTGAGGACTTCTGTGCAGTAGAACTGTTCTTAAAACTACCTTTCCATTCAGAGGTTTTGGGGACTAGCAGGGACTTCTGCAAAATTAGGAGCTATGTGATCAATTTAGGCTTTGAGTGTAAGCCTAGCTTTCAATTCTGGAGCATGGAATTGGTTATTGTGGTTTGGTTTTTGTTTTTTTTTTGTTTTGTTTTGTTTTGTCTCCTATGGATTCTGAGTGGACTTCCTGGCATTTCTCACCTATAAATTTTTCGTTCTGTAAACAGTTGTGGAACCATTGAGACTTAATTCCCCATAAATCAGCTGAGGGTTTAGAAAGGCTCATTTCTGCTGAAATTTTCCTGAGTATGTATTGTCCACCTGAAGTATTTGAAGCTCTGTCTTAATGAACTGCAAGGACAGAAATGCTCTAGTTGCAAAAGAGATCTTAATTGGCATTGATATCAAGAAATTTAGCTTCATGTCTTCTTTCTTTTTATTTGCAGAGCCAATATCTCAGCAGGGTACTTTTCTGCAGCTGTGGCACATGATGTGTGCACTGAAATAAAAGGATAGCTGAAGTGAAAGGCATTGATAATGAGTGCTGTCAGGAAAATCTGGTTTTGTTTCATTCTCAGCTGCAGTTCTTGGTAGACTTAAATTTCTCCTTTATAGCTTTCCTTTCCCCAGTAAATAAGGATGCCTTTGTTTTTAATATAGAATTCCTCACATTCCTTCTCCATCCAGATACCCTTACACAGTGTTTACATGTCAACTGGGTCTCTCTAACATGCTCATGTGTAGCTTTGTGCTTTATTTTTGGCCTGTCTCAGCTCCAGGAATAAACCCAGGAAATGTTGCTGGAAGTCAGGGCTCTTTGAGGGGGGATGAAATATAAATATAATCAGCTACTTTACTCCTCTTCCATCCCTGAAGCAAAACAAAAACAAAAAAAAAAAAAAAAGAAAAAATATAAAGCCCAACTCCTGTCTCTCTTTTCAAGTCTCTTGTGCGGAAATCCAAGCCAACATTCCAAGAACAGCAGAAGAGTTATTTCCTTTCTGAACCACAGATGGCTCTGGCATGCATTGATCGCCTTAGCAAGGAAGAATTCTCAAGAAATCTGGCTAAGAGAGCCTCTGTGAAGTGCTGAGTGTCTGTTGCTCCTTGTGAATCACCCTAAAGAACTATAGTGTGCTCTGCCTTATCTCTTGTTTTCCTAAGGCTTCTTGGCAAGCTGAAAGTTAATTCTGCCCTCTTTGCTGGAACCTGCCACTCAGCTCTCAGTGATCACCACTTTATCCTTGAAGTATCTGTGTAACCACTTTTTATCCTCCACATGAGTATCAGGAGCTTGTGCTAAAGCCTCTCTGGATGAGCTCTCCAAGGACAAGACTCTTTCCTAGTTCCAAACTGCACACCTTCCTTTGATTCTGTCTTTGCTCCTTTGCAGCTGACTGCCTGCTACCTTTGAGCCTTGCTATTGTCATCTCAGCTGGAACCTGAGATCGCTTTACTTTTGTTTTCTAAATGCTTTCAGCACCTCCAGGTGGGTTGTGAGTCAGTGAATTTCAAAAGTTATCACTTGCAGTGGAAGTCAAACACGTCTTGATCTTGGAGCTATTTTTTATCTAGGCTTTGGAGCGGGCCCCTTATAAATGGCCTTTTTCCTGACCATCCTCCTTAAATTAAATAGCTCAGCCATAAAGCATGCACAGAAGGGCAGTAATCAAAAGCCTGTCCGGAGCTGAATTGAACAGAGAGAGATGTTCAGGTCTAAATTAAATCTTCTGTCCTCAGATCTGGCCAGCTGTGTGATTTGCAGGATCCCAAGGAAGGCAGAAGTGAAGATGTCCTACAGCAGTGCTGCTCTTCACCTGACACCCCTGGAGCAGGGGGTGCAGTAGGACTGTCATCTGCACACCTCTAAGGGCTTAGCAGCACTGCTCTTCACCTGACTCCCCTGGAGCAGGGGGTGCAGTAGGACTGTCATCTGCACACCTCTAAGGGCTTAGCAGCACTGCTCTTCACCTGACTCCCCTGGAGCAGGGGGTGCAGTAGGACTGTCATCTGCACACCTCTAAGGGCTTAAATAGTCTAATTGCAAACATGACAAGGGGCATTAGGAACAGCAATATCGTAGAATCAGCCAGGGTTGGAAGGGACCACAAGGATCATCTAGTTCCAACCCCCTGCCATGGGCAGGGTCACTCTACCCTAGATCAGGCTGCCCACAGCCTCATCCAGCCTGGCCTTAAACACCTCCAGGGATGGGGCCTCAACCACCTCTATCGCTGCCTCTCCCCTGCCCATCACCTGAGCAGGGTTACTGAACTGTAGTTTTCTTTCCTTCTAGTTGTAGGCAGACACACAGGGGATGTTTATGCAGCAGAAGTCTCAGCTTGGTCACAGGCTATGAGAGTTGGGACTCTGCAGCCTGGAGAAGAGAAGGCTTTGAGGAGACTTTATAGTAGCCTTCCAGTATCTGAAAGGGGCTACAGGAAGGCTGGGGAGGGACTATTGGCAAGGTCTGGTAAAGACAGGACGAATGGTTTCAAATTGGTAAGGGGAGATTGGAACTGGATGTTAGGAGGAAGTTCTTTGCAGTGAGGGTGGTGAGACACTGGCACAGGTTGTGATCTTTGATCACATTCTGTGATTCTGTGCTCCACAACCTCCCTGGAGGTGTTCAGGACCAGGCCTTGACTGACCTGCTCTAGTGGGAGGTGTCCCTGCCTATGGTGGGGGGTTGGAACTGGATGAGCTTTGAGGTCCCTTCCAACCTAAACCATTCTATGGTTATTAACCTGCTTTCTGAGGCTGTGGTCCCTACCTGCTCCAGACACCCATAGCTACTTCCTAAGTGCTGGTATTGGCTTGTTTGTGTTTTGAAGAGATTGAAGATTGGGATAGAACTAGAATAGTGCAAAATCCTTTAAAATTAAAAATATTTTAGATCTCTAACAGTCACAGCACACTTGCTGAATGTGTCCTGAGTAGTCCAGCACCACTAGACTGTATCACTGAAGAGCCAAGTATTATCTTGTGGCCAAGGCCCTGAAAGGTGAGGACACCACAAGTACATCTGAACCAGCAGTGGTTCAGGTCTGCATCAGTGCAACAAGAAAATTCTGCCTCTGAATGAATTGCCTTGAAACTGAGAAATAATTGTTTTGTTGGGAAGCATGCTGGTGTGGAAAGAATGCTTGACTGAATCAGCCTATCCAATCTCAGCCTCCTTCAAAAATTCTTTTTAGAGATAATAGCCAAGAATGCTTCCTGACCACACGAGGATTTACCATTCCTAAACTGCTAAAAAGACAAAACTAATTTGACTAGGAAAACTCCACCTACCTGAACTTGCTTCAGCACTGCTGTATTGCTCCTAAAATCCAGCCTCAGAAGAACTTCTAACAAGTGACTCAGGTGAGGTTTGCTACTCTTCTGAATCTCTTCCAAGCTCTTTCTAGCCTTAACCTTCCTTACAGACTGCTTCTGTTCGTGTCTGATAGCAGGGGAAGGTCTCTGCTGGGGTGGTGCCACCAGCCTGCAAACACCTCTTGTACCTTGCTGTAGTTCCCCAGCAGCAAGGGTGTCAGCTCAGCTGCACATTTCTCCTTTTAGGAGACAGTTACTCTAAACAGCAGAGAGGGTGTTTATTCTCAGGGCTAGAACTCCATTAATTTGTCCAGTTTATGTTGGGAAGAGGCTGTAAAACTGATGCTTACAAGAATTGTGACTCCACTCTTGTGTAGGAAGCCAAGAAAACCCCCTTGTGTTCCTTGTTCCCTCACAAAGTGGGTGGTAGAGACCACCCCAGGAAGAGGTTCAGGGTATGGTAGAAGGTGGATGATGAGATGATGACTCTGGTTGGCATGTCCAAAATGCAGTCAGCAGCTAGGAGGGGGAGGACACATCTGTCAGATCTGGAGGCTCTCAGAGAGGTAGTGGCAGCAAAAAAGATTTGACAGGGGATTAGGAAACTGATTACACTTGAGCTCTTTCTTGGGTCTCAGGAAAGCATTACACGATGGGAGCATGAGGCCTCCTGCTGTGAGAAGCAGCAAATGCCAGGTAACTCTGTTGAACATCCCAAACGACACCTGGTGGGGGTTGATGTCCCATGGGTACATGTGACAGGGAAAAGTAAAAGTGATGGCCCAGGAGAGCCTGGAGTCCCTTCACAAGGAGAGACAAACAGATTTTTAGAGATATGTCACTTGAGAGTTGAGATCACTGCAACATTTCTCCAGCCATCCTTTGCTGACAAGACTCTGCAGTTGTTAACTTTTTGGAGCTCATTGGGTATCACTAAGGAAAGAAGGCTGACTGGAGAGGTAGAAAATTCATACTGCCCTTCTGTGCTACCAAGAGATACTCAGCAGGAAGAAAAGCTCCTGGCAGCATTGCTGTTCTCCTCTTCCCAGCAGAGTACCCTTTGAAATCCAGGGGAAAAATTCGGGCATGAGATCAGCAAGAAGCCAGAGAGATGCCTGGCAGCAAGGACCAGGGAGTGCAAGGGCAAGGCTGAAAGACTGAACCAGATTGTTCTTTTTTCCTGTTTATTTACAGCTCCTCTGGACCTGGATGAGCTGAGTTACAGAAATGGTTTGCACAAAGCCTTGCTTTAGAGCAGCACATGTCGGGAGGTGGGTAGGTGGCAAGATTGGTAGGAGGATTGGGTGGGTGACTGGCAGCATGCCTGAAGCCACACCATGTCCCTGGTGGGTGGCAGCAGGAGCTGGGACTCCTGCCTATGGTGAGCAGCACTGTGTGCCCAGCCAGCCCCAAGCTCAGCCATGCTTCCTAAAAACTGTTGCCCTGGGAGTGGAAGCTGCCCCAAGTGCACAAACATTGAGCCTCCAGGTCACGATATAATTAGTGTTGTGAAACTAATGTTGTGGGGAGGGTGAGGCAAAGTCACTTGTCTAGCTTAAGGCAGCTGCTTCATTGATGATTTAATTATTTTGCTAAAGTAGACATCTCAGCCTTATTAATTTAGCAAAATCACAAATGGAAGAGCAAACTCTAATTATAGCCCATATGCTGATTCTTCTTCCTTGGGTACAGGATCTGGTAACACTTGTCTACTTGAAACCACAGGATCTCTTGAAGAGCTGCCTTACCCTCTTGGCAAACAAACAAACCAACCAAAAAACTAGATCCCATTAGGAGCTTTTCATTTGCTCAGCAGCCCAGGCTCAGAAGGGCTGAGTGCTGTTAATCTGGAGCAGTTTGACAAAATATTCAATTAGGGGCCCAGTGGGGTCCTCGTTTCATCATCCCGGGTCATTTATCCTGCCTGTTTGAGAACTGACAATCCTCAACAGGTTTGGATTCCATTTCATTCCACAATCTCGTAACCATGGGTAACTGCAGATGTGACATGGCTGTGTGCTGCTGCAAGGAGGCTGTCAAGGGTGTCAGGATTTAGAATCAATCTGCTTTGACAGCTCTTCTGCTTTGCAGAATTTACCTGGCAGTGTTTGCTCTGAAAGACCTGTTCTAATTATTTTCGGGGTTTGCAGCACTTAAACTAAAAGCAAAATGCAAGAATTTCACAGCTGCCTTTGTAAAAGACTGAAAGGTCTCCACAATATACAAGGTCTGGCTTATTCTAATGCCTTCTCTCTAACAAAAAAAATTTACTCTGTTCTAAAGCCTACTGTGAAGACTGAGGTTTAGTGCAGACTCTTCCTCTTTATTTTGTACTACAGACAGGATCAGAGGAGCTCTTGGAGCCTCTACACATTTTTCACTTTTAAGCTTCAAAGGGCATAAATCTGCCCGTGGTCAGCAAGAGTTTCAAGGCTTTGCTTGTTCTTTATTCTCCTTTCTGAACATCTGTGGTTGAGTTGCATAGTGGGAGGAGGGTGCCCTCCTTACTGACGTGTGCGGCCAACAGCCAAATCCCATGGCTGTATCTGCAGGGGTAATTACACCTGACTGATAACTGTGCCCAAAGAATATAATGTGTTAAATTAATAGAGGACAAAAGATGAAAGCACTTAAGAAACCCAAAGCAAAAGAATTATGAAGTCTATTAAATCTGTTAGCCCACTGATTAGGTTCTACTCAAGTCAAATCATTATCTCCCACTTAAGTCCTTCCCTCAAAACTCTCCCCAGAAGTCCTCAAATAAAATCCTTTCAGTTCCCAGCCTGCCTGAATTCTCATACAGATACTTGATACTCTTGGCAAAACAGTAAAGACAAGACAATAAAGCTGTAAATGCTTTTTTGCCTTGCAGACTCCCCAGAGCCCCTGGAAGTTAGTCCAGACTCCAGAAAGCATCCTCTGGGTGATGAACTTGCTTCCTAAGCCTTAAATTGTCAAAAACCTCAACGAGAAGGAACATGTGCCCAGCAAATGTGTTAGACCAGCAGCACCAGAAAAATGACAGGGACTTGAAAGCTTTGCTCCTGCTNGGGTTTTTTTTTTTTTTTTTTTTTTTTTTAAATCAGACAAGAATTTGGTCCCCACAGTGCCTGAGCGCTTACAGGGGAGTTGTTTCTAATTAAACATCTCACTGGAGAGTGATAGCAGCTTCAGAGAGTTCTCAATGCCATGAAGCCAAGTGTGGGCAGGTGAGGGCTAGAAGGGAATAAGGAGCAGCACCTTGACAGCACAAGGTGAAGAGCAGCTGCCACCTTGATGACTGAAGCCCAGAGAGAAAGCATTCCTGCTGCCCCCCAGCAGTGTGGGTAAGCAAAGGTTTTCCAGATCTGGGGAACGTGAGCACTGTTGTGGAAATCTAAATTTAGCAGTGATTAAATGAGCTCTCAATTAGGCAAATACTCCCCCTGCTTGCCTTTCCAAATTATTCAATAACTGAACAATTATAATGAGCTCAGCGAGTAATTACTATCCATTCCAGGCACTGCCCTCACCAACTGCAGCCTTCAAAACCACCAGCTGTTAACGTGCCAGGAAATGAAGTCCATGTAGTGTGAGTCACATCACTGAAAAGTGAACAGGAGAAAGTCCCCAATAAGGAAAACTTCTCCCCTATGCTGATATGTGAGTGTCTGGTCCCTTCATAAATATTATTTTTGTGGACTGAAGCTGCACTATGTCTTCATGGGTGCTCTGCAAAGGCAGAAAGGTTTCTGGTAGTCGTTCTGCCTCAGAAGGCTTTATAGAGCCTCCCTGGAGGCTAATGTGCATCTCTGGAAAGGGAAGGTACAGCCTTGCTCGCTGACCAGAAAGGAAAAAACAGAAGGTAAAACCCAAATCATCCAGGCACAGAGATCTCCTAGATATTTCTAGTTGCAGCAGGGTAAAAGAAGGTGGGTGGTGAATTCAGCCATTTATCCATCTGAGTGATACTTAAACAAGAACAAGCTCAAGCGCACTGAAGCTTTCCCCCCTGTTATTTTTCAAACCAATTTGAAGATGTCATTCCACAATCACTTCTTTTCATGGCCCATCAGTTGTATTGGCTTAGCTGCCTGGAGGCAGATGGTGAATCTGAGTGGGACAAGAGTCATTATTTTTGGCTTGATTGGGAAAATTAAAAACAAAAACCCAACAAAAACAACTCTACAAACTAGAACAGCTTAATCCTTTAAACCTGCAAAAAAACCCAGAGGTACCAGCCCATATGAGGGGACAGAGGAGGTTTAAACTGGAGCAGTAAAGTAAATGCTTGTCAGCTTATGTTCCTGGTTATGCAGATGGACCCTCCCTTATGTAGCTGAAAGATTTGCTTACAGCAATCACACTTGTAGAAACCTGCCTGTGTTCTGATTAGGTTGAGGAAATCAATAGAGATTTCTGCCTTCTTCCTGGGCAGCCCGGAACAACAGGTTTGAAACTTGAGAGGTATGAAATTTCCCCCAAGCCTCAAAACTCTCACTGGGGTGTTCCAGAGTCTGCTGGGAGCTGGTTTTAGCTGTGGAGCAAAGCAGGGTGCAAGCAGAGTCCCCAGGAGAGGCTGCAACTTGTTGCTGAGAAGTAAATGTAAGGCAGAGAAAGGACAGAACATGCAGAGGCAGAAAAAACAAAAGGGGATGAGATTAAAATGAGAACATCAAAGACAGCAACATGATAAAAACAAGCAGATATTTCTACTGAACCAATAACCTAAACAGCCACATTTGGTCCGTGTGGGCAGGAGGTTTTGTCTGTGGTCGTTAGGCAGGTCCTGGGACAGAGCTCTCCCAGGTAAACTTTTACTGGTGTATGTGAAAGAAGACAAAAATGCCTGTTAAGATGCCTCTTTGGTGCTTGTTTTTGAGCTCTAAGCTAAGGTTGTCCATCTGGCAAGCTTCTCTCTTTCTTTCTGTGTCCTGACACTATCAGAACTCTGCTGCTGCTGTTGCCCCATGCTGCCTCTACCTCCTCACCCTGTACCACAAGGGCTCGATGGTTGCCGTGCAGTTGGGATTCTCCCGTGCTGGGTTTGTGTGAGCACAGGAAGCAGGGCAAGCTGAGGGAGGATTTACAGAGAAGTCAGCCTAGGACTTGGCAGCATCTAGAACAGGACGCGTGGCTGTCAGAGCAAACGCTGGCAGGAGCTGAGACTCCAGGAAACCCTGCCTTGGCCTAGGCATCTGCTCTCCTCAGGACTCCTCCCAGGGTGCACATCTCTTCCCTGTCTGATTTCCATGCCAAGTGTAGGGCTCTACTGCTGGAGGCAGCGTGGAGCTGATGTAGCACTGCCTTCCCGAGGCGCCTCCCAGCCTAAAGTGATTTCTCAGTGCTCTCATTAAGATTAATGAGCAATCCAGTATGACACCTTCAATGTTTCTCTGTCACACCCTGCGGGTAGCATGGCTGTAGAAGCCTTGCTCCCCATGCCTGAGATCCCTCTCATGCTGCTTCCACAGGGCCTCTCTGGAGCTGTGACCATAAGGACTCGAGCTGGTAGGACACAAATGGTTTCCTAAGACCATGAAGTTACAGATTTAAAATTTTTGTTTGTTCCTTTTTTTTTGTCTTTTGTTGGACTAAACCCACAACTTCTTAGAGGATGTTTTTGATGAATACCAGAGCTCCATACTTAATACTCAGGGCACACAATGCCTGGTAGACAAAATATTCACTTATACAGGTATTGGTAAAAGGCCAAGTGATGCTCCAGCTCTGTGCCCATCCCTCCACTGTGGTCCCCACCATTTAAGCCAGATCTGCAAGGACTTCTCCCCCCAACACTGGGTACTGCAGGCTGTGGAGCTTCACTTTCTCATCCTGCCTAGGAGAAGCTGCTGTGAAGATGCAGGTGGTGCTTTGCAGGTTGAGAGCTGTTTGCTGTCAGTGCCTCTGTATTCAAACAAACAAATAACTGAAAGCAGCCAGGCAAAGTTACTGGGTTGCTGTTTCCTCTGCTTCTGCTGTTGGGAATGATTGGTGCCATGCCTCAGGCAGGCAGAAGTTCCTCAACAGATTTAATCATTCTAAAAAAGATGCCGACAACAAAATGACAGAGGAGCTCTGCTGTGTCTGGCAAATGGGTAGTGAGCATTGGGATAATTATTTTTGTTCAGCCTCCTCTGCACCGAGAGCCAAAGCAGGCTGAGGAACAGGCTGTGCCTGGGGGGGATGTCCTGCTCCACTGACCTCACTGACCCCCCACCCCCACTGATGCCAGGGCTCCCAACGCATGGTCTGAGGAAGACACTCCCAGGAGGGTAAAGAAGAATGATTTTACTTTCCTACTATATCTCCTGCTATTGTTTCTCACCTGAGGAGGGGCTCTAGAGAGCACTGAAATGATGCATTTATCGGGAGACATTTCAGCCGTGTTGGCAGTGAAGCCAGCTGAGCACAGCTGGGGCTGAGGGCTGTGGATCATCTTTGATGACTTACTGCCATTACTCAAACCCAGAGGAGTTATTCTGGTAGGCAAATGTTTCCTCTGTTCAACTGTTAACAGCTAACCCAAACCTAAAGTTCTCTTCTCAGGTTTGAGTGACCTGTTCTAGTGGGAGATGTCCCTGCCTATGGCACGGGGGAGATGGAACTGATGAGCTTTGAGGTCCCTTCCATTCTATGATTCTGAGTGGACTTTTCCCTTCCCTGCCTAGCACCTCTCATTCAAGGGTCCCAAAACATTTTATGCACATTGCTGACATCTTAAAACAGGTGATGGAAATGGTTTTGCTGATTTCTAGGTGGTTAGTGACCACTGACACAGGAATAAGAACTTGCCTGAGGTCACCATGCAAGCCAGTGGAGATTCTGTAGGAGAAGCCAAAACTTTTGCTAATCTTCCTCCAGCTCTGGTGTTGGGTGCTGCCTTGATAGGCAAACATCAAACACCTCACGAATCTCTGGATTTTAATATCTTCCTTTATCTAGGTCTGCCTGGGATACTTACCAACAACAACAGTGCTTTTAGGATGAATGGTCTGTGAGTCCCCACCAGCAGATGATATGAAGGAAGAGAAATATATGCACTTGAATGGGATCAAGTAGCCACTGCTATGCTGAGGCACAATTCAGGCAGGTGCTGCAGGCTCCTCGTGTTGCCCTGGCATGGCTCCTTGATCTGAGCACTGCCCGGGAGCAGAAAGCTGCTCTCAAAATGAGATGGCAGGAGGTAAGTAGGACTCCAACTGATTTTATAATAATGCCATCTCCTGTAAGATATTCCCTTCTATAGTGTTCAATGAAAAAAAAAAGAGAGAAAAAAAATCTGTTATGAGGAAAAAGCAGAAACTCAATTTAAATCTGTGAGGTTCCTGCGATTTGGAGTCATGTAATGCTGGCAGCTGGCTGGCAGCCCCTGCTCCCCAAAGGGAGCTGGTACTGCCAAATGCTGTGCACAGCTCATCTGGTGGGTCCTGCGTGTCCCTGAAGGTTTAGGTGTCCTCTCATTCTGTGTGCCTTCAAGAGTGCTGCAGTCTCTCCCCATTAGCATTACCACATTATAGTTGATTTACCTTCTCCATCTTTCCAGAGTTTTGAAAG
This sequence comes from Psilopogon haemacephalus, assembly GCA_013396835.1. Taxonomy (NCBI): domain Eukaryota; kingdom Metazoa; phylum Chordata; class Aves; order Piciformes; family Megalaimidae; genus Psilopogon; species Psilopogon haemacephalus. Next base: position 551,141 of record VWZI01017378.1, on the reverse strand, counting down.
GAAAGTTCAGCATCACTTGAGAAGTAATTGCTCTGTAGGGCCTCTTCCTGGGAGGCTCCTTTCAAAAGCCAGCCTCGTGGTTCTCAAATGTCAGGCTGACATTTGGAAAAAACCTCAAAAGGTGTAGAAGTGAATTCATCCCTGCTGAATTTCATCCCTGGTGAGGTTTGCAGGAGCAGGTATATGAAGCGCAAAGTGTCTCCAACAGGCTGTGTTTATGGACACACCACATTTAGCTTCAGGAATCTCCCTTGCTTTGTTTGGATTAAATCGTGTTTGGTTTTAGTTAAAAATTCAGGAGCTGAATTCAAAATCCTAACGGGAATGCAGAAGGAAAGGCTAATGACACCTCAGCGAGACACTGGCCCTAAACAAGGTGAAGCAAACGCCTCAGGTTTTACTTCGCCAGCCCTGGCACCACTTTGATTTCAAAGCTCCATCCTCTGCCAAGCACAGCTAATACTGCTGCCTGGCTTGATGCTGCCCAAATTTAGTTACTGCTTTCCCTCCAGGTACCTTGATGGAGGGGTTTGGGTGGGCACAAAGATTTATAATCTGAAAACCGAACTGTTAAATATATGTCCCGTGTAGGGTTTTAACATACCTCCACGACTTCCTTCAGTGGTGGGTGCCTGACAGGAGCTTGTTGCCTCCCAGAGGTTTGGCCAAGTGAACTCCTCTGTCTGCTTTCACAAAACTCACTCTGGGCCATCCAAACCCATGGCATTTTGTTACAAACTGATGCATCCTTTCTCTGAGACCTCAGGCTGGAAGATTGCTGCTGCCCCTGAAAGACTCAGAAATGCAATGCCAGGAGCTGAGCTGAGCATCTCCAACCAGCCAAACCTCCTGGTGAAGATGGATTTTTGGGGGTTGCACTGTCTGCTCCCATGGGATATGAAGGCTGGGATGGGTTATGAGGGTTGTGCACCTTCTCCTCTTGTCATGCTGATCACAGGATGTTAGGACTTGGAAGGGACCTCCATAGATCATCGAGTCCAATTCCCTCTGCCAGAGTAGGACCAGAGAATCTAGCACAGGTCACACAGGAACACATCCAGAGGGCTGGAAAGGCTCCAGAGAAGGAGGCTCCACAACCTGATGGGGGAATAGATTCTGAACTTGGTCATTCTGCCTGTTCTTTTTGGTTAGTGCAGCTGGGCAGCAAGCTGGGCAGTTGGTACTATGTGCTCAGAAAATCACCTCGTTTTTGCTGCCTTCCCTGGTATTCAGTCACACACTAAGCCTCCAAAACCACTGCTAAAATAGAAGTTAAATTATTCATGATTTGCTCGTGCTCATAATTAAATTGTAATGTGGGGCTTTGGAGTACTGATTGCAAATTTGCTTTAAAAAAGCAAGTAGAAAGATAGCAAAAATGTGTGACTGAAAGTAAAGTCTGCAAAAATTCTGTCAGGTTCAGCTGGATTCTCCTGTGTCTGGTGAAAACAATCATTCTCACTCATTCCACAAAGGACTGGCACTTTCTCTTTTTGAGTGGAAGTGGAAAAGCTGCCACTGCTGCAGCTGAATCTCCCTTAGTGGAAGGGCAGGAAAGAGCACTGAGGGTGAAGCTGCCTTTTTTTTCACAGTCTGGAAAAGATTTCCTAATGCTGAAACTTTTTTTTTTTTTTTTTTTTTTTTTTTTTCTGTAAAGCCTGGCTGGAGTTTTGCAGTGACAACCTCTGGTCAGACAAGAAACATGATGGTGCTTGCCCTAAAATTATAATTTCCTATTTTGCTGAAAACTTTGCTGTGTCACTAAACCCGTGGAAAAAAATCACTTATAATTACCCTCACACACACACACACATTAAGAACCATAGGATTACAATGATTTGAGTATGATAAATGATGCCAGGGTACACACATCTTGCCTTCTTGGGAGGCAGAATTGCCAATGTAAAGGAATTTTTATGGAGCTCTCCACATTTTGCTTAGTTACAGCCCAACTGACTTTCCTGTTGTTATTTCAACCCTGACCTGAGATGCTTCAGGTTCACAAGACAGGCAGAGTTTGCAAAGTCCCTTTAGATGGACTCAGTTTCATTCACTTTCACAGCATCTCTGCTTGTGGAGCAAAGGTCTGAGGTTTAATCTCATGATTTGGGGACTGCTGACTCATCCTTTTGAGTGCTGAGGACAGGTGATCACTTTCTTACTTCACATAGGAAATGGCTCAGCTGCTTTACAGTCTGCAGGGAGATGTGCTTGCAAATACTGAGATCCTACCAAACCCAAACCAGCACCCTTCCCAAAACACACTGGGCCAGCTGCAGATAAAGCTACCCCTTATGGGTAACTTAAAGATTAGAACAGAACTCTGTGCTACAGACAGGCAGCAGCAGTTCCCTTCAGAAGCTAACTACCAGATTAATTTGGTTTTGTTGCTAAACAGAATTCATGAAGTCTGTCTCCTCATTTCCAAAACATGAGCACACCCAGAAGAGTCCAGGATTACCCAATTACAGACACAAGGAACTCAGCTGAAACATCTGCTCTTGTGGGATATGTATGAGGCAGGTCAGACCTTCTGGCTTCTGTCAGTTTAACTGGTCTGATGGGACAAGGAGAGGGATGTTTATGTAATTAATCTGCTAAACTGAGCTCTGATCCCCAGCAATTTGAGAGGCCCCTGAGGAGTTGTGTTTTGTGCAGGTCTACACTGTGTGGTGCTTCCTGTGCTGCTGAGGAGCCATCCTTCACCAGGCACAGCAGCATCTTCTGCTTGTTGGCCAGCTTTGGGTCTTAAACAGGCACTTCTCTGCCCCAACGATGTGCTTTGTGGGTGTCATCAACTCTACTGGTTCTCTCCTTTGAGTAGCCTTACACTGGGAGAGATGAGAAGTGCTAGGGTGGGACCAGGCTGCAACACGACCTGGTTGAAAGCCCCAGTGAGTGACAAATATGCAACAGTTCACATTTGTCGAGATGCTCCTTCATCAGCCCTGTGCCACTTAGTGCTCTGATGATGTGGCACAGAAGGAACATCCCCTGTGGCTCAGCAGAATCCCTTCTGGGGACTGATGTGGTATCTTGGGAAGTGTAGCTCAAATCAAACCCTTGTGTTTGCTGATCCCCACGTTAGGTTACGAGTGTAGATCTCATCTGCTCTGCATTTTCATCCTTTTTTTTTTTCTAGGCATGATTCCTTTTCAGCTTTTCCTTCTTATTAATAACTAAGTTTTTACAGATTGGCTTTAGGTCTTTAACTTTGGGGTTTTTTTTAAGTAAAAGTTTTATTCCCCAATCCTTTTTTTTTTTTTTTTTTTTTGACACTTGGGCATCTATGCACTATGCCTTGTGGCTGTGTCATGTGTAGTGATCATCCATCCTACAGCAGCCTCGTAACGCTGTAAGTGGCCTTCCAAGGAGCTTCTCCTGAGGCCAAGCAATGGAAATTGTGACACATCAGGAGAGGATCCAGACCAGGGTGGGTTTTTCTTTCTATAACATTAAGGAAACAGTTGGGTTTTTTCCTCAGAGGTGGGCAAATGGCACATGCCCCACAGCAGGATGGCACAGATGATGCACTTGCTCCAGCCTTCCCACACTGTTCTTTGAGCTGAGCCTTATCTCTGTTCTTCTGCAGGAGTGACTTCCAGCTTCAGAAATGGGAAGCAAAGGAAAAGTAACAATGACTTCAGAATTCTTAACTGAAAACTGGAATGTCCCTGAGAAGTAGTTCCTAAAAGCTGTGGAAGCCCACTCTGCCTGTCAGTTGCCAGCGTGGAGGGTGTGTTAGTCCCCCTGTTTCACAAGGAAATTGGCACCACCAGGTCTATTTATACTGCCCAGCTTGGCAGTCTACACAATAATGGAGCACAACAGTGGGCAGCAGTGTTTTGAAGACTGCCTCATGCTTACAAGCAGTGTGAGCAATTCTAAGGTGAGTTACTTATTTTCTCCTCCCAGAGGAGCACCCCAACGCAGTGTCTATAAGAAGAATGCTCAATTCCCAGCACAGCAGTGTGCTTCCCTGGGCTTTATCCAACATGTTTCCCCAAGGGGTTATTTTCCTGATGTTAGTACAGCAAATATAATCCAGCATGTTCTCTTCTCCCAGTCCCTGGATATGGTGTTGCCACTTTGTGTCTCTGCTTTAGCACAAATGTACTCAAACATTGGTGCCTTAAAAGAACTCAGTAGCAGAGCAGGGCTGGAGCAGGGACTCCTCTCAGATGGATGGGGCTGGAGCATGCCATAAGAAAGTGGACATGCCTGTTCCTTAAGCAACTACCTGCTGTTTCAGAAGTCCTTGGGCATCACTAGCTGCTGACAACAGTTTATGCAACTGGTATTGTGCTTAGTTATCCCCAGAGTCTGTCCCAGAACAGGAAAGAGGAATATTGAGCCCAACTTCATCCCCATGTAGAGAACCTCTCCCTTGGTAAATACCCCACCCCGAGCTGGATGAAGAGACCATGCAAGGGGAAACCTGATGATGGTCCACTTCTTAATCATTATTTATTGTATAAACTGAGCTTTTACACTTGTTTAGATGCTTGCAGGCATCTCTAGTACCTATGGTGAAGGTTCACTATGAGGCACTAAGTGAGGAGGAAATGAGCAGAATACATTGAGGCAAAATACATTTGATCAAGTGTCATGAATAAATCTGTCCCTTTTATGATAAGTCTCATGATATGGGATTCAGTAATTTTCCTCAGAGCCTCAGGTCTTTGACTGACTCTAAGATATTTTTCTTTCTTTCCAAAGGTAAATTTTCCATTTTTCAAGCCTTGTTAACCGTTGAGAAAGGGACCAACTTAAAAAAAAAAAAAAAAAAAAAAAAGTGGAAAATTCAGATGACCTTAGGCAGAAACCTATAAAAATTGCAAGCTTTTCTTGGATAAAGCTGTGGTTTCTGACAGCTTGCCTTGTGGCTTTTCAATGCTTGGAGTTGAAGTGCTGCTGCAATGAATTTTAAAAGAGAGACTTTAAGCCTGACAAAACTGTAGTGCTCTATAATGTACAGGAAATGGGAAAAGAGGCTTAAAGGTCTCTTTACATGCTCCGGAATTAGACAACAGTAGTACACAGGACAAACCCAGAGCCTGCAGCTAAATTAAGCAATACCAGGACAGTTTCATACTTTTGCAGATCTGACTCAGCTGTTGCCTGAAGATAGCACTGAGAAACCACACAGGAGAGATGGTGCAGGACTGGAGCTGGGCAAAACTCAGCAAAGCATGGTAACAGTTTGTGTCAGAACCAAACGAAGTATCCACCTCATCTTCTGCACCCAGACCCCCAAGGAGTTTGTCCTGAAAGGCTGCTGACTCCCAGCAGGATCTCCCTGACAGCTCTAAGACAGATGGAAATTGAGATGCATCTCATAGTGCTTGGATTCACAGAACTTTTTGACCCTAAATAGAGTGACCACCTAAAAGGAGTTTTTCGACCCTTCAAGGCTAAGAGGTCCCAAAGCCCTACCTTGGCCAGACGCTCCTGGTCCCGGTGTCTCCAGAGCACCTCCTCTTCCTCACTTGTCCTTCAGCGTGGCCATGCCCAGGGCTTCCGAGCTGTAGTCGTACTGGTTGCTGGAGGACATGGACCGACCCCAGGAGCACTGCAGGTTGGAGCCCCTCTTGCGAAAGGAGGATGTGAACCGGTAGAAGTTGCGGTGCCTGTTGCGCAGGTACTCCCGGTAGTTTTTGGTGAGCAGGGTGTAGAGGAAGGGGTTGATGCAGCTGTTGCTGTAGGTCAGGCAGGTCACCAGGTAGTTAATGCACTTTTGGGTTTGGGTGGTGAGCTGCAGGGAGTTGCTGTAGAGTCGGACCAGCTGCCATATCCAAAATGGCAGGAAGCAGGCCCAGAAGACCAGCACGATACTAAAAATCATGATGAGGACCTTCTGCCGAGGGGACCTCTTGCTCTTCTCCTTGTGCGGGGGGTTCCTCTGGGACTCCAAGTAGGTCCTGGCCAGGCGCGTGTAGAGGAAGCCAATGATGATTCCCGGGGCCATGATGCTGGTGCTGAAGAGCACTGTCAGATAGGTCCGGTAGGCGTCCATGCTCCAGGTGGGCGCGCATATCCTCTTCACCTTGCCCTCCGCCTTGCTGCCCTCGGTCAGGGTGACCATCAGCATCATGGGCAGAGTGAGGAGCAGCGAGACCGACCAGACGGCTCCCGCCGTCACCTTCCGGTAGCCTCGTGACCGCTTCAGGGTGTCCAGGGGCCGGGTGACGGCCAGGTAGCGTTCGGTGCACATGAGGGTGAGGGTGAAGATGCTGGCGTGCATGGTGAGCAGGTCCAGGCTGAGCAGGATGCGGCAGCCCAGGTCCCCGAAGTACCAGTCCTGGGCCAGGTAGGTGCAGACGATGAAGGGGATGGTGGAGAGGTAGAGCAGGTCGGCCAGGGCCAGGCTGACGATGGAGCTGTACATGGGGGCGGCGCAGCGCGCCGAGTGGCACATCACCACCAGCGTGTACACGTTCCCCGCCACCCCGGCCACGTACATCACCGATAGCACCGTCCCGAAGGCCGAGGGGATGAGCAAGGGCCCGCTCCCGGGGGAACCGCCGCCGCCCGCTGTCGCCGAAGCGTTGCCCCCCGCCGCCGCCGTCCCGTTGGGCTCCATGGGCGGCGGCGGCGGCCCCGCAGCCTCGCACCCGGCCCCGCAGCTCCCGGCCCCACCGGCGCCCGCTCCGCCCCCCGCGGGATGCAGGGCGGTACCGGGCCGCCCGCCGGGGCTGCCCTCGGGGGGAGGGCTGCGGCTGCCCCCCCCGCCCAGCCGGGGCTCTCCCACTCCGCTTTGGGAGGGACTGCGGGGACCCCCCCCAGATGCCGCTACTGTCCCGGTGCGGGACCGGCAGCGCGGAGCGGAGCGGAGCTGGCAGGTGCCGTCCCGGAGGGGGCGGCTGTGTGCGGGGCTCCCGCGGCAGCCGGAGCCGGCGCGGAGGGGTCCGGAGCCGGCGTAGGGAGGCAGCGGGGAGCCGCGCTCAGCCCCGGTGAGCACCGGGGTAGAAACAGGCTCCCCGAGCTGGTGCCACACGTGGAGCGCTGCCTATCCGCCCTGCGAACCGAACGCCGCAGGCAGATGGAAGCTGTGGGAGCTTCCCGAAAAGTTTTCCCGAGCGCGCTGCTGCTGCGGGGCTTCTCTCCGGGCTGGCTTCGCCGGCGATAGGAGTCGTTGCTTCGCTTCAAGTCATCAGTCAAAGCAATCTCTGTGGGCTGCAGAGCCAGAGCCAGCGCCAGCCCGGGTGCTGCTCAGCACATGGTGTTTCAGATGTATCCGGAGATAGGCTTAGATGGAGGTGGGTGCAAACCTGGGGCTGAAGGAGTCTCTGTCTTCCCCGGGGAAGTAGCTTGTATTTCTGAATTTTACTTTTTCCAGTTAGATAGCAAATCTGGGAACAGCTGCAAAATCAGTGAGCACCTTCTATCTCGATCTTATTTTAGTAAGAGCAGAGATCAGGGCAATCCATAGCCAAAGGACAGCTTCCCAGTGGTGCAGGAGTGCTGCATTTCCCCAGCTCCCATTGATTTCCAATAGGAATTAACTGGCTTTTATGCCTTCAAACATTTCTGCTTGCACCCAGAGTGCTGAGATGACTGCTATGTGTTTGCTTGTTTTAATCCCTCCTCAAAGTGCTTTTGTGCAAACTGTCGTCTAATTCCCAGTGGCATGCTACAAAGTGGTGAAACTCTTGTTGACTTGTAGGAGCAAGATTCAGCCCCGTACAAATTTTGTATCAAATGCTGGGATGTCATCTGCTGCAAAGTTAAGAGAGACATGTGTGACTCTGCTTTCCCACCCATTTCTGTATGTGTCTCCTTCCAAAGGTCTCCAGTGCTTACAGAAATATTCAGCAAAGGAGCTGGCTCAAACATGACCTGAGTGCTGCTGAGGGAGAAGACTAAACTGAATTACAGGCAGGAATTTCTTTATCGTATTCAGCCACTGCACTGACACATTTTAAATCCAGGCGCTGAGATGGAAATTTCTTTTCACTGAAGGCTGGGGCTCGGTCCCATGCCAGCGCCCTCGGCAGCCCTGCATTCCTCCGTGGCAGCTGGACCCGGCAGCTGGGAATGCAGACGGATGCTTTACTGGGGCCAAATCCTGCCTGCATGGCAGTGAAGGGGATTGACTGCCACAGACTTCAAGAAAGATCCGGATTTGGCATAGATAGATCGTCCCGGAGAACTGGGCTGCACGCAGCTCTCGCAGTCCTGTCTCCTGTCACTCTGTGATGGTTTGTTTTCTGCCTTCATTGCCCAGGACAGAGTGCTGAAAGACAACAGGAAAGAGATTTTGGTGTCTGCCATGTTACCTGGTTTGTTTTGGGTGTTCACACCAGCTGGTAGAGCTAAGAAGGGTGATACATTCTTTGAAACAGAGAATTACTTAATCTGTTTAATAAATATCCAATTTCAACTTCCCTTTTTTCCTCCCAGCAGAAGTGTTTAATTGAGCAAGCTGAGCATTAGTGAGTCTGCGAGACACTTGTTTTCTTAAACATGTAGAATACTCACATGTAGCCATGGGAACTTACTCTTGTTAAACTCTGAACGGTTTCCATCCTGAAGTCGTTCTGCAAAGCCCATTCTGTGAGCGAGAGGCACTTACCCCTTGCAATGCTCTGCCCTCGCCCGTGCACCGAGGCTCTTCTGCACCCCCACAAGCCTTGTTGGAGCACGCAGTTCCCGGTGGAATTGGGCTTGGAGCACCTGACAACCATGATCGATCAGCAGTAGAAAGGGGGCGATGCAGGAGTCGGGAGTGCTGATGATGTTTCCCGTTTGTCTTGGTACGCAAGGCACATTTTGTCAGCAGTGTGGGTGACAAGCCACCAGAAGAAGTGGTGAATATTCCTGTTCTCCAGATGCCAAAGTAAGGACTTGCAAGTGCCTTTTTAGAAGATGTATTTTAATCAAACGCAAATACAGAGCTCAGTGCAGAATTACTGCGAGAATAGGTCCTCAGGGGCAGATTGCACACAAAACTGAGTCAGACTGTCTTTTACGAACCTCCAAATCTGTTAATCCTCATGTGTTTGTGGTTTTTTTTTTTTTTTTCTTGTAATATCCCAGAAAGTATTGATATGAGCAGGATTAATAATGTACTTCATGTGCAAAATTTCCTCTCTGGAGGCATTTGTGCTAACGCACAAAAACATCCCCAGCCACTTGAAAAGATAGCTTCAGCTTCCATTTTATTGCCTGTTTTCAAGAGGAATTTTTTCCCCCCCCCAGGTGCTCAGCACCTGATTTTAGAATTTCCTAACAAAATTGTCTGCTTATTAGAAAGTAGATAATGACAGCCTCTATCACGAGGGCTGTTTGAGTGCTCCAGTGTCTTTTTGTATAGCTCCCTTGGCTGCTCCATGAATAGCTGGTGCTCCTTTATTGGGTAGTGAAGGTCAGAGTATATATGGTGGGCAGCGGAAAGCTGTTGTCTTGGCAAATGGAGAGGCAGTTCTTGTTGCTCCTTTCAGCTGTGACAGGCTTCCAAATGAAGTTCTGGCCAGGCAAATGGAGGTGGTGAGTGTTTGGAAGCAGAGGCTGCCTATTAGGGACTGTCACTCTAAGTGGTTGTCCTCCTAAGGTGCCTTATGGGTGGAATTTTCTTATTTAGGATGAGCTTTGCATTTCAAGGTAAAGAAAGAATGAAACGTTGCCTTTGTGTCCTTAACACCCCTCAGCTGTGAGCCTACCAATACTGTGGTGCACAGCTCCAGCTTTTGGATTGCTCTTAGTTGTACTGGTTCTGCCTGGCCAGATGAGCGTTGCTGGTTTTTTGTGATGCTCTTGTGGCCTGTCACCACGTGGCTAAAACTCTTCTCATCAGATTCTTACTCAGCAGGAAGTGAAAAGACTTAAATGATTACTTGGCAAAGCACTGGGAAAGTATTTTAGCTTCTGCCAAGTTCAGAGAGGTCTCAATACAGCATCCACCTGGGAAAGGCAGAGATTGAGAGGGCTCTGGAGAAGCCTGAGGGTGAGGTTTGTTAGATCCCAAACACGTGTTGTCAGATGAGAGCCATACATTCATTTCTTAATCCTAAACTTAGAGGAGTTATCATCTGCTAGTTCAGAGCCTGTAGATGGAATGTAATGGTGTAGTGGAAGTGGATGACAAGGAGAGAAAGCAACTGCAGCATAATATCCCACGGGACACCCAGAGACTGATGCAGCCACTGTTGCTCCCTACGCTATGCAGAGCCCCCTCCTGACTTGCTGACACACCAGCAGGTAATCTCTGCAGCTTGGCAATTGAATCCTGCTGGAACAATGTTTACACTCTGCAGAGGCATGAACAGGTCTTCATCTTTCTTTGAAAGACTTGTCCCATAATTGTACTTGGGTGCAAAAGATGAGTTAAATCCATGGTCCCATGCACGGCACAACCCCATGATCTCCACGAGGTCACTTCCAATCTGCAAAGCTATTGGGTAAAAGCCAACTGGATCACTGCTTCTGAAGGTTCTTGGCTAATGTTTATGTTTAACTCTGTCTTACACAGATGAGTATGTCCTTAAATTTACAGCTGTACTTTAAAGTTAGAGCTCTCTCTCTCCACTCAGATGGTTGAGGCAAGAGTCCTAGCACTGGAGGAGTCACTGAGGAGAATCTGAACCCTCCCCAAGATCTGTAAAGAAGCCTGTGTAACAGGTTTCAGGAAGCATTATCTCAGGAATGCAATTAAGCAGGTTTTTAAAAGCCCTCTCAGATATGAAGAACATAGGAGGGACTTCCTTTTGTACCTCTCAATCACAGCACCCAGGAGCAGGTGCATTGCTCTCCCATTTCTGCTGCCACCTGTGCAGAGGAGAGTCACAGGCAGTGTAAGGTCTGACATGCCTCATGGATTTGCACCCTCAGAGAATCTGACTGCTTGGAGGTGCTTTAGGAGGCACATTGCAGGTGTTCTATAGGAAGGCACCATCAGTGTTCCTGAATCCAACTCCATATAACTGCAAGCAACTGCATAGTAGATGTCCAGAAGATCTGCTTCTCACCTCATACATCCAAAGCCATCAAAGCTTGTGCAGAGTGCTGCAATAAACCTGAGATCTTCAGTACTGGAGATTGTATTTGGCAGCAACTACAGTGGGCCAGGAGAAAAGACAGAGATCAAAGGCTTTGTCCTTGGTTTCTGCAGCAGAGATAGAGTATAAATTGTGGCTATTATAGAGACTTTCAGCAGTAAGGGCTCTGGCAGGGTTTTCAGCATCTCCTTGCATTAGAGCATTTGAGAACAGATCATTTTACAATGGAAAAAAAAAAAGGATGTTAATAACCCCAAGTAATTTCCTGTGGAAACTCAAACCACTCTTACACTTTGATTTGAACTCTTTCTCCCCCTGCCTAAAAGACAGAGTTGTACACTAAAAAAATGAATCATCCTTCCTCACCATGCATGCAAGTACAAAGGAGGCTGTACTGGCTCCCAGAGAGGTTGTTTTGTTATTACACAACACAGCATCTGCACAACCCCCTGCACTGCAGTGATGATGCCAAGGAGCTGGCAAAGCACTGACCTGGAGAGTGCAGGGCACTGCCAGGGACAGCAACAGCTTTGATTTGGCAGTCTGAGTTACCTTTCTGTAGCTGGAGAAACTCTGAAAGTTGCAGGCTCGGTTCAGTGTTGCCTTTGGTAGTTGATTTTGATTTGGTTAGTGTAGGAAGGTCACTCTAGGTACCCCGTTCTACTGGTGGAGAAAAATTACAGGGTTTGGAAATTCTCCCCTAAATAAGGATCAGATCTTTCTAAGGTCTAAACTCCACCTGGAGTGAAATGCAAAACTTTCAGCACAGAATCACAGGCTTTGGGAGGGACCTCTGGAGATCATCTAATCCAACCCCCCTGCTAAGGCAGGTTCACCAAGATCAGGTTGCACAGGATTGTGTCCAGGCAGGTTTGCAAAGTCTTCAGAGAAAGAGACCCCACAGCCTTTCTGGGCAGCCTGTTCCAGTGTTGTACCACCCTCAAAATAAGGAAGTTTCTGCTTAAGTTCATATGAAACCTCTTGTGTTCTAGTTTGTGCCTGTTGTCCCTTGTCCTATCACTGATGGCCACTGAGAAGAGCCTCATGACCTTCACCCTTTAGATCCTTACATGCAGATGCTTTCATCCCCACAGTTGAACCTTTTGTTAGTCAAGGGCTTTGGATACTGGAAACTTTTCTCTTTCCTGGCTTCTGTAATTTTCCTCTGTCCCCACAGAGAAGTGACTTTCAGGTGAATAATCTGCATTTCATACAAGCAGCTGCAGAAAGAGCTGATGGGGAGCAGTCAGCTGCTGCCAGGATGAGGCACCCTGCATGGTGCAGAGGGAAAATCCCATCTGCTTTGGAGGAATGCTAGGGAAAGGGATGGATTTTCATCTTGGGTTTATGAGAATTACATGGAAACTCTTGACAGAGGTGAGAAAAGGGTGCAAGCCCAAGGAAGCTCCTGTTGCCAAAGAAACCCTTCCCAGTCAAGCCTTGTGGTTGAGGTCTGGGTCAGAGCTCACTTGAGTCAGCAGGAGCTTTGTCCTGGATTTCCATGGGCTTTGAATGAAGCTGGTGTTTAAAAAACAAACAAGAACTCACACCTCTTCCTCTGAGCAGAGGTTCAGAGCAGAGCTGGGTCCAGCCTTGGGGAAGTTTGAACTGAGCAGTGATTCTGCCTTGGGGGCTGGCAGCACAGCATCCTTTTAAAGGTGGATCATCTAAACCTCTTCCAGCAGTAGCCATGCTCAGAGCATTGCAGAGCAGGGCTGAGAGCTCTCAGGTAGTACTTTGCCTCCTGGCACAGCTCTCGGGTGAGGGTGACAGCTGAGTGTGACTCAAACCTGCTCGCCTTGCTTAGTCATTTTCCTCCTCATTATCTACCTCCATCTAGGAGGCTTACTCCTCCCAAACTCCTCAGAGAGGCTCTTGGTGCAGGTGTTGTGCAGAAAAGGAGACTGCAGCAGCCCAGCAACACCAGGCAGGGACTCACTGCTGCCAGTTTTATCCACAAGCTGACTTTTACCTCCAGATTTTACTGCCTCTGGGGAAGCTGAGAACCATTTGTTATATTTTTATTCTAATGCTTCTCTGGCTTAATTATTTGAGGGTATGTGTCAGAGTCTATCTCTGTCAGATGTTGCTGCTGAAAGGGGAATTCAGCCAGTAAAAACTCCAGCTGGGTGGGTACTTACATAAGCTTTAGTGAGAGCACTGAAGTCCTCTTTGTTCCAGTTTTTCCATTGCCTTTGGATCAGACTTTGTCTCTCTCTTTAGGTCTGTGTTAAACTTGATTTTAAAAGCCTTGACCGAACGTAGCAAAGGATTTGCTCCATGTGCTCTACTTCCAGTCCTGAATTTACCTTCCAAACAGCTTTGCCACAGTCATTTTTCCACCCAGGGCTGCTGCAGTGACGTTGTTGTCTGAGCCCCCATGGGCTGCTAGCCTGGCTCCCTGGGCAGAGGGGTTTGTTCATACCATGCCTAGGGGAGCTGCACTGTGCCATGGCTGTGTGCCTCCAGCTGCTGCCAGATCCTTGGCCTCTCAGACCTGGGGAGGTTCGTTCCCCAGGGACTCTCCTGTGTGTCACTGTGCTGGCTACAGATAATAAGGAAATCCAGGAGCAGTAATAAAGAAACCACAGGGATCTGTTAATGTATCAGAGGAGGCTTTGGAACCATTTTTTAATTTCATGGCAGCTTGTAGCCAATCAGAATAATCAGTGTTGAGAAATTCAGAGCCTTAAGAACTAAGCCCTAGGAGCAGAGCTTTCCCCTGCAGGCTGTGGGCAGCCAGGTGCATTCACAATTCTTCACTAATCAGCCTGGGCCTAGCCCAGCATATTTATGTAAAAACACAAATACTTCTAGTACTGAAGACAGCTCAGACAGAGCTTGGGTCTCTGCATTTTGCCTAGGAAATGGAATATTTTATTTCCCCCCACTAGCAGTGTGAGGTTTTGGTTTGTTTTTTGGGTGTATTTTTTGTCTCCTGGCAGAGCACAAAAGCTCTGAAGTGTGTGACATATGGCAAAGAGAACATCCTAATCTGCTCTGCCATATGATCAGCTCCCACTGCAGCGGGCACGTTCCTGGCTCCACAGAGCTTCACAGCCAGAGAGATGTTCCTTATTCCTTGCTTCCTGGCGGGAATCTGTGCCTTTGCTTCAGCTATCTGCAATAATTCTTATCTATCCAGATAAGAATTATTCATCCACCCTTATTCAGAGGGCTGCAGCAGCTCTGCTATGAGGACAGGCTGAGAGAGTTGGGGCTCTGCAGCCTGGAGAAGAGAAGGCTGCCAGGAGACCTTGGAGTGGCCTTCCAGGATCTGAAAGAGGCCTACAGGAAGGCTGGGGAGGGACTATTGGCAAGGTCTGGTAATGACAAGAGGAGAAGGAATGGGTTTAAAGTGGCAGAGGGGAGATCGAAACTGGATATTAGGAGGAAGTTCTTTGCAGTGAAGGTGATGAGACACTGGCACAGGTTGCCCAGGAAGGTGTTAAGGACCAGGTTGGATGAGTCCTCGAGTGACCTGCTCTAGTGGGAGGTGTCCCTCCCTATGGTGGGGGATTGCAACTGGATGAGTTTTGAGGTCCCTTCCAACCTAAACCATTCCCTGATTCTGTTTGCTCTAAACATGTGCAATGTTAATGCTTAATTTAAATAGGAAGTGTTCCTAAGTTTGCTGAAGGGTGAGGTTTATAGTCCTGGGCACTGTTGTTGTTTGGGCATCTCCAGAAGAGACACTTTGTTGATGGATGCTTCTGCAGGCAGTGTCTTTGATGTGAAGAACATATCTCTAAGGGTAGGTAGGTACTTGCAGAGTCAGCTGCACTCATGGCAGCCATGCCAAAATAGGATGAAATTCATTTATTTTCCACTTGGGTGACGGGTAGGGTGTTAGTGCTTGAGCCACAAAGAGCTCTCCTACCTTCTGTCATCCCCACCTTGGTACATCAGCTGCTGCTTGTGCTGGTCAGGCACTGATGTACTGATGCCTGTCAGGACAACTCCAGCAGTGATGACGCAGAAGTGTGTGGCTGCATTGAACAAACACAATCAAATGGTTCTTTTGAGCAGTCTCTGACAGGAACTACCTCAGTAACCTCTACAAAGATGAAGAGTAAGGCATGACAAAAAGAGAGCCCAGATGATACAAGTGCAATTGTTTATAAAGCAAAGGCTTTATTATTCGCCATGAGTGATCAGCAAATCTTTGACTGAAAACTGCTTCCATTAAAATTTGACATTTGAAAGAGAAAGGATTTATCTTCAGTAGGATTTTCCTACGCTGGGCTCAACAGGAGAAATGAAAGACAAACATCACCCTCAGAGGCAGGGTCTGTGGAGGGAGGGCCTGGTGACTGCAGCTAAATAGCTTCAGGCTTTTTGTTCCTGCTGGTGGGAAGCAGAGAGATTTGGATAAAGGGCTGCAGGAG
>VWZI01017378.1:314268-535736 GCA_013396835.1 Psilopogon haemacephalus | reverse complement strand
GTGTCAGACGAGCAGATGAAGCCTTCTCATTCCCTTGGCTGCAGCTGTAGGATGCTCTGGGGTACACTGAGCCAGAGGCTCCAGCATCCTCTTCTTCTCACCCAGCTACAGGCTCACACCTAAGAGTGGGGAGTCTGAAGGGAGGCTGCATGTCTTTGGCCTAAACTTGGTTTTCTAGGCTTCTGATTAGAACCACAAAAAGCTGCACCTGGGCTTGGAATCAGGATTGATGCTTAGTCCTATAAAGTGTTGTGGGAGACTTCCTGTGCCCTGAGCTACAGGCGGGAATAGAAATACCTCTAAGCTGGCAATGTTTGGGCCAGAAGCATACATATGTGAAGTGTGGGACTTGGGAAAAGAAGGATGGGAGGTGGTGTTGGAATAAAGAATTAGACCTGATGCTTTCTCTTCACAGCCACCAATTAGGGGGTGGATTTTTTTTTTTTTTGAGTGCAGTAAAGGGGCTGGGATTTCTCTGCCTTCCTCAGCACTCAGAGGGAGGCTGTGTGAAGACACCAGTACTTTCACCTGTCAGCATCAGGGGAGATTGGGCTGCTGAAAAAGAGCCTTACATTGTTCCCCAGGCAGCTTGGGTGAGAGATCAGTAAAAGATAGGTATTCTTTGATAGGGAATAATCAACTTTTCTCTTGCAAGATCCAGGCTGCTGAGCTGTGGGCTGGAGCATCTTACCTGAGTGGAACAATAGCAGGAGATGTGTTGTTCTTCACTTCTCAAGGAGCTCTCTCTCCTCTTCTCCTCCCTAACTTGTTCAGAAATGCCTCCCTATTGGCTTTGAACGAAGGTAGGAGAGTGTCTGACATAACCACTGGGATTCAGAGATTTTTCTTAGATATTCAGATGCTGAAAGCAAGCACTTGATTGAAAATCCCTGCCATTTAGGCAGTTTAAGGATTTGTTTTGAGGGCCCAAGCTGTAAAATAAACTTGGAGCACAACCCTCCAGTGTCCCTCTGCAGCTCCCACCTCCTTGTTCAGTGCTCAGGCTCATTAGACAACCTGCACATGAGTGCAGGTTTCTGTATGTAAAGTGGCTAAAAAAGGAGCTGCTGATGACAGGGAAGGGAAGAAGCTGAACATCATCACAGTGATCTTTTTAGTGACAAGTTGCTGACTTCTGGTAGCTCCTGCTCAGGCTGGTCAGTTGTGGATCCTCTTGTTATCTGCTGTCAAAGCTAGATCTGCTGCAGGGATCCCATGTTTTAGTTATGTTGCTGTTATGAGCACCTGGAGGGGAGTGAGAAGAATGTCAAACTGCCTAAGGAAGCATTTGAGTCGGGGGTCTGAGTTGTCTGACCTGGCCACAAATGACAGGAATGCTCAGATGAGGAATCCCACCTTAGATCCTCATGGGATCAGCTTGAGGTACGGCACCAACCCATTAGCTGTCTGGTGAACTTAGGTAGCCTTGCTTCTGCCAACCAGCAGGAGCAAAAATGCTTGTGGGATTGCCCAGCAGGGTTTGAAAATGGCAGTGGTTCCTAAATTTTGCACTAGAAGGCCTAAGAATTCTGGTTTCAGACCCAAGCCCTTCTTGAAAAGAGGATTTAAGCACTTGTAAAGTGTTACTCTGTGTGTTCTGTGCTGTTTTTCTCAGGCAAGGGAAGCTGCCTGCACTGCATTATGGATGAGCAGAACTAAAAGCACTGCTAGTTCTGTCATTATTAGAATGATGTATTTGCATTCACAACTAGCATGTACATAACTGCTATGGTAATGCATGCTAATTAAATGCCAATTAATCATTGAAAGAAACCACGAGCCCCCAGTCCATGCAGCTATCACAGATGTAGTAAATCCTCACTGCTTACGAAGAACAAATCAGGTGTGTTTTAATATGCAGCCCTAGTCCTACATAAACACATTGTGCCAATTATTCAGAATGGATTTAATGCTTTCCTTGCTCATTTTACACAGCTCCAGAGTGACAGACATTGTAATGTAGTCGACTGCTTTTGCATTATTGCACATTAATGCTTCCAGCTGCTCACACTGGGCTGGCTCGAGTCTCAACCCTCAGAAAATGGGCAGATTCATTGCATTTTACCCTGCAAGGCAGAGGGCTTTGCTTGTGCTTAATCCAGCCAGGCCATCCAGATAGGCTGCTGGAAACCATCTCTCTTTGTATAGCCTGGAGCTTTGTGGCTCTGGCAGGATATCTTACAGGGCTTTATCTGCAAGCTTCAGAAACTCAGTGGTGAGGAATCCAAGTCCACACAGACCCGAGAGCATTTGAAGCTTCTGATTTAAGAAACATTCAAAGCTCCTGTTGCCAAAGGGAAGCAGAATTTTGTACACTGTCTCTGGTATGAGTTTTGTGTTGCAAAGCGAGAGTTGTGTTACAGGCCTGGGGGGAAGCAGCCCAAGCTAAATTAGCTGAACCTGCTGGCTGTTGCCTGCTGTAAACTGATGATGAGCAAAGGGAAAGGCAGCGAAAATTGCAGCCAAGCAGGGCTAATTAAAGAGCTGCTCTGGCTGGGCAGGATTCAGCCAGGACACTGTGGTGCAGTTGGTGTGACCCTGTCCCTGTGCCCACCTGCTCATGGTGGGCTGCACTGTTCCAGACATCTCCATCATACACACCAGGAGGGGCTTTGCCTGCATTGAGGCTGGGATAGGACCAGGGCTGAGACACTCAGCGGGAAATTTCCCCAAATCACCTCACCTTGCTCCCTGGAGCATCCATAGTTTCATGCTCTTGGTGATCCTCTGCCATCCCCAACAGAAAGGAGGGTGAAGCCAGCTGAGATGCTGGGAACTGGGGCACGTGGAGAAAGAGCAGAAGGATTGAGGAAGATGGTTAAGAACTGGTGTGCTGTGCAGTTAGGAATGGGGTAATGAGATCTGAAGTAGCATTAGTACCTAATCTGACATCTCCCAAAAACAGTCCTGAGGCACATTCACCCCCAGTGTCTGGCTTCTGGTCTAGGACTCCAGAATCCCTGGCTTCAGCATTTGTCCTTAAACAACTGTGAAAGCCCCTGGAGAGGAGCCTGCTCTGTTCCTCTTGGCTGGCTGATGCATGAGGATGACAGCTGATGGCTGCCTT
Source organism: Psilopogon haemacephalus (assembly GCA_013396835.1). NCBI lineage: Eukaryota > Metazoa > Chordata > Aves > Piciformes > Megalaimidae > Psilopogon > Psilopogon haemacephalus. The sequence goes on along the minus strand of VWZI01017378.1, from coordinate 532,669 downwards.
CAGAGATCTGCTTAACCCTGGCCTCCTTGGGATTCAACCAGAGCTTCCCTGGCTGGGGCTGGCAGGTGCTGGACCCTGCAGACAGCAGGTTTGGGGCTCCCTGTGGTGGCATGGTTGTTCTCTTCTCCATTTTCTTGTTTGTTTGTATGAGTTCCCAAGTCAAAAGTTGGGCAGTGACAGGGTTAGGAGTTTTCCTGCAGCCTCTTGCATAAACAGGCATTTCATTACCACCTCTGTCATGTAGTTTCAGTAATTACTAAAGCCTTGATGAATTTGTTCTCATTATAAACGCCTCCAAACAACCCAGAACTGGCCTGAAGCTTATTAGAAAAGTGTATATTGGTACTTTGCTGAACTTTTTCGTGCCTGAAACTTCTGTAATTACCTGTTGCACCATTTAAGTGTTCTAGCATTAGGGAGTTAAGACTTTTACTTCCCACTTTTCTGCTGACTTTGTTCATCCTCGCTTTTAGGAATCAGGCTCACTGATTTGGAAGGTCTTTACCTTTAATTTCAGCTCCAGGTGATACCTTAAATGGAAGATTTCAGCTCATTTGGTTTCATTCAGAAACCAATCAACCCAAATCATCTTCAGCTGTCAGGAGTGAAACTAGATTCAAGCACTTCTCAGTGTTTTCCAAGGGTACTTGTCTGAGCTGAAGCCATGCTGCATTTATAGGACGATTTAGGTCTGAAGCTTACTTGAGACTTCATCAGCAAGGTAAGAAAGTGCCAGTAATTATTCTCATTTTCCAAGTCAAGACATCTGAGTGGCAGAATGGCTCTGTGCTTCCTTTAAAGTTGCTGCCTCTCTCTCTTTTTTTTCCCCCTAATATTTAGGAATATGGAGGCTGGATAGTCAGTTAGGTGTTACTTGCTCTCCTGCTTGTGTTATCTCCCAACAGAGCAATACAAACTTGCCATCCCTAACAGCATGATTTATGACTGTGTATTAGCAACTGAAAACTCAGTATGCACAGCCCTGACCAGAACCCAGCCTGCATGGTAGCTTCAGGAGCAGCGACAAGGGTTGGTGTTCACCTAAGTGATACAAAGGCAAGTATGCTGGGGGTGTTAAAGCAGAAGGCAGAGGTAATTCTGCATCCTCAGTAGGTTGTTAGCTTAGAGGTGCTAGGTTGGCTGTTTGGATTCTGCCAGCCTCAGGAAATGCAGTGCTGATGTGGTGCAAGAGTTATGATTCTACATGTGTCAAGCAGGCAGGTCTCTCCCTGACAGCAGCATCTTTCTCTTGCCCATCGAAGCACAATTCTGGCTTGTGCTTGTGTCAGGTCCTGCCAGCTCCTAACACCTATTAATCACTGCAAATTACTTTAAGGCACTCTCTGGGTAGATGTGTCAGGGAAGTTGATGTTGGTTTGTTAACCCAGCGGTAGTCATTCTGAGTTAACAACTCTCCCATGGCTCTGGATGGAGCACTTAGTGCCACTGGATAAGGCTGGGTGATAAGTTGGAGCGGGTGGTCTTGGAGATCTGTTCTAGTCTGTTCTATTCTCAGGCCCAAGCTGCTAGTGGGTCTCAAAGCTATTCCCAAAAGACCAAAGTGGCACAATATAAACCCACTGAAGTCAAAGCTAGTGGAGCTGGCTTGGGATTAAGCTCATCAGAGAGAACAAACTTGAAGGAAGTTTTTGAGTGATTATGGGGAATGTACTGATGCTTTTTGAAGGATAAATGGGTGATTTAAAAAGTCATCACAGACTTCTTTCATTAGGCTAAATTCACTGGAGAGTGCTTTCCTATTCAGGAGAACATCGTGTGGAACAGAAATTACTCAGCCACAAAGCAGGCTATAAAAAGGTTAATGATTTTAAGGCAAGGTTAGATAGAAGCAGTGAGAATGTTAGGAGCTGTGTTACTCCATTTTCTGTGATGATGCACATCTGTTTCTTTCATTGCAATACGAGTTTTTGTCTCATTAGAGAGCTCTGAGTTTGGGAGCAGAGTACTTGACTGTGCATTTCTGCTGGACATTTTAAAAGCCTGCATCCTGGTGCCGGCACTTAGGTACCTAAGCTTTTGCCTTCTGTCTTTGCTTTAGCAGCTTCACTGACTCCCACATGGAATTAATGGCTACTTCTCACAAATTCAAACAAACAACAGAACCATGATTCTGTCCCTTCCAGAAGTCTGGGTTCAAAATGCCTCCCACTGCATTTTTTTAGTCACTGTGTCTAACTGAAGCAGACCATGGAATAGAATCACAGAATACATTGGGTTGGAAGGGGCCTTTAGAGTAAGTAGGGACATCTCCAGCTAGATGAGGTTGCTCAGAGCCCCATCAAGCCTGACCTTGAATGTTTTCAGCAATGGGGCCTGCACCACCTCCTTGAGCAACCTGTTGCAGTGTTCCACCATCCTCATAGCAAAGAACTTCCTAATGTCCAATTTAAATCTACTCTTCTGTAGTTTAAAATCACGGTGATGAATTGGATAAGAACAGTAGGTTGTTACAGATGTCTTCAGACCTGGGACCAGGTGTGGGGGGGGAGCATTAGGTTTGTCCAGCAACTGGATAGTGATTTTTATTGTGTGGTTTGTAGAGAGTGAGCTAAGACGGAAGAAAAATGTGTGTCTTTGTCACTGTCTTAGAGAAACCCAAATGGGGGCTGGAGATCAGCCTCTAAATGCAGCTCTTGTCACTCAGTATGAAATGAATCCTGCAGTGAGCATTTTTCATGCTGCCCACTGAGTTCACTTATTTCAGGATAGGTGGTTCCATCAAGGCTTGTTCAAGAGTCTCAACAAAAGATGATGTGGTGGAGTTGTGAAGTTGGACCAAAGCTGGAGCTGCTTTGGTGTTGGTGGCTTTTCCCAGAGCAGGGAGTGCCATGAGCAGGAAGGGTTTGCTGAGAATAGATGTGACACAGTGGAATAAAGTGTTCCCCTTAAATGTGTTCTACAGCCAGAATAGCAGCAGCCTTTCTGCCAAGGAAGGGGCCTGCTGCAGGAACAGTTTGGCAAGGGAAAAAAATATAGCCAAATTCATGCTAGGCAGCCTGATAGTGGGTGGCTGGGTTTTGGTGTCTAACTGATATTCAAATTCATTATCACTTACAGAGCATCTCTGAATGAAACAGAATAGTAGAGCAGGTAACTCTTTTTTATTTTGTTTTCTCTCCCTTTGCCTCCATTGTTAATTCTTGAAACTTGAGCAGCAAGACTAGGAGACAGAGCTTGTAATGAAACCCTCACCATGGACCTGAGCACAGGGCTAGGAAACGAGCTATTGCAATAGCAGACCTTCTTGGGTTTGTGGAAACTTTGTCCTGGAAGGGATGAGCCAGAAAGGAATCCTAAGAAGAAGAGGAAAACGCTGATCTCCTTTCAGTGCAGCATGCTCTTTTGGAGGCATAGTCAATTCTGGGAGAAGTATTGAGATTCTCAGCACTGCTGTGTGGGATGAATGAGCTCCCATGAATGGAAGAATCATCACCCTGTAGAAACTGGTGTGGTTTTACCTTGGAAAGAGCAGTTGGAGCTCAGCACTTGTGCTTGACTGCTTTGACTCGCTCACTGTGTGCAAACGAAAGCAAACTTCTAATTGCCTGGCTTACAAACTAAGGAAGGCTGCTTTGTTCTAACGAGTCTGTGCAGGTTCTGCACTTTGGCACAACGACCCCAAGCAGTGCTACAGGCTGGGGACAGAGTGGCTGGAGAGCAGCCAGGCAGAGAGGGATTCTGCCCCTTTGCTCTGCTCTCCTCAGACCCCACTTGGAGCACTGTGTGCAGGTCTGGAGCCCCCAGCACAAGAAGGACATGGAACTGTTAGAACCAGTACAGACAAGGCTACCAAGATGCTGAGAGGGCTGCAACAGTTCTGCTATGAGGACAGGCTGAGAGAGTTGGGACTCTGCAGCCTGGAGAAGAGAAGGCTGCCAGGAGACCTTGGATTGGCCTTCCAGGATCTGAAGAGGAGGGACTATTGACAAGGCCTGGTAATGACAGGATGAGAAGGCATGGGTTTAAAGTGACAGAGGGGAGATCGAAATTGGATGTTAGGAAGAAGTTCTTTGCAGTGAGGGTGGTGAGACACTGGCTCAGGTTGCCCAGAGATGTTGTGGCTGCTCCCTCCCTGGAGGTGTTCAAGGCCAGTTTGGATGAGGCCTTGAGTGACCTGTTCTAGTGGGAGGTGTCCCTGCCTATGGCACAGGGGGTTGGAACTGGCTGAGCTTTGAGTTCCCTTCCAACCTAAACCATTCTATGAGTCTATGATTCTAAGGTGGGAAATGATTCTGAAGGTGAATTAGTGGTAGCAGATGAAGTGACACTTAAGCACTGTGCCCTTTGCATTTGAGAACAGCAGAACAGGTGAATACAGAATTGGGTTATTTGATGTATGTACAGAGCATTGTCCATGTTGCTCCTCACAATGATCAATCTCTGGCAGCTTTACAATCTCAGCAGAACAAGTCCAGGTCTGCAGCTTACAGATCCTTCCCAGTGGTGTTCTTTCATCTCTGTGAGCTGTGTTAATTAATGGAGGGAGACACTGGTTTAATTGGGCTGCATGCAGATCTGCCATGAAGTGGATTTTAGCTGTTGAAAATCGATAGGTAGAATCAATGTACAGTAAAGATAAAGTCCTTTACTGATTAAATTTAAACTTCATCCTTCTTTGAGGACAAAATGTTTACCTCTGTAACTGCTTGAACTCTTACAGAGGCCTCCAGGAAGAAAGAAAAAGAGTGAAGAAAATCTTCATTTCCTTGGTATTTGAAGGAGTAATCCTACCACGGCTCCTTCTGCTCCTGGCTCTCCAGTGTGTGGTCTGATTAAAACCTCTCAACCTTCCAGACCTTTCCAGGTTTATGTAGATCATTAGAAAGAACATTAGGTGGTGCTTTCACTTCTTTGTGCTTTCTGGGTTGCTGGGGTGATGTTTCCAAGCAGTGGTAGGCACAGAGGCGTTGTGGGCAGCATGAGAGTGTGAAAAGTCCTTCACCTCCATGCACCCACTGCCTTTTCATTCCTGAGCGTGAATATTTTCTCCTCTGCAGTGACGTTATTTATTTTGCAGAAAACAATACAGAGAGAAGGAAAATAGGAGGTTTTCTCCCAGGGCTATGTTGCTGAAGGCCAGACTAGAGCCTGAAGTGTGGCTATGAGGGTACCTTTACCTTCTTGTCCCAGCCTTGCCATTCAATCTGGAGACCTTGTCACAGACAAGGACTGTGAAGCATTGCATGATGTACAAAGCCAGAACCAAAGAGCCTCTTTTGCACAGGTCTTGTGCTCCCTCTTGCAATCCATGCTTAGCAATTTCAAAGCAAGAAAAGTCTCTGAGCAACACTAAGAGGGAGATGTCTGCAGGAAGTTTTCTGGGAGCCTGGTTATAAACTTCAGACTTCTAGGTGGTGCAGAAAGCTTCATGCAAACCCATTTTTGATTGCAGCCAGTGAAGTCTTCCAAAATTCAAGGTGTGTCTCAAGGCAGATGCCATCCCACTGGCTGGCACTGTGTTGCTGATGCTGGAGAAAGGAGAACAGAGGAAGGACAAGATCCCGAGTGGTGGAGCCCACCAAACAGCAGCCAGTGCTGAGTGAAAGCTGATCCTGGCCACGTCTCCTTGCAGAGAGCACCTGAGTGTCCTGGGAAAAGCAGCAGATAATATCTGCAAATACAAAAGTAACTTGAGCTTCTCATTGATGCAGAATCATGGTCTCACCTTTCTTTTCAGCAGGAGATGATCCTGTCCACTCTGACCTTATCCCTGTTGCTCTCTGTCTGCACTAACTAGACCAGGCTTTGAGGTGTCAGGTCATTATGTAGGCAATGTTTGACTAAAGTTTCTAGTAATTCAGCAAATTGCTTTAAAAAATGTAACCCTTAGCATTGTGAGCTCCTCATGTGAAGAAACTATGTTGATTCCTGATCGGTGCAGTGAAAAGCTGCTGGCATCCATCACTACAAGTTAGTTCTATAGGGCTGATGAATTTAGGGCATATTTTGCCTGTTGTGGTTCAAATGCAGGACCTGCAGTACTGGTGCACCATATGCAGTAGTTTAGCAAATAAATCATGGATGCCTCATCCCTTAAAGTGTCTAAGACCAGGCTGAATGAGGCTTTGAGAAATCTGATCTAGTGGGAGGTGTGCCTGCCTGTGGCAGGGGTGTTGGAACTAGGGGATCTTTAAGGTCCCTTCCAACTCAAGCCACTCTAGGATTCCATTCAAGTATCCTGATTTTTTTGTCTGGATTCAGGTTTCTTCTACCTGTCATATGTTTAAAAGGAGAGCAATAAAAAGGAATTTGTAAAATCAGCTGCTGGATTTCACCTTTCAGTGCGAAAAATCAAAGAACTTAGCTCATTGTACGTGGCTCTTGAAAACAGGCATCTGGGCTGATTATTTAATTGAAATGTAAGCTTGTCTTACTTCATGTGTTACAGTGGTAGACAAGTTGTGGTCTTGGAATGGAGCTGTGTGTTTGCACTAGCAGGAAATTAAAGCTGCCAGCTCCAGGCTGACACTATGTGCTGGTGAGTCAAAATGTGATGACAAAAGAAGCTGTGATTCAGAAACAAAATGTTAGCGCTGATTTATGTTTCTCCCTGTCAGCAAAAGAGGGTGCCAGTTGCTGAGAAATGTGATGCTGTTTAGGTCCTAGCTCCTTCTGAATCTTGCAAGGGAAATGCAATGCATGTTCTCATGGGTAAAAGCCCCTGTTGAATGTTTTGAGGGTCTGTAGAGAGCTCTGCACTGCTGTTGCACAGTGGAGCACACAGGTGAGCCAGTACCCTGTGCGCTCACCAGCACTGATCTGTCTGAGAGTGTCACCATCTTTAATTTGCTTAAAATCATTATTTTTTTAATTCTCTAATCTTGTGGCAGCAGATGCTCCCAGGCTGCTGGCAGAGGCAGGAGGCAGCACACCCAGGACAGATCACTTGTTATCAGGGTTTTCCTTTTCTCTGTCTGAAGCTAGCCAGACTTGCAGTCCAGAAGGAAAAGAACCAGAATGTGGAATAGCAAAGTGTTCTGATCAGTAATTGTGCATCGTGTCAAGCCGATAATGATCTCCTTGTATACATCTTCAAGAGTAAGAAAGATAAAGATGCCTGTGTGCAGTGATCATCAGATAGTGAGAGATGTGGGCACAGGCAGTGTTGGCTCCTCACTGACTTTTGGCCTCATTGTGCTGGCTGGGACTGCCCCTGGTTTAATTACACAGCTGTGGGTATAAAGCATTTCCATGCCTTTGTTTAAAACCTTCTGCCTTGAGGTTTCATTTGATGTTCTGCAGTTAATGAATTGCAGGAAATGGTGAATAGTTGGGCAAGGTATTGGTGTGTGGAAAACCATTTATTCCATTGACATGAGGTTATCCTATCTAAATCCTTCACCTGTCAGCTTTAAAATATGAGGGCACAAGATCCTTAACGGGAGAAGTGCTACTTAGCATCTTTTTAGCTCAGAAATGAGTGTGAGGTCCAGCTGATACTGAATATCTGACTACTAGCCTGTTCTCTGACAGTCATTTTCAGATTTGGATGGCTTTAGCCTGCTGTCAGGAGATTTTTTTTTTTTTTTTCTCTCATCACCTTCACAGCATTTTCTTCCCTCAGGGCTTGGGTGGGATGCAAGGCAGCAGCAGCAGCGGGTGGCTTCCTGGTGCTTCTACTCAGTGCTGTACAATGGGGGTTTTGCAATCTGTTTTCTGTGTCTGCTGCTCTTGAGGGAATATTCTGATTTCCTGCAGGCACATCGGTTCCTGAGATGTGACAAGGGGTTGTCTCTTCTCAGATGCTGCACTAGCATTCCACAGAAGCCATGCTAGTGTTCTCTCACTGTGTTTGCAAAGCACCTGCAAATCCTAAGAAAGGTGATTCTTATTCTGAACGGGACAGAGTTCATCCTGCTGTTGGTTCAGAAGGAAGGAGCTTGGTTTGCTCAGCTTTTGAAGTCCAAGGAAGTTTCCGTGGTCTTCAGGAGAAACAATTGGGATGTTGATGTCTTGTGGCAACCTGAATAAAGCCATTGATTTTCTAATTGAGACCTTAATCAAAGAAAAATGAGGAAGCTTTGATTCACTTCTCACCCTCACCACAAATAAGGCTGCTAACTGCCAGGAAAATGTTCTAATGATTGTGCTGTGTTGGTCCTCTTAAGAGGCAAATGCTTTAAAGGGAATTATGATAATGATGTGATCATTGTCTGAGCTGGTTTAATGAGTTTAGCGGCTGTTGCAATATTAAATACTTTGCACTTTAGAAAAAATACCTCCTGTTCCATTCCAAAAAGATCAGACAAAGCTGCTAGAGTTTTTGCTTTTGTGCTGGATGCATCACATGTAGGTCTATACTCTGCCAAAGTATCTGCTAGTTTGGACAGCGCAGTCCTCTGTGGATTTGGCAGCTTTGGTGCTTCAACATAAACACGAGACTGGGCTCTTGGAGGCTGTGCTCTGAACTGCTTAGTAAATTATATGGAGTTTGGCATGCCAGAGAGGATGGGAAAGTGATTGGAGTGCACATTACCTGTGTGTGTATAAAAAATGAGCTGAGTGTCGATCTTGCATTATGAATCTGGGGACTGCCAGGGTGTTGCAAAGGTAAAAACAAGCTGCAATGTTTTGGGAACAAGCAAAAATTTGTCACATGTTACCCTGTCCCTGGTCTGGTTCTATTAAGTGGTCTCCAGTTGCTCTGTTAGATGGCTCCAAGGACAATTTCCATCACTGGTGTGAGTTTGTCTCCTTGTCAGTGTGGTAATGGGGATGGAGAGCTCTGGGAGTAGCTTTCTGTGTCTGAGCTGGAATCCTGCATAGGTCAGGGAGAGACAGGTGGTGGTGATGGAGGAAACTTGCATGGCTTTGCTGGAGAGCTCTTCTTGACCAGCCCCAGTCCAATTGAGCAGCACAGTGTTGTCTGAAAAATGCCAGACAAGGGACAGAAAACACTTGTGTGCAAAGAAATCCAATTTTAGTGGAATTTCTTGTGAGAAAACAAAATAGTTACATAACTCAGACTGTGGGAAGACTTTCTTCTGGCCTTGAGCTGTTTTAAAGTAAAACTGAGAGGGATCTGAGTTGCAGGAGCTGTTACTAACTTTGGGGCTCCACTAAATGGTGCCCTATGGAATGAGGTGGTTGTATCCCATTTTGAATGGGAGTGTTCAGTTCACATACCTGATTCCTTGGGACTTCTCTTAAAAGTGCATAGTATAAATTCTCCACTCCTTGTTTCAGTGTGATGAAATCAGGTCAGGACTGAGAATGGCATCTTTGGGAATAATTTTTTTTTTTTTTTTTGTTGCTGTTGTATTAGAAATCCAAAACTGTTTTTCCAGGCTGTTGAAAGGTAATTGGTTTTACTGCTTAATAATAATGCTAATCCATAACAACAACTAATTAATTCAAACACTCTTGACTTTTGCTGGGAGATGAGGAGGAATTTCTTTACTGTAAAGGTCATGGAGCAGTGGAACAGGCTCCCCAGAGAGGTTGTGGAGTCTCCTTCCCTGGAGACTTTCAAGACCCATCTGAATGCATTCCTGTGTGACCTGCTGCTGATGGTCCTGGTCTAGCAGGGGGGTTGGACTCGATCTCTGAAGGTCCCTTCCAACCACTAACATCCTGTTATCCTGTGAATAAGAGTTACTTGCAGCTTCTGGTATGGCGAGAGAGGCAATTTTGCCCTCATCATTGGGAAGTTATTCACAGTCTCTGAAAATTTTGGATTAAAGCAAATTTCAAGAGGCTTGCCTAGAGCACTGAAGATATTTGAAGCATTAATACAGCAATATGCTTCATGCCGTGGCTTGCATGAGAAAGATATTAAAGAGTCAAGGAATATGCAAGAAGTCAACGATCTGCAGTAGATCATAACTCAGTTTGGAGAGTCCCAGGAGTCAAGTGACAGCAATCTGATTCACAGCATGCATCTGTCTAGACACTCACCCTTCTCTTCCTGCCAGAAAAAATGTCAGGTTTCGTTGTTACCTGGGTAGAGATCCAGGCATGAAAACTCTAACTGCAGACTTTTGGCATGCAGGACTTGCTGATGTGGTCAAGGCTTTATTCTTATCTAATGTATATGGCTGGAAACCGTGGCAGGAGAGCTAGGAAATGCAAAGCCATTTGTTATGTGGAGCAAATGTTCTGCTTTTTTCATTTAGTCAATTAAGAGGTTGTTTGTAGGTACAAAATGTTTGTTCGAGACAATCTGATATATGAAATTGAGCTGGGGCTGCATTTTCCAGGAACAAACAGTCCCGTGGAATGTGAACTCGCTGTTTAGAGCTGGGAGAAATGTCAAATGCAAGTAGATTTTGGTAAAATCTCTCCAGTTTCTCAGTGTGAATATCAATGACAGTGGTTTGTTGACTCTATTTCCATTTTTTTTTTCTCCTCCCTGATAAACTCATTCAGCTATTAAATTACAAGAAAGAAATCCACCAGTTCCACAAAGATGCCTGAATGAGTCATGCACGTTTATAAATGTAAATGATGTCATTAAGGTTAGTTTCTGACCCTAAGGAAAAGGCAAAAAGTGTGTGTGGGGGGAAGGCCATTTGACAATTTCCCTGTGGTTTTCATTTTAAAAAACACACCACTTTTAAAACACAATAAATAAATAGCACTGGCTTTAGAATTCTGCACATGCAACTCTGGGATGTATTAGAAGGGCTCTGTTTATTAGGTCGAGAGAGGTTCTCCTTCGCCCCTGCTCTGCCCTGGTGAGGCTGCATTTGGAATATGGTGTCCAGTTCTCGGCCCCTCAGTTCAAGGAGGACCTCAGGGAACTGCTTGAAAGAGTCCAGTGCAGAGCCACAAAGATGATTAAGGGAATGGAACATCTCTCTTATAAGGAGAGATTGAGGGAGCTGGGGCTCTGCAGCTTGGAGAAGAGACTGAGAGGTGACCTCATCAGTATTTTGAAATGTGTAAAGGCTGAGTGCCAGGAGGCTGGAGCCAGGCTCTGCTGGGGGATGCCCAATGACAGGACAAGAGGCAAAGGTGCAAGTTGAGGCATGGGAAGTTCCATGTGAGCATGAGGAGGATTTTTTTCCCTGTGAGGGTGACAGAACACTGGAACAGGCTGCCCAGGGGTGTTGTGGAGTCTCCCTCTCTGGAGATATTCAAGATCTTCCTGGGTGCATTCCTGTGTGATCTGGTAGAGGTGATCTCGCTCTGGCCAGAGGGGTTGGACTGGATGAGCTTTCAAGGTCCATTGCAGCCCCTAAGCTTCTGTGATTCTGTGACCTCTGAACCTCCCTTACTTAATAGGAAACTATCTTATTTTGTGGGTCTTTTAGTACGTAAAGGTATTGAGGAGTGTGTATGTGTATATATATGAACATAATAGAACTATAGAAGGTTCTTATGCTGTGCAGGGCAATAGCATCCAGAGTATTTTGCTTTGCACATACATCCAATTTACATAAAGCTGTAGTAGCTAAACCCTGTGGAGCTGTTATTTAAAGGAGTGATGGGATTAATCTTAAAATATCTTATTGGGAAGACTGAAGGGGAAAAAAAAAAAAAAAAGAAGTCCAGTGGTTTCTGCAGTTCCGGTAGGATGAACCCCTGAGGCTGGGAACAAAATCCTGTTTTTTCTTTCTGGATTCCTCTCCAGTAGCTGGAATTGGGGTGAGCCTTCACATGATGGGTTAAAGAAGGTCCACCCTGTCTTGTTCTTACCCAGACTTACCCTGCTTACCCAGACTGTAGGTTTCCCTCTTCAGATCTACACTTCCAATTAAACCTCTCTAATCTCCATCTGCAGAGGCATATCCTAAAGCCTCAGGTGCTCCAGTAGCTCATTTTTGGTGTCTGTAGCCAGGACTTGATTAAAAAGCCCTGACTCTTGCTTCTCTCTCCCATCAGTCTTTTGAAAATTAGTTTTAGATGCTGCTTTTCTAAACTCTCCAGAGGGGTGCAAAAGAGAATGAACCAGTGAATGAACTAGAGAATGAACCAAAAGAGAAAGAAACCAATTATTTTCCAAAGAAAAGCAGCTTGCAAAAACATGTTTTTCAGGATAGAAAAGGGATGAGTCCTGACAATTTCAACCTAGAGTGACTCCTGGTGAGCTCTCTGGCTTAGGTAACATAGGAGGCCAAGGCAGATGAGCACAACAGCCCCTTGTTCCTTATCATTAGTGAAGGCAGAAGCAGTTTTGGCCCTGTTTTGTGACGTTTATAAAGCATGATTCTATGCTGCTGATCTTGCCTGGAGGGAATTCAAGGGTGAGGTGTCCTGGCTCAAGTGAGCTTGATCTGTTTTGCTTTTGGATGAATAACAAATTTTTCATCATGACATTCAGCCCCTGGAGATCCTTCCTCAAATGACTGATGTAGATTTGTAAACAGAGAGCTGGTTTGGGCTTGCTGCTGCCATGCAGGCGCTCCTAGACTTGGCCCTCAGAGTCAAGGGCAGGGATACCTGCATGAGGCAGAGTGGGTGTCCCTTGGTAAAGATGTGGGCTATGTTGTTTTGATAACCTATCTCAGTGTAGAGTTGTGGGATGTAGAGAAAAAATGGAGGCGGCAGAGGTCAAAGCTGATTAGTTGCAAAATATCCTAAATGTTGACCCTATTGATGTTGAAGCTGAGTTCTGGGCCAGTTATGGAGCTACAACTGCCCTAATCATATAAGTAATCTTTGCTAGTTTACATTTCATAACCCTTGGCTTCATCTGAAACATGTTGCTTCCAAATTCATCCTACCACTAACAACAAGAGGACTTTGTGGGCATTTCTTGGACTTGATTCATCTCATTCTGAATATGCCTGGCAGAGTTGTGTATGCTGCAGTAGCTGTAGATAGTTAGCAGAGGAACCAAACAATGCAAATCTCTCTCTTATTCATTCACAGTGTTTCAGTTTTCCCCGGTCACCTGCTAGTTAATTAATGTCCTCAGGTGGCAGAAAGTTGGATGTGAAGCACTAAAGCAGCTGATGGTAGGTTGGTGCAACTCCTGATGCTCTTACTGTTTTGCTGGATTCTGGATAGATTCTTTGCTGTGCCTCAGTCTCTCTGCTTTAAAAAGATTATAATGTTAAGCCACTATGGTGAATTGCTTTGACCTCTAGATAGAAAACCATAGGAATAAGTAATTTTAATAATTAATTAAATCTTTTAATGTACCTTTCCTTTATTTTTCACTCTAACATGATGCAAGATTGCAAGGTGCAATTTTCAAACAGAATTCAGAGCAAAGGGGTTGAATGGATATACTTTCAGGACATAAATTTGGCCTCTGACAGATGAGGGTGGTTGCATGACTCTGTAGGGTGCCTGTGCTTTGGATAAAAGCTCTGCTGTGCATCAGGGCTGGTGAGAGAAGAGATCAGAAGATTTAAGAGCATTCCTACTTCTCTTGATCTGAAAGCAGCTCTGTTTCGGTTATAATCACCTGGCCCAAGGAGTAGTTTCCCTGAGATCTGATGCTATGGGTCTATTAACCAGCCAGGCACCCTTACTGCAAGCCATGGTGGAGGTACCTGCCCTGGCAACCTTCAGGTGCAGGCTGCACCACAGGTAGTGCTTTGGCTCTGCAAGACCCCTTTGCTATTGTGGGCATTTGGCTTTGTATTTGAAGAAACCTCATGGACAAGAGCCTTCTGAGCCTGAGCCAGCCATTTGCTGCTTTATCTAAGCTAACTTTAAATTCTTGCCACCCTTCACTTGCTTTCCAACAGCCTGCAAGGTCTTAGTAAGTAAACACCCTACACCGTAATTTTCCCAACTATACGCACGTGTAGTTGCCATTAATATTTATAGCAGCTGTTATTTGCTAAAGAGACTTCTTGCTTAACTGTGTGTTTATTGTAGATTGTTTGAATGAAGGGAGACTGTGATCACTGGTATGTAGCAGCTGCAGGCTTGAGGATGGGGGAAAGAGAAGACATAATTAGTTGGCAGGTAGCCTGTAATTACCTGGATAACATGGCCCTGCTATGCAGTTAAAGGCTGGGCACTTGCTGTGTAAATAAAGTGACCCTGCTTGGCTCTAATGTGTCCTGTGCAGTTGAGGCAGGAGGCTTCTGTGTGGGGCATCTCCATCACTGAATCTTTGTGAAGAGCTCAATTCCTTCCTAAGCCAAATTCCTGCCTGGTGTAAATCCTGCAAGAGTCTTGCTTAGGGAAGCTAAGTATTCTGGGCAAAAGTCACAACTTGGGCTCACTTTGCTGGCTGTCCTACTTGATTGATCTGGCAGGCATTTATGTGAATGTGTTGGAGATTTGCAAAATTCAGTTCTCTTATTTTGGCAGCTAGAGTCAATTTATGGCTTGTGAAATAACCAGAAATATTTTTCTTTTGTCAGTGAGTCTGATTAACATTTTATGGGAGGTAGAATCCTCTATTCCTCTCATGCCTCTTTACACTGCAGCATTTTAATTTGCCTTTCCATCCTTAGAATGGTAAACGAGGAGAAAGGGCAAGGATTAAAGAGGCTATTTTCTAGGCTGCTATTCATGTTAAAGAGCTGGAGCTAATTAAAAATTGCCTTTAGCCCCAAGAAGGCTCGATGACTGTGAGGGCATGAGCTCTGCCTATCTGTGCTGAACTGCCTGAGTTTATTCTGAGTATGTGCAACCTTGATGAGACTTCTTCAACTCAGCCATTAATGCACTTGAAATTCTGTCCTTAACTGTAGTCGAGTGGTTCGTAGCTCTTATCATGGGCTGGATGGCACACGGGCTGTGACTCAAGGGTGTTTCGTTGCATGGAGCTCCTATGCTGGTTCAGTTCCCTTCCAAATGATACTGGCTTCTGATGTGACGCTGGGGCAGTTGCTTAGATGATGGCGTTCCCAAATGGTTTTCAGTGATATGATCCTTATGTTGAGTGCTCTGTTTGATATTCTTGTGTCTTACTGCCTGATGTTCCCTCAGCAGCAGTCTGTGGCGGATGTTCACAGTACAGTCAGGTTAGTCCCTCAACCTGCTTGTAGGCAGTCGAGAGATGTGGGCCTCACCAGGGACACACTGAGGGTGTGTAAATTATGCTTAGTGAGTGCAGTTCTAAGCACAAAAAAAAAATTCAGAGCCCTCAAAGGCAGATCTTATTATGAAGTTAGTATCGTAGTGTATACATGCTGGGAGCCAGCCTTGAGTTCTTGTTTTTCCTGTCTTTTGAGTGCCTGCCTTGGCAGCTGTAATAATGTTTAATAATAAGGCATGCCTTAGTGCTGCTTTCTCTGGAGTGATGGAAAGCACAGTTATGCCACAATGATAAGAGAAAACCCAACCCCTTGGGTAACATTTAAATGAATTCCCTTCGCACATAAACAGGATGGAAACCTTTTTCTTCTGTGGTGTGGTAATACTCCAGTCCAAAGAGCAATCGTGAATGAGCAGAATGGTTATTGTTAGGAGGAATAAAATACACGGGTTGAGACTCTGTCAGCACTGTAAATTGTGTGTGCTTTACATTGTAGAATGATTTGAAAGGATAATTCCAGGTTGGTTTTTTTTTTTTTGTGCATCTGTTTAAGGTGCAGTCCAGAATGAATATATTGAAAAAAGAGAAGTCAAACTGTTCCCTGAAAAAATAATAAGCACAGCATTTTAGGGAAGAGAACTACTGTGAGAAAGAAATTCTAAGAAATACCTAGTGTTACAGTGGTGGAAGGGTGATAGCTAATTACTTGTTTTTCAGCACCAGAATGCTGTAAATAAAATGTTTAATTTACTGAAAGCATAGTACTGTGTCTAGGTCAAGGCTGAAAGGCGTCGTGCCAGTGTGATTTCTGTTGCTGGAGAGATGCACAGGAATCCCTCAAACCTTCTGATTAAATGCTGCTTGAAAATGGACTCAAATTGTGCGTGGACAAATGATGAATAATAGTGTCTTCTTCTGATCCTCCTCCTCTTGTCCATCATGCTCCAACTCATCAGAATTGAAGTGCAGGAAAAAAATTCTGTTGTGTCAAGAAAGCCCCAGGAAAAAAACCCAGAGGTAGGCTTTCAAGCTGTACTTTATGCAGTTCTTTTCCATCCATCCTTGGAGGCAGGAGGGGATATCAGAACAAAAGTTTTACATTATGAATAGCTAAATCTTCAGTTGTAGTTTGGGTTTGAGTGTTAGCAGTGTCATTTGCTTTGACTACATATTCTCTGAATGTGCTTGTTTTGATAATTTGATCTAGAGCTCCTCTGGTCTGCTTTTTTTGTGGATGTGGATTGATGAAAAATATTTCCCAGGTTGCTGCAAAAGAGATTATAGTTTTCTTCCACCTTAAGCTAAAGATCACAGATCCCACTGTGATCTTTCTGTATAGTTTGGGCCCTCCCTTAGGATCCTGAAACTCACAGGTGAAGTTTGCTGTATGTGAATGACATAATGAGCTGCTGGATGCTGTAGCATGAGTGTAGACTGTAGAGAATCATCCTGGCCACTGAGTGTCATCATTAACTCAGGAGAAATGGTGTCACGAAAGAAATCTTCTAGAGGCACAAGGCGGGGTAGATGAATCTCCGTGAGGGGCCTGGGAGAACATTGTGGTGGTTTGCTGAATGTCAAGGTTAGTCTTCTTGAAAAAGTGCTGTGTGCCAAGTGTGCTGGAGGCTAGACATGATGCAGACTTGCAAAATATGCTGCTGTGTTTCTGTGGGAGAGTGGACTCCTTGGCTGAGTTGGCTTTAACATAATGAATTTCTGGGACTCAAGGTGGCTCTGTGTTGCCTCCACCTATATCTCAGTCAACCCAGGTCACAGGCCATTGAGTCTTCCTCAAAACTGTTGGTGCTTCTGACAGCACCAGCTCTGGGCCCTCTTCCTTTGGGCTTGTGCCTGCTGAAGTCATCTCTGTTGCATAGAGTAAAAACCAGCACTCCTCTGCCCTAGTCTGTTATATGCCCATGCAGGTCTGCAGCTGGTTTAGTGGGTAAGAGAGAAGGCCTGCAGCCCACAAAGCCTTGAAATGCAATAGTCTAGAAGAGAGCCATCATTGTTGGAGGCAAAATTATTTCTGTGGAAGGAAAAACACTTGGCTAGAATCAGTTCAAACAGTGGTTTGTGCAGCTATTCTCTGGTAGCAAGTGAGTTGTAGTAGCTGTAGGTGTTGCCACTTCTTTATGGCTACATGCACTATATGAGCAGAGTGCAATTTCCTTGTACCTAGCCTTAAGCATGAGCACTCCTACTGGAGGTTTCGTTCATTGGGGTGATTTGGAACCTTGAAGTTCCCTTGACTTACCATGGGTGGTAAGAAAGAAAGAAAAAGGCATTAAGTGAGAATACCAAAATGTCTGTGCCTCATTACAGAGATTAATTTTACAGAAAGTCTCCTTTGTAGACTGATGCAAAAAGTTCTGAGGTGATCACATCAGTCAAGTAACAGAAGCACAGGGCTGGATGCATCTTCTCTATTTTAGTTTGGATTTCATTCTGTACTGCTTCACAATAAACCCCACAAACCCCTCAAGGTAAACACATCCCAGCTATGTCACAGCTTGGCATTGTGCTCTTTCTTTATGAAATTTTGCTTGAGTGACCTTTGTCACAGCAGTGACAAAGACTTAGCCAGGAACGATTCTGCCCTGCTAGCTTTTTCCCCAGCAGTTCTGCCAGAGACCTGTGGAGAAGCTGCTTTTGCAGACTGCTCTCCTTGGACTGTGCTGGTGATTATTTGTGGTTTGTGAGTGACCACCTGAGCCCCAGGGCGTTCCCTTGGACTGAAGCTCTTGGTTTCTCTTTGCTTCTAAAAGCCTTGGGGTTAATGCTTCCAGCACAAAGGCCTACGTGGCAATGTGCTGCCTTTGCATGCATTTCCATCTTCCACCAGCCTTTTCTGCAAACAAAACTTGCAGTGTGTGTGCAATCTGCTTGGTGAGTGTGACCTTAATGGAGTGCTTGCAGAGCCTGCTATAGCAAAGGGTGGTGCTTTGGGGAGGTATGTTGGCATCCCTTCAAGCTGGGAAGCAGACTGAATTAGTGGTGTGCAGGGGCTCTTTGCTTTTTCCACCCTAGCATTTCTGAAATCCCATTTCAGCCTCAAGAAAAGAATGCCTTTTAAAAATAATTGCATGCTTCCAAACTCTGCCATGTTCAGCCTCATCATGATCGCTGCATTTACCCTGATGGTTTCCCTGTGTGAGGAGGCAGTAGCTTCGCCAAGATATTTCACTGAGAACCAAAGTGCTGAAGTGATTTAGCCAAAGCCTGAGCAGAAGTCATCAAAACTGCATTCCTGGCTTGTGCCTTTCTCCTCACAGTATCAGCCATCTTTGTCAGCCACGTATGTGCTCAGTGTGTTTAATTTGGCAGGTGCATCTGCCCACAAATCAGTTGCTGTTTCGCATCCAGGCACCTTTTTGGATGTCCTGACCTGGGTCTCCCCAAATCAAATCTCCCACAGGATGGGATAGAACCAAACAGCAGGGCCTTGAGGCAGTAGGTTCTAATTTGGTGTCAAGGCTTGGGTCCTTGATCCTCTCTTTAGAGGACAGGTCTGAAGGCTGCAGCTCCTTTTAACCTATTGGAGCTTTTAGGAGTTCTTTGTGCTGTGGTGTTTGTGGAGGGGGCAGCTTGTGGGATGCTCAGGGGTGAAGCACGCTCGAGAAAGAGACTCTCCCATACTTATTCCTTGTCTCAAGTGATGTTACATCTATCAACCTCACACCAACATCTGGATGGAGCTGTGGTGCACCCAGAGTAAACAAATGATGCAATGTGAGAGAGCTGTCTCAGGGGTGGGGGAATGAGTATGCCAGGTCCATTGGCTGCTTTCCTGTCTTGTTTTTAAATAGGCAGAACAAGGTGGAAAGAAATATTACTTCTGCCAGGGACAGAGAAGTATTGAATTATTACAGGATTTCACTCTGAAGCAGTAATAATGAACAAAACTGAAGAGATGTGGCGTGGCTGGTTGGGTTTTTGTTTTTTTTTTTTTTTAATAAATTGGGGGATTTTTTGTCTCTTTTGTTGTTTGGTTGATTATTTTGTTGTTTTTTGCTTTGTTTGTGTTTGGTTGGTTGAGTATTTCTCCTTTCCACTGAAAGAGCTTTCACCGTTATAGCTCTGAACTGTCATCTACTCTGATCATCTGGGCAGTTTTTGGTGAAGGTAGACTCTTTTTCTGGGCAAGGCTCTTGCTCTTGAGCTCAAAAGTAACACAAAACCCAGCCAGGCTTGCACTTAGCAGGAGAGCTAGAAATTCCAGTGTGCTGCAATAGTGTTGGCACCTACATACCCAAGTAACTTGATAACCTGCTGAAAACACAAATTCTTCTTGCCAGTCCTTCCTTAGTCAGGACTTTGCAGCTGCAGAGCAATAAAGCCCCCTGGGAACAATGTGGCATGGCTGAAAGCTGGCAGTGCTTCCTTGGAGAGGAACCATCAGTGTTGTGGGCAGGCACTCATCCCATCGGCTTCATCTGTCCTCAGGAGCTGTGCTGTTAATGACACCTGCAGGTGCAGGGTGGGGATGTGGTGGGACCAAAGACCCTGCCCTGCCCTGCTCTGCTTCTCTTTTCCATGAGAGCAGAGTTAAACACATTCCCTGCCTGATACTTAGGACTGCTTTGCAACGCAAACTTGAGGACAGTGCTGCCAACACCTTGAACTTTGCTGTTAGATCTTAACTCCGAGTCGCAGATCTGCACCCAATGGTTTGTGCTTTCAGGAGGAAGCTCTTCACAGAGAGATTTGCCATTGGAATGGGCTGCCCAGGGAGGTGGTGGAGGCCTCATCCCTGGAGGTGTTTGCAGCCAGGCTGGATGAGGCTCTGGACAGCCTGCTCTAGTCTGAGGTGTCCCTGTGCATGGCAGGGGGGTTGGAACTAGATGATCCTTGTGGTCCCTTCCAACCCTGACTGATTCTATGATTCTATCTTTATCTCAGCCCACAGCCTCTTGCCTTTTTCTCCCCATTCTCCTGCCCACTCACCTGGAGCGTGGCAGGCAGCAGCCCTCTGGTGCTCCTTTGCCAGCTGGGCCTAAACCTCAAGAGCTTTAGAGCCAGAGGAGTTATTCTCTGTGGAGAATTTGCCTCGCTGTGCTTAATGTTTTATTACTCTGTAAATGTTAAGATCCAGCCCGTTCCTGAGGACTGGATGTCTTTGAGGGTTTGCTCTGGGCTGGCTGTGCAGGATTCCAGGCCTGAGATCGGGTGCTGAGGCCTCCCAACTGTGCTTTGTGAAACCAAAAAGCATCTCTGGGAATTCAGATTGGCTTCCTGGGTTCTCTAGTTCAAGACTTCACATTTTCATGATTTAAACTCCTTTAAGGGGCTGGTCTGACTTTATTACTTGAGCAGGTTGTGGGCAATAAAAAGCTGAGGAGCTTCCTCACAAAGGGCCTGAGTGTGGACTTAAAGCTGTGCAAAATTCTGCCGATGAAGCTGGGAGGGCAGAGCAGCCTGAGGGGTAAGAGGGCAGCCAGGGGCTTTAGAATCTGGGTTGTTCTCTGTCCAGGAGAGCAGTGTAGTTCTAAAGGGGCTGGAGCAAGGAGCTGGAGCATCCATCACTGATCTCATACCATGCTGGGCAGAGGAATCGAGAGCACCCTCAGAGGGTTAGCAGATGGCGCCAACCTGTGTGGCACAGACATAGAATGGTTTGGGTTGGGAGGGACCTCGAAGCTCAGCCAGTTCCAACCCCCTGCCACAGGCAGGGACACCTCCTGCTAGAACAGGTCACTCAAGGCCTCATCCAGCCTGGCCTTGAACACCTCCAGGGAGGGAGCAGCCACAACCTCCCTGGGCAACCTGTGCCAGTGCCTCACAACCTTCACTGCAAAGAACTTCTTCCTAACATCCAGTTTCAGTCTCCCTGCTGCCAGTTTAAACCCGTTCCTCCTCATCCTGTCAATACAAGGCTATCAGGTTGCTGGTGCATGAGTGCAGTGTGTGAGATGGAGGCAAAGAATAAGGAAATGCAGTTTGGGGGTGGTGCCCTGTCAGCGTGAGACAGAAGCAAAGAAGGAGAGGTTAGAAGCTCCAGGTGACATGAACAAATCCGAAAGAATAAGCCCATCCCTCTGCTCAGAGAACAGGAATAGACAGAGGAAACAGAAAATACTTTCATGCATAGGAAAGCAAGAGATGCTGTGAAGGTGAGCTCGACTTGTTGAGCTTGCTTGTGTAGTTACACAGAGTTGTGAGAGCAGGAAATGGCCTCAAGTACTCTACAAAAAGCCCACAAGGAGAGATGTCCTCTTAAGACCTCTTCTGTTATGGGTATCAGCAGACTTTCTAAATGCAGAAGGTGGTGTTTAGCTTGGGTTTAGAAATGAAGGAAACTGAGGCATGGAGCCCCTTGGTTGGAGACTCTGCAGCCAAAGGCCTTTGATGTATCTTAGCTGCCATGCAAGCAGGCAGCCTCATGGCTTGACTCACTAATGGTGTTCCTGTGGAGGCACCATCAGGTCAAATGGTGCCTCTCCTTTTCCTCTCCTCTGCTCCTGTGCAGAAGCAATCAGGTGCTCACAGGTGCCTGTTGCCATCTCTCAGGGAAAAAAACCCTTTACTCTATCACCCTGAATTCCTGTGCTGTCTATGTATGGAAAGCTTTTCTGGGATGGAGTTAATGATCCTAATGTCTGTGAATCAGCTTGGTCAGAAAGGCCACTTGGAGAGGTGTCTGAGGAACATGGAGATATTCCTTAAATAATCCTGGGGAGTTTTTTTTTTTCCCTCCTGGCTTTTATGAAGCTTTTACAGCCTGCATCTATGTAACTAATGGAGTTTTCCTGCTGATTGGGCCCTGAACAATTACTGCATCTTCTGATTCCTAATAGCTGGGCTGTTGAGAACAGAAGAGGAGACAGGGACCCGACTGAGACTGTCACAGCTGATGTCAGCTAATGCCCTCTTCAAGTGTGCAGCGGGAGTACAACCTGCTTATGCCTAATTAATCACAGTGTGAGGCACCTGTAGTGTTGGGCTGGTGTTAATCAGGCTGGGCTGGGGACCAGGATCCTGCCTTGGGCTGCACATGGTGATGGGAAGGACTTCTCAGCTGCAGAGAGGCGAATGCTCATCCATTTGTGAGCGGAAAGTTCATCGCTCTGCCCTCCCTCCCCCATTTCCTGGAGCAAATTAAGAAACAAAAGGTTGCTTCTGACAGCTTTCTGGGCAGCTTTTGTGGCCGAAAAAGTTTTCCCTGACAGTGTTTTGTTCTCCCGGAATAAGCGATGCAGTGCTTTCTCTTCTTGTAACAGGGAAAACAAAGCGCTGCCAGCAGCCTGGTGTTCCTGAGGAGCCCTGCGATAATGAGCAGGAAAACGAAGCCCCATTCTTGTGAGCAATTTTGCCTGTTAAAGAACCAGAACAGCAAGATGTTGAGCCTATTAGGACCAACGCACATTTCTCATTGGTAAGAGGATCCAGAATAAAAATAGAGAATTGTTGCTTTTGTTATGTTTAGATTTGATCAGCAAGCACCACCACCTCCACCCCAGCCCAGAGATGAAGCAGATTTGAATCCCTAACCCAGCTGCTTTTAAGGAGGAGGAATGAAGAAGAAAAGCTCATCTCAATTCATAAAGTTGTTGCCTATCCCAGGCTGAGTGGCTCAAGTCAGAAGGAAGTTCTTTACCTTGAGGGAGTGAGACAATGGAACAGGTTGCCCAGGAAGGTAGTTGAGGCTTCATCCTTGGAGATAGTCAAGGTCAGGGTTGATGGGGCTCTGGGCAATCTGATCTAATGGAGGATGTCCCTGGTCACTGCAGGGAGGTTGGACTAGATGACCTTTGAAGGTGCCTTCCAACCCAAGGCATTCCAGTACTCAAGATGAGGTCTCAGGAGGGTAGACTAGAGGGGGAGGAGATCTGTAGACCCTCTTGGAGCCTCCTGCAAGGTATTGTTTCTCCTCCTGAGCCTATGGTTCTCTTCACTTTCAACAAAATGTGGTGTGAAGGGCCTGAAGGACTGAGTAAGGAGAACAGAGGCCGTTAGTTGGGTATTTGCCTTTGGTCTGTAGTAGCCTAATTTTGTAAGCATTCAAGATATGTTGTGAAGTTCTTTTCTCCATATTCTGTAGGTAGAAGGATATATGGAAATGGATTATATTTCTTGGGAGATTTACAGGAGCACACACTACTGAGATGGTACAGACTGAGCATTTATTAATCCACAACATCCATCTGGGCCCAGGAAAACCAAGTGTGCCAGGCAACAACTCAACTTTGTGTTCTACAGTCTCACTGCTCTTCTGATAGAGGTAAGCCACACTGACCAGCTACTCAAAGGATTAGGTTCCCCCTAAAGCACCTGTTCTGCTGGATAAGTGTGACAGTGTACAACATGTGAGGTAGAAGTAACTATAATGGGGTCTGTAGCATCTTTATAACTCAACAGGTTTCTTTCCCTGTTACAGCCAGGTCCAAACATGCTCAGATACTTGAGGCCATGTTGCCAAGGTGTGATCGGTCACTATAACACCAAGTAATCAACACATTCAGTAAGGGCAGGTAGCAGAGTCTTATCCCCAAAAGACAGCTCTGGCTGCTGACTTTCTGCTTCATTTTCCATCTCTTTGGAAAGGTTTCATCTCACTTCCATTGCATGCAGTGTCTGAGTGCAGCAGCTGCTGCTTAGTACTCTGCATCAAGTCAGTGGTGCTTACTGGCAGGAGAAAACTATGTCATTGAAGCAATTGACCAGAAGCCTCCTAAGCAAATATTTCAGCTGAATTACTAACAAGATTCTTCTGTTTCTCCAAAATGTTATTCTTTGATTGCTTATCAGGGCTATTTTCCTAATCTAAGTTTCATGAGAGACAGCTGTAGTGGTCTGGAAGGAGATGGTTTGATGCCATGCCATGAATAAGTGTTACACTCACAGAGCTGCTTTCTATCAGCTCAGCTGTCACTTGCCAGTATCTTTTGCTGCCTTATGAGTTTTTTTTTTTTCCAATAGATCTTTTAATTAAATAGAAATTGATTTCCAAAACTTTTGCCATAATACTTTGCACTTCAATATTCTCAAGAATGGAGATTTTTTTTTTTAAAGTCTTTGCAAGCCTGAGCTTTTACCAAAAGAACCTTTTAGACAAAAGACAGGGAAAACAGTCTACCAGATGAGTAAAATACAAAGGGCAAAGCAAATGGTCTGTGGGTGTATTTTACTCCCAAGCAAAAATTCCTTTAAAGCCTGGCCAGATTAATTATCCTATCATGGTCATCAATAGCTTTCCATTCTTACAGCTTTCTGTATAAGACAGCTGTTATAAAACCCTGTAGAAGGAAAACACAAAGCATGAGCCTGCCCTTTTTATTGTCATTTCCATGGAGTGAGAGGAAGGAGGATCGAGGGGTCAGGCAGGCAACAGGAACACTCTGGTAAAGCAGCCACTCTTCAAGTCATCTCAGGAAGCCAACCAGCCAAATGAGTGAGACATTCAGATAAATGGTACCCAGGAGGATCTGCAGAAATACCTACACAAATTCAAGTGTAAAACCAAAAGGTACTTTTCCACCTTTGGAGGTGGCTCACACTCACCTCTCTCCTCATCAGGGTCTGAAGTTAGAGGAAGTGTTGCAAGACCAGCATGGGGCACAATTCAGACCCTCTATGGATTTTTAAAAAGGAAAAGAAAATCTGTTTCCAAATGTGTTGGAGCAACGTGTGCTGCTGCTCGTGTACCACCTGGGCTTCACAGCACCAAGGGAAAACCAGGCTGCAGGTCTGGATTCTCTCCCAGCTGGAGTTATGTAGCTTTTGAAGCTTACACTGCTGAAGAGAACATACTTATCTGATTTAGCTCATTGTTTCTGCAGAAAGATAGGGTTGGGTTGTTTGTAAATCATCATTCCACTCCAGTTTTCCTCTTCCCTTTTCCTCACTGCTGCTCACGGTACGTATCCCAACAGGTGGCATTGCAGATCGAAGCTTGAAGGCTTTCATTGACATGACTACCTGGCCAGGGAAAATCAATCTTAGCAGAATTTATTACTCCTAGCCCTTATCAGTGGAAAGCAGGTGCAAGAAAAGCATTCATAATCACAGAGGGACTGTCAGTCTGGAAAAGTACTGCTGCTCTCACAGCACAATTGATAACCCTTGTGTCTTGGTTAGTAAAACTACTCAAATATATTTAAAGGCTTCCAGCAGTGTAAAGCAGAAATACTGTGTGTGTTCACTTGTGCATCTGTGCACATACATGTGTGTGTGTGTGTATATTTACTTTTATTTTTTACTACCTTCCCCCCACCCCAGAAATTCCTAGACTGAGCACTGGATCTGTACATTTAGATGAGAACTTGCTTGATGATAAGTGGCCCATAATGTTAAGAGGAGCTGTATTTATGACTGCCTGAATTGTACACAGAAGAGAAACAGCTCTTTGCTAAGAAGATTCTTGTTTGTAATTGCTCTTTGTCTTCTCACTCAATAGGGGGTACTGGCAGTAAGAATGTTCCCAGCTCATGCAGGGATGATGTGATGACATTAAAAACACATGGCACATTCTCGAGTCTTCACAAGCCCTTGCTGTCAGATGGGTATTGGTTCCCTATCAATGAAGCCAAAGTACTTCCCTTTCACATCAGTGTTTCTCTCTATGCAAATCTGAAGAGGCAACCACAGGCTGCTGCCTACACCAGTTCTCAGGAGAAGAGCTACTTATATTGGTAGTCATTTATTTACATATTCCTGTAACAAATCCTAAAGCTTCTTTCCTTTGGACATCCTCAAGTACACACCCATTGCTGTGCCACTGATGTTGGAATCACTATTTATTTGAAGATGTCTAAATCAGAATAATCTTTCATCATCATGTCATACCTAATTTTTTTTTTCCATATGAATTGTATTTCCCATGTTTTGTCCCATTAACACGTGCTCCACAATAACAAGGAAAGCATTTGAGCAGTTGAAGCCAGACAAAAAGCATGTGCATTCCAGCCAGAGAAGATGGATTATAGTGCAGGGTAAGGAATTACACAAGAGTGTGATTATATTTAAATACCACTCATGTCATTACAAAAGGACTTTCATCAGCCAGCAGGGCTCCTCCAGCTCTGAATGGGATCACAGAGACCTTCACATCATGGGTTGGAAGAGGAAGCACCATGTGGCAATCAAAGCAGTGACTACTGTAGAGCTGCAGAATAAGAGGTGAAAGAAGAACTCGCCACCTTTATGGTTGTCCCCTGGCAGCCATACAATAATTCAGCCATACAATAATCCTGCTCTCTAATTAGCAAGCAATTCAACCTCAGCAATGAACAATGTAGCACTTCAAATAGATTCTCCTTGTTGTCCTAGCAGGGAGTCTCCAGGCATTGTAGATCAAAGCCATATTTGAGAATAAAGGAGTGGGGGGGGAGAAAAGAAGAAAAAAAAATCAAATTAGAGAAGATCCAGAAAATAGAATGAAAAGAGACTGAAGACCTAACAGGAGAACAATCAAAAATACCTGGCAGAGCTAAGGAGGAGGTTTGAAAAGCAAAGTGAAGTGTTTAGATGGCAGAGAGGCTTAATGGATTAAAAGCTCCTTCTGGGAACATGGGCTTTAACCTGATTAGATAATACACCTTAACCACAGCTTCATTAAAGCCTGAACTGAGCCTTTAGAGGAATAAAGGAAATCAAAATATTTGACAAAGCAAGGAGCTTGAAGAAATCCCTATTTGTTTTCCAGTCCTAGTTGATTTTCTTTTCAGAGCATCTCTAGAGGAAACTCTTCCTATTCAAGTCAATAAGACTCCTTCAGTGCACACCGAGAGCCCTTGGGCACCCAACATTATGGAGCCAGATATCTCAGAAATAAAGCTTAGAGCCACCTGTATTGTGGCAAAGCTTCAGCACTCAGGCTGGGACTTGATGTATCTGCAAACTACCATCATTAGGGGAATAAGGAAACTTGATTCTAAGAGTAAACAGAATTAGTTTTGCAGCGATGAATCTCAGCTGGAAGAAAGTGGTTACTTTTTATTGTCATTAATGAAATCTGCAGGAGGGAGCTATGCAACAGAACATTACCAGAGGAATGAAAAGAAAAAAACCAAAAATGTGTCCTCCACACCCTAACACTAATTCAAGGGTAGAAAGGTTTAGGAAAATATTGCAACATGTGAAAAATGGACTCTGAAAGAAGCTCCATTGCAGATTAAGCATCAATGAACCAATGGTGCCAGAAACTCCAATGTTCCAGCTTTGTAAGAATTTGCAAGCTGCTCTAGGATTAATGAACTGCTCCACTCATGGAGGTCTTCAAATTCAAAGCAGTCTGCAGACCACACGAAATCCAACCAACAACAACAGCCTCACATCAAGTTGCCTTCAGACTTGCTTTTTTGTGTGCTTAGATGGGTCCCATCACTTTGACTCCACTGGACCGTGTCTAGTTCTGATGGCACAGATATAGTCATTAAACAAGCCCATGACAGACAGAATGACTTAACATGACACCCATGATCTGGAGGCACCACAAGTGCCCCAATGGCATGGTGCATCCTCCACATCCTCAGCTTGCAGTGCTGTTCTAGGTCAGTCATTGCATGCATCTGCTGTTCCTGCACATCCTGAGGAGCAAGCAAGGAGGCAGCTGCCTGTGGCTGACAGCTCATCAGTGCTGCGGCTGGTGCAGGATATGGAGTCTTGTCCTAAGAGAGGCTTTCTGAATAAGGTTTTTACCACTGCTTGTCAAATTCTCTCAAGGATGACACAATGAAAATGAGGTTGTTTAAACCAGGAGATGCAGACAGGTATCCATTTTCTAGCTCTGCACTTACAGCCTTTTATTGCCCTACTTTATTGCTGGTTGGAAAAATTATATATATATACACGTTTATTTTCCCCCTCCTTACTCCCTCCTCCCTACCCCCAGCAGGAATTGTTGTTTTCTTCCAAAAAAAAACCACGATGAGAAACCACAGTTTTTTTCAATCAAGTGGAGGCATCTTTGTTAAGGGGAAAAAAAAAATAATCGAATGGATTCAGAATCAACTTCCTGGCAAAAGTAAGTCTTGCTAAAAAGATGTTGGTAGTCTTATTTTTATTGAGCTAGCTGGAAGTTCTTATAGTGAGCCTGGTGTCTAGCTCTGGACAAAATGCTCTGAATGTGATGGAAATTATGACTAAATAAGGGCAGTGACACTGGAGCTGTACAAGTCTCCTGGTTCTGCCTCTGCTTTTCAGCACGTAGCTCTAACATTAGCTGCTTCCTGCCAAAAGTTTTAGATGAAGAAACCCTTTTCCTCCCTGAAACTCTGACAAGATAGCAGCTGCTTCTTACTGATTTAGGTATGTTTTGTTTATAGCTTGGTTTAGACAGAACAAAAGTTTTCTGTCTAGTTTTGTTGCTTCTCCTTTTGATTCCTGTTTTTAACTTGCATTTGTTCCCCTTGTCCTGGTGGCCTCTCTGTGTGTCCACTGATGGAAGGTGATATTCCTCTCCACTTGGAAGTTCATGTAAGAGACTCTTTATGTTCTTATGCTGGAGACTTTCCTGAGACTCTGCACATCTCAGGGAAAAATGGAGGTGTGCAATCTTGCTAAGCCTCTGGGTTGTTCTTGTCCCCTTACTGATTAGTTGTGATGGAGAAACAAAATATTTTTTCATGTCAGTGGCTTCAATGGGAGTGGAAGCAACAGAAAGGCAGCAGAAATCACAATTAATGACTGTTTAATAACCAAAAGGTAGGCCTTGAGTCCTGCTTTTGCGTTAGGAGAAATAAGGAGGAATAGATCAGTCTGAAAGTTGCCTTGGAGTCTGGAAAGCTTTGACGCTGGGTGGGTCATGGGAGCACTCAGCTGTATAGAAACGCTGTTGGAAAATCCAGAGGACAAACACAGCCATTTCATGTGCCATTTCCCAATTCTTTATGTTTTTCTCTTTTCTGCCTGATGAAGGTTTACTGCAAAATGTGACAACTGCTGTGGACTTCTTTTCCTGTTTAGAGCTGGTAAATCACTTATTTAAAGCTGGATTGTGTTGCAAAATGTTTTCCTGTTTAAGAGGTTTACCTTTTAATGAGTTGCTATGACCCTTATCTTATTTCAGTCGCACTGGCTCCCTGCCTTGTTCACCTCCTGGGAGGTTAGAATTTCCCTGCTTGTCTCTGAGGTTTTTCCTGAGAGTAGATGTTGTTAGAGAGGTCAGTCCTGAAGCTTTCAGTACTAGTCGAGGGGTTTGAATTTCTTTTGTGTTCTGGCAGCACCTGATGGGTCAGCATGACTTTAGCACCAAGTAATTTGGATTAGGAAAGAAGGGAACGAGAGTCCAACAGTACCCAGTTCACATCTTAATTAACGTGCAAGTTCTTTAGGTCTCTGCAGTGTCATTCTGGACTTTCAGGGGCATTAATGTAGTACCTATTGGAGCAGGCAGAGTGGAAGCACAATACATAGCTGCTTTGCCTTCTGAAGTGTGCACACGCTGAAGAGCTTTGCTCCTGAAGCAACAGTGGCTCCTGCCACCATGGCTACAGGCTATTGGATTCCCTTCCCTCGTCATGAAACTGAGCAGGCAGGAGGTATGGGGTTTTGAGTTCATCCTTACATGTGACAATTGCAGTTTCCCACTCCTGCTTGGTTAGGACAAGCTGTCCTTCCTGCCCTATTCTGCAGTTCAGAGAGACAGCAGTATGAGCCAGCTCCTCTTTGGGACTTCCAATGCCACAAATGTTTTGGAGGGCCCCAATAGCACAGTTACTCCCTAGAGTCTTTCTAAAATCCTCTGGAGTCTGAAAATTAAGCTGCCATGGTGCCAAGTGGCCTGGACTGGCCATTCCTTTGTGTCTTTTATCATAGTTTCCAGCAATGTGTCTGGTTCACTATATCTCTCAGGTAGAACTGATTTCAGATGATCCTTTCTTTTTTTCAGGTCTACTCTCAATTTCTATGTGATAAGGAAACCTATTTTTTTTGCTTATGAGATTATGTAGCACACAGTAGTTGGAGGGTAATTTCACTAATTCCCATTGGCTACACTGACAGAAAAATTATCATCTCACTTGATGGCTGTTCCCTTGAGTTTTAAACATCCAAAACACATCCAAGCATAGTGGAGGAATTCAGGGTTATTACTGTCTGTTGCTAAGAAGTGTTTAACATTTTGGGAGGATAAAGTGTGTTTCTGCAATCCCCAAGAAGACATAGCAAAATGTGAAGATGCCAGCTGCTTGATTAGAAAGGATTTAGGGAATATTATCAGATTTAAGAATGAAAAACTACAGCCAGCATATTACTGAAGGCAGCAATTATGGTCTGACACTTGAGTAAAAGAGAGAAAGCAGGAAAATAATAAATACTTATTTGGTAAAATGTGGCAGCCCTTGACCAGGCTTCCTACAGAGTGAATGGGAGAAGCAGCTGCCTGTGGTATTTGCTTTGACTTTCCTTCACAGTGCAAGCTGCTTCTGCCCTGTCTTGTTCTTTTCAAGTGTGATGTGGGGAAAGGAGCTGAAGTGCAATCAAATTCTTCTGGCAATCCTGTAAGCATTCCCAGTGACACTGAAGCCTGTTGGGCTTGGACCCTTGGAGCAAATCTTTCATATACCAACAGCAATGTGAATGAGAGGCATAGCAGCTGGAAAGTATTCATCAGAAAATGAAATCTGATTTTTGACAACCCAGACTTAAACTTGGTACCTTGGAGATACCAGTGTTTGGCTGTGGACATTGGTGGGATTCAACTGAAGCCCTGATAGCAGACAGGTGACAAGGAGTGAGATTTCAGCTTCTCTATCATCCACCAGTTTTGTTCTCCTCCCTCTTGCTAGGATTCTGCTTAGTTTGTTCAGCTGAAAAGGGGGCAAAATGGTCAAAACTTTCAGAAGGAGCCAGAGATGGCAAACCTCTTTAAATTGTTCTCATTTGGATGTCCCTGAGATAGGACATATGAAGAACCCTGAATCTCTGATAGCTTTTACAAGTCAAATTACTTAAACTACCTGAGTATTAAAAATAAAAAAGTATTGAGAATCATTAAACAGCCATGAAAATCTTGATATCTTATGGTGAACTGTGCTGTCTGCATTTCTAATGCAGGAAGCATAATCTCTCCTCACTGCAGACCAAGATGCTATACCAGAAGGTTAGGGGGAAAAAAAGTTTGGGACCTCTTCTTCACTGCTTGACATGTTTCCTGATTCAGAATGGACCAGAGGATCTTTTTTTCCCTCCTGGTGCCTGTAGCATCTTCTGTATTAACCAGTGAAACAGTAAACCAGGAAATTAATGTTAATGAGATAATTTCATTTAACACAGCCTCCTCTGTTGCCCTGGAGACAACACAGCTATTAGCTGGCAGGGAAGTGAATGGACCATATAGGATGTGCCTGAGCTGAGAAGTGCACTTGAGCTTCTGTTCGTGCCTTTGAAGCAGCTCCTATGGCTTCTGTTTTGGGAGGAACAGTAGTTCTCTGTGTCCTTCCCACATCAGAAACAGAGATGTTTGCCAATAAACAGGTTTTGTTTTACATTTTACTGAAAGCTGGGGTCAGAAACCCACGTTTTGTAGTATCCTCCTAGTAGAAGAAATGGTTTAGGTGGTGGGTCACTAATTGTACTGGTTTCAGATGGGTGCTTAAGGCAGAGCTCATCCTGTTGCAGAGCACCTGTAATTCAAACTACAGAGTGACCCTGAAGAGACTAAGTGGGATCCTGGAGTCCTTCCTGGGAGGTGTTCAGTAGCTGCAGTAATTGCCGTTTGTGCAGTGGAAATTCTGATTATTCTCTGTGGTGCCGTAGGAAGGATCACTCTGTACAATTACCCACTTTGCCATTTTATGCATCCTGTTGAGCACTTGAGCTGTCCAGCAGCGCTTTCTGCAGAAGTACTGAAGGACTAGACAGGATTGATTCATGTGAGCTTTCACCAGATTTGAGTATTCACCAAATTTGGCAACAGCTTCCCATTATTACCTAAAATTAATGTAATTTGTTCCTCATTTCTATTGCAAGGAACAAGCCTGTGTCCTGATCAGCCCTTGCAATTACCAGCCCCTTATTTGAATTTCCCCTGTTCCTGATAAAGTGAAATTGCTAAGATCCCACGCTTCCTTCTTGGCTGGTGTAATGACATTACTTTTGCTCTCAAGTCTTTGCCCTAGGTTCACCTTTTGTTCCACAGAGCATCTACAAAGTTATCCAGGGTCTCCTCTTGTGGACATTCGTCCTCATCTCCTGTAGGTCTTTCCATTTCACCTTTGTGCTCCATCTCCCTCCCAGCAGCATCTGTTGCTTCCTCTACATCTGCTGCCCCTTCCCCAGCACTAGGTAAGAAGAGTTTCCTAACAGATGCATGCTAATATCTTTCCCTTTAGAACAGAATCTTTGTAATTTTATTAACCACGGTGATTGTTCAGGCCTGTGTTGGCTGTTGTACGTGTTGTACTTACTGTGCTTTCACTGTGTGCAATCAGCAGGATATAGAAAGGATTCTCTGGCACCTTCACTTGGTGATTAGTATTTGTACAGCACTTTGAGAGCTCACAATGCTGTAAAAGGGCTAAGTAGTGTTATTTAATAATGACATGCTCTGCTATACTGAACGGAGCTTATGCATATTGGTGGTGATAATCCCCAATCTCCTCTTCTCCAAACACTGTTGTCTTTGCAATCTGCCTCTAGCTTATCTTCTTCACACCTGTCAGAGGGCTTTCAACAGCTTTACTTCTGACTCTGATTAAAGGCACAAGGGTAAAAAAGAAGAAAAGATTCCTTTTGACACAGAATTTGGCCTTCAGGTTTCAGTGGCTGTGCCCAGATGTGGTGGTCCCTAAACCATGTTTAAGGACTTTGATCTAATGAGTTTTCTTCTAATCTCTCTGATTACCTATTGCTGCCTTAAAATCTGCAATTCATTAACCCCTGTTTTGTTTTCAGTAGCAGCTGAAGTTTGATCTCTCTGGAGGAGTGCTTTCCTGTGTCCAGGTAGTGTTTCTTCTGTGCTTTTTGCAAACTAATTTATTAAGTCACTCGCTTCTCCGAAAATCAGCTTTGTGGACAAGGAGGAAATTAATAGAGACAAAGAGAACATCTGAATGTTTTGTTCTCTTAATGGCTGAAGAAAACTCATTACAAAATTGTTTCCCCCCTCCCCCCCCTTTTTTTTTTTCCAAGTTGAAAAAGCTGGGTGAACTTTGTGTGTTTACTCCTCAGCTATACATGTCTAAAGCAGTGGGTCACTGCTGGGGATTGCTGTGAAGATCTGGGAGGAGCGTGTGTTCTTGGAATTGGCCAAACTGACCGTGCCAGACCTTTCTGGCCAGGGTGCTCTGTGTTTTGACCTCCCATTTTTGAATTGGTAAAGCTCTTCTTGATGCTTTCCCCCACCCTGGAGCTCCAGCTTCTGCCAAGCACCTCAAGCAGCCTTGGGCTTACCCCCTTTTTGAGCACTTCGGGGCTCTGGTTTTGTGCCCTACTACTGAAAGGCTCAGGATGAGGTGAGAGGTTATTTAAAGTACATGTCAATCCCTCTCTTTATTAGTGTTCTTAGTCTCATCATACCTGCCTTACAAATCTAAATCCAGATCTTCTCTGGATTTAGTTAAAACATGTGGTCTGGGTGACAGCAGTGAAGTTGTCATCTATAGTTCTGTCTCTTCCAGGCTGAGTAGGTTACATTATAGTGTGGCTTGCTCATGTACTGCTGTGCTTGAATTTTGAGGAGGTTAAGGCAGGATGGCATCTATATACAGCTTATCCACACAAATTAGAGGAAAGGTTAATTTAGATACAGCTATGCTCCTGAGGAGCTGTTGAAGGAGGTGGTTTTTTTTTGTTGAGCACTTAAGTGTGCTCTCTGGGGATAATGGGAGGAAAGGAGCTGAAAATAGAAAACAGAGAGGCAAGACTGAATCCCTAGAGCAGACATATGTAAGTGCTCTCAAGTGATGCATCGCAGATACTTTCCTTTTTTTTTTTCTCCCCTATGAAACTGGAATAGATTTTGAAGTTCTGAGTCAAAAGTTGGAAGTGTGCTGAAACTTTATTAGCTTATAAAAGTGATAGCTGGAGCCATCAGATGGGAAGAGGCAGAAGACCTGGGGTATGCTGCATCATTTCTTCCATTTGGGAAGAGCTGGCATGGCCATTTGAGCTGGAAAAAAAAAAAAATGGGTACAGAAAAAACTTAGAAGTAGAAGCTCTTAGTGGAGAGGTGAACCTTCTAGGAATAGGCCATGTAGTGGCAACAATGGCTAAGTTAATGTAATTTCATTGGAGCATCAAGAGCTTTATGTCTGGAAGCACAGCTTGTACCTTCCCTTTGCTGCTTCTGCTGCTGTCTTCCCCCTGCTGCTGCTTTTGCTGCTTTGCTATGGCTTGACCCCTTCCCCATCTTCCTTAAGGTTATTATTTTTCTGTAGTGGTTAATTCTCCTTATGCTGTTATATTTAGCTTAAACTATAAGAAATATAATTCAATTTTTCCTGACTTAACATGGATTTTTTTTTTTTTTTTGTAGTGAGTTTACTCGGGAAGGGATCTGCTCTAACTGGTACAACTGGTAAATTATTGCAGCCTTGGAATTTTTCAGCTGGGTCTGTGAAACCCTGCACCAGTGACAGAGTCTGTGCCTCTCATTCTGACTGCCTTCCTGGGGTTCACATGTCTTGCCCAGTGCCTATTGCCAGTGGTCTGAAAACCAGAAAGGCCTTTCTGCCCTACGCGTATGTGATTTTTGGGGCATATTGTCTCCTTTTTGACCCAATGCTCTTGAAATGTCCAAGCATCAATACAGTAAGAGCCATAGAGGCATGACAATAACTTAGTAGAGTGTGCCAAGGGGGAGAATCAGACCTTCAGAGGAAATTAGAAATACAGGTATATTAGAAATATGTGGTGACCAAAATCAGATTATCAGGCCCTTGCCAATAGCAGACTGGCATTTCTCCTTGGATTACCTGCAGCTTGTTCAGAGATTTGAGTATAAACAGCAATTCAAAGCTGTCTACTGCACAGAGGCTTTAATTGACTCTAATGATAATTGCAGAGCATGTATTGCCATTTTAGGCAATAATTACCCATCTTGTGTGGGTGAAAAGTGGAGGGAGAAAAAAAAAACCCTGGTGTCTGAATATATCTATAAGTTACTAACTCTGAGACTTGGCTAGACAGGGTCATATGTTTCCAGCCCTGAGAGTGCTGAAAAATGTGCACTCCTCCTGCCATGTATACTGGGGAGACACAGAGCCTGGTTTTAGCCTTTGGTTTTACTCTGAAAAAAGCAGAACTGATTTCTTTGTTTAGCTTTTGGCATTTCAAGTTTTTCATCTCTAATGTGTGCTTTGAAAACTCCTAAGACTAGAATGGATATATGTTATTATAAGAAGTCTAGGCTATTTCAAAGGAACCTGTCTTAGTAAGGTTGGTACCTGGGGGATTTAGGCTCCAAGCTTTGAAAAGCACGACCTAAATCTGTTTCTGAGAGCACAAAGAGCCTCATTCTGTGAATGTCTTTAGGCCTCTCTAACCAGGCTGGTGAGGAGTTTGGAGGGCATATCATGCAAGGAGCAGCTGAGGGAGCTGGGGTTGTTTAGTCTGGAGAAGAACAGGCTAAGGGAAAGATCTTACTGCTCCCTACAACTACCTGAAAGGAGGCTGTAGTGAGGCTGGTGTTGGACTCTTCTCCCAAGTAACTAGCAATTGGACAAGAGGAAATGGGCTTAAGTTGTGCTGCAGGAAGTTGATACTGGACATTAGGAGATGTTTCTTTACTGAGAGTGGTGAGGCTTTGGAACTGGCTGCCCAGGGTGAAGATGGAGTCACCATCCCTGCAGATGTTCAAGAAGTGTGCAGATGTGGTGCATCAGGACATAGTTTAGTGGTCGTGATACCTGGATTACAGTGGGACTTGATGATCTTAAAGGTCTTTTCCATCCTTATTGATTCAGTGATTCTATTAATTATGGAAGTTTTCTTGAACACGAGATGCCCACATCCTTAATGAAGAACATAATTCTATTGACAACCAGGCTCAGATGACCTTAGTACCTTGCCTTAGGTGAACTCTTCTTCCTTCTCCATCAATGATTTTCATTCTTATGGAGTCACAGTGATAATCTGTGGTATGTTAATCTCACCCTAAAAATGGGAATTCTAGCTCCTTGGGGTGGTGTCTGTTACTTCCTGCTGGAGGGCAGTTACCTCGCAAAGCACCTGCTCAGAAGCATTGCTTCTTAAAAAGGGAGCATTTACCTTTTTATTTCAAGAAGCTGGAAACTAACTCAGGGGAGAAACTTGCTCAGGGTTCTTTTTGCTTTGTGGTGGTATTTTTCTTTCACTGAACATGTTTGGTGAACTTTGAGAGTTTTTGTAAGGAGGACTGTGAAATGATCTCTAAAAGTTGCATTCCACAATTTATCAACAATCAAAAAGCATGACAAAGTGGACTAAAAGATGTATTTTTTTTTCCCCCCACTTTTTGACTAGAAGTGGTTGAAAAAGAACTAGTGCCATGAAGACATAAAAGAACCTCCCTCACAAAGGCCATTGTGACTGTGAAGCTGCATACAAAGACATTTGGAAAACTAAGCTAATGGCCTTATTTCAGAAGTCAAAGCAACACAGCCAAAGTTTTGGGTTTTGGTTGTTGTTGTTTTTTTTCTCCTTATTGATGGTAGAAAACAGAAAAGCAGATTTTTTTTTAGAGACAAACGTAATTTTTAGCAAATGCTTTACTCAAAGGAGTCAATGAGGGTCATTGAATGAATGGTTTATAAACCCTGAGCTTTACTTATTGCTTAGAAAGGATGAAAAAGAAATAGAATAACCTTTAAAGCATGTGTTAAAGCTTCTGTATTTGGTAAAGACTTTTCCTTAACCTAAAGGGACCATGAGGTGATTTATTAAAACTTTTCCTATCTACACTTTGTGCTGGTCTTAAGGTGAGACAAGCTGGATGCAAGCTGAGGGGAGGATTGCTTGTTTAATTCATACCTCACTTATCAGTTTAGCCTTATTCCTTCAGCCTTAGGGCTCTTGCAGAGCTGAATTCTAGTTCAAGTGGCGATATCCACCACTTGATCTGCTATCCCTTTGGAACTTCCTGATGGGTCATTACTAATCTTTTGGGTGTGAGATGAGGGAGAACCAATAGCAAAAACTCTGAATCAATCAGTATGCTGCAAAAGCAATTCTTGTTGAGTTCAGAAGAAGATAAGGACCCTTTCGGACATAGATTGCAGTTGCAGATGTCGCTATAAATATATTGGTGACTACTTCATGCTGAGCCTTCCTGGAGCTCTGAAGCTGATAAAAGTTTCTTGAGTCCTATTTTGCATCAGCTTCAATCAGGTGCCAATTCTACACTAAAAGGCCTGGAAATGATTCTGAAAGCATTATAGCAGCACATGATATATCCTTGCTGAGCGTGTACGTGTTCTTCTGTGCATTGACCATTTGAGAAGAAAAAAAACCCCAAACATTTAAAGCTGTGCTTTATCCTCATTCACTTAAGTGTTCTCCAACAATGCTGATTTTCCTAGAATTTTGGGGAACTGCTCTTGACCCTTGCCATCAGATAAACCCATACCTAGTCACAGAGAAGGTCAAAGCTAGAAGATGAAACTTGCTTTTAAGTTTTGCTAATAATGCTGGCAGAGGACAGTGCTGTAAGTAATGTGCTTTGAAGCAGCACAGCAAGGTGAGAGTTTCCCAAGGTTATAATAGATGTAGGGACTTTGCAATTATCCCTACCTATTGTGTGGTAATCAGAAGTGCAGACTTGCAAACGACTGTGCTGCTGCTGTGCTACAGCTATTTTTTTTCCTCTCTGCAGTTCTGCCAGGAAGAGACCATTAATTAAAGCTTCAGTGCTCCAGCAAGCCACCACTCCGGTCTCTAAAGTTCTATTTTCTTCTTCTGTTCTTCTTCATTCATCTCCCAGAATATATTAATTTTCAAGACTGTATATTTTTGCACCTTGGAGTAGTTCAGACTCCTCTATAAGAGTGCAAATCTTGTAGGTCCCCACAGAATGGTCTTTCAGGAAATACCCCACTTCACGTGCCTTGCTGACCTATAAAGCTAAAATGTTTTCACTCCTTTTTCAAATTCCAGTACTTTCTAGACTGTAAAATGACTGTGTGAAGCTTGTGTGCAGCACCGAAACCATGACCATAATTGTTTTTATCATGCTGAGCCTGGGAATTGATACTGGGTGTTGGAGGTGTGTTTTGGATCATGTTGCAATGGGAAGGTTATGGCTCTTGGAGAGTTTTGCACGTAGAAGCAAGGAATAGATGGGATTTTTTTTTGTTTCTTTGTTTTCCAGATCAAGGTGCTGGTGTTGACAAAGAATGTGTCAAATAATTTGTTTAACAGCAAATAAAATAACTGCTGCATTTCTGGTCTGAAGGCATTACACCTTTCCATGCAACAATCTCAGTATCTGTGGTGTTCATCAGAATGGAGTTTCATAACATAACACAGACAAAGACTGCAGTTCCCCTTAGAGCACTGCAGACACTCTGTTTTCTCAGGATTGCTAAGTCCTATCTGCTTTTGCAACCAAACAGGTTCAGAGCTGGAACTGGGTAGCCCTAGGGAGTACATCAAGGTCTTGTGCTACCCTGATTACCCATGCTATGTACAGCCTTAAGTTTAGCTTTAGACTCTGATCTTGAATCTAGGCACTCTGTTCCTGTAGCCCTATCAAGAGGCTGAACATGATCAGGCTAGAAAACCCCCAACGTGCTCTCCAGTCATCTGCTCTCCTGTTACTAGGAGGGCTGTGTTCCAATGAGGAATCAAGCCCATTTGTCTTGCTTTCTAGCCAGATTGCTATTGCTAGGTGCTTGTTTGAATGTTTCCTTCTTAAGGTCTAATTAATTCTGGCATTGCAATGTTTTTTATAAACCTCCTATGTTCAGACTCTTGCAAAGTTTCAGTGTTGCTACTGTTGCAGACTATGTCCCAGTTTCTCCTTTTTCTTTCTTTCTGAGCACAGAAACTTTTATAGTCCCTAACTGATTTCTCTGGCTTCATCTCCCTCCTGACATCTGTGTCTTCACCGCCCTAGGCTTGTGCCTGAGTATCAGTCCTATCAGCCTCACACAGGGACTTGGAGGCTGAATTGTGTGTCAGGAGGATTTTTTTCTATTCTCAAATGATCCTGATGTTGACTCGACTCTGTCTCCTATGACAGTGCAATCCTATTCTGGAGGGGGATTCAGGCAGAACATTCTATTCTCTGAATCTAGATGTTTAAATTCCTGTTACTCAGCACTTTTGGTTGGTGCAATAAATCTTCTTTGGTTTATGAGAACCTCTGTGACTTGGAATCTGTGTCGTGGTGTACTCAGTTTGCCTCTTTGCCCTCATAGTAGGAAAAGTAGGTGGGTAGCAGCACAGTAAATGTCCCAGAACAAGGCTGTGTGTTTGTGCCAGAGAACAATCTGACTGTGAAAGAAATGCAGGGTAACAGACTGGATGGGAGTTGATCAGAGAGCTTTATTGATGTCTGTAGATGAGCACAGAACAGGGTGTTGTCAGATCTCTCTATAAATGCTTGTGAATTAGGCTGCCATGATACAACTTGTCATTTCCTGTGCTAACTGAAGTATGGGGACAATCAAAGCTAAAAGGGAGAGCGGAACTCTGGACAGTTTCATTAAGATATCTGTGGAAAGAGGAACCTGAAGTGTACAGATGACAAATGCTGGAGTATGGACTGCTCAGCCCTGCCAAGCTATCCTTGCTCGCAGCTCTGCTGCACAGCACTTCCCAGCTTGTCCTTACTCGCAGGTCTTTGAGGGTGTTAAATTGATGCTACTGCCAGAGCCTAGCAACCAGGCTAACCAAAGCCATCCTATTACTCAGTCTGGCTGTTGCTCAAGCTGGTCTAAACTGCTTTTAGATGTGCACAATGGACTCCCAAGTGTAAGCTATTGATTGCATTGACAATAAGTAACTTCTGAGAAGTCTTTCATGTCACTGCAGGGTAATAAGGTTGTGTGATGCTAATTGCTCAGACTCAAGGGCAAAACAAACTCTAATTTATAAATTCATTATTGCACTGTAGCTATGGCTTTTATAGGCTTCTCACAGGTAATTATGTTGCTGGAAACTCCTCTGATCAGGAACAAAATGATTTATAAGACTTAATAGCAACCAGTTTAAGGAAATGGGAAAGCCATTGGAGAAAAAATTCTGCATGCATCAAGTGAAATAATTAATGCAAGCTCCAAAAGTATTGATATGTTGGCACAGTGTCCCGTAACAGCAATAGATGCAGTTATGGGTCCAGAGAGAAAGAGACCAGGTGCACAGCTGGAAATAGGAAATAATGTTTTTGGCAGAAGCTTCCCAACCCTTTTGTGAACAGAGACCCATCACTATTTAGAGAATCTACCTGCAGGTGTTCCAGGCATAGAAGGTTCATCCCTCTTTGCTACTTCTCTGTCTGGAGCTTGGACCACTGCAAGATTTCTGTATAGGAGCATGAGGAGATCTCAATAACTGTGGGAATGTATTGCAACAGTCAAGCAGCCTGGATTGCCCCTGCAAAGTGCAGTTGCATAGCTGTGCTGCCACAGACACCCAGACAGGTTCTTTGGAGTTTTAAACAGCTTACTTGGGATGCATCGCTACAGAAATAACAATAGTGAAGAGTTTCTGGTTCAGAAATACAGAATTTATTTCTCTTTTAAAGACTTCAATGCAGCTCTACAGCTATTTTACAGCTGCCTTGAGGGGTTCAAGGAACCAGAAGGGCACCACTTCCTCCTGAAAATGTTGTCTGACAGAATTTGTGAAATAATTGCAGTTTCTAGTGGAAAACATCTTCATATCCTTTTGACTGGCATCAATTTTGTGATTGTATTTTGTGAAAGTCACATCTAGAGTCCCTAATTAGGATTTAGGATTCCATTAGTCCACCCTCTGCTGAGGACTGAACACCCTAGGGACATCTTGCCAATATATTAATTTACTTAAATGTTGATGAATCAATTCCTCAATGTAAAAATGGAGGAGCCTGAGCAAATGTTGCCCAGCTCAGTAAGAAACATCCAGTTTCTTCTTGAGTTTAACAGCTTCTGTTTGACCAAGCCCTCGTGGCTCACCTGCTACTTTATCACTCCAGTATGAATCATTCCAGCAGCCCCTTCCCTGTGCCATATGGTTCCCTGATGCACTGGCCCTGATAATGTGCTGACAGCCAGCAGGTGCCACTGGGTGGAAAGAGAGAGATTTGCAAAGCTTTCCTCCCACCAGCTGGACACAGGCACATTTGAATTGTTAAAGAGCTTTTGCTGGGTGGTTTTCTGAACTGCAGAGTGGTTCAGATGGGAGTTTGTGGCACCATCTGGGATAAGAGATGAGCAGGTTTTGTTTTCTTTCATTCGAGTGCCAGTCCCTCCTAATTCTTTGTGTGGAAATAATTGTGGATTGCAGTTGTAATTCAGACTATACAGAAATGCAACTCTTCTGTGTTCCTAGATGCTTGTGGTCCCTCACGGGGCAATAGCTACCACTTGTGGAGAGCAGTTGCTTCAGAAAAGGCAGCATCCCATTTGTCATCTGCTATAAAGGTTCTGAGCTGCTTCAGCCTGACTGCTGTGCTTCCTCTGCCTGACCTGGGTTAGCAAACGCTGAAGGTATGGTCCAGTTTTACACAAAACCCACGAGCAGCCCCACTGAGAGATGGAGGTTATTGATGCACTGCTCAGAACTAACTGAGCTCTAAGGCTTCAAAATGCTTATACATGTTATAGTTACAAAGGTATGGGAAACACTGATCCTTAGCTGCTCAAATGTGTCCAGTGATGCAAGTGGAGGAATGAAATCCATATTGTGCATGTAAGCCTGGTGACTAGAAGGAAACTAAAATACAGCAAAGAGTTTAATCTGTTGACAGCATTTGGGGGGGTGTATCTTGAAAAATACCCCAGAATCCGGTGATGACTGACACACCAGGCTGTGAGACAGGCACGCGTGGGAAGGTGGACTGATGTTGAGACTGGGGTTTTATTGATTCCTTTCCTTTTAAAATGAAATGATGGAAACTGCTGTCATGAGGGTTAGTTAGCCAAGCAAGGCATCGGCATTAAAGTCATTCACTGCCCTTTCTATCCAAGCAGAGGAGAGCTATTGTGTCTGATAATGGCTGCGGCTGAGCTGCAGTGCCTTGTTTCTTTCTTAGTCATTTATGGTGCTTATCCATCAACCCCACTAAGGCAAAATTAAAGAATAGAGTTTGTAAGCCATTTAATTCAAAATGAGCCAGGAAATGCATTAATGAGCCTAACATAATGGATGCTTTTATAATGCAGACAAAATGTGGTTTAATATTAATCATGAGAGGGCAGAAATCAAAGGCCCAGATATCAACAGTTCTGATTGTACAAAGAAACCTTCTGAGTGAGGCTATGTGAGCTGGCAGGCAGGGCTGGGGAGGATGTGTTTCAACCCAAACTGACACCTTGTGAAAGGGTTTGCCTTGGCAGAGAAGAGCTTGGAGTGCTTCTACAAGTAATGAAGATCAGTGATATTTCACAGCTCTTTGGTTTACATGAGGGACTAACTGCAGAGGAAGAACACTTCTTGGTTTGAAGGAGTGCTTGATGCTGGTATTGAAAAGAATCACAGAATGTCAGGGGCAGGAAGGGATCTCGAATGCTCATCTGGTCTACCCCCCCTGCCAGAGCAGGATCACCCAGAGCAGATCACATAGGAACGCATCCAGACAGCTCTTGAATATCTCCAGAGAGGGAGACTCCACAACCTCCCAGGGCAGCCTGTTCCAGTGCTGTGTCACCCTCACAGTAAAAAAAAAAATTTCCATAGGTTCACATAAAACCTCCTATGCCTCAAGGGGCTTATATGCCCCTTGTCACTGGGCATCACTGAGAAGAGGCTGGCTCCATCCTCCTGGCACTCACCCCTTACATATTTATAAACATGAATAAGATCACCCCTTAGCCTCCATCTCTCCAAGCTAAAAAATCCCAGCTCCCTCAGGCTCTCTCCTCATAAGGAAGATGTTCAACTTCCTTAATATTTTTTGTGGCTCTGCACTAAAAAGGAAATCCTTCTGCTACATTTTCATAACACATAATAGGCAAGAATAGCAGGTAGAGGTTTCTTTTTACTCACTCAAATCCCTCTGAGTCAGTTAAAAAAGCCATAAGATTGAAAACACATTGGATAATATAGTAAACATTTAGTCATTGTTGAAAGGTTGGCTGTGCTGTAAGCAGCAGTTGTGCTGCGTGACTGTTTCTCCTGCATGGAAAAACTGCAGGTAGTTGTCAGTGATGCTGCTAGAAATTTATTCCTTGTGGAAGGAGTTGTCCATTAGGAGTGAGTTGAAAGAAAATGGGAGAAATGGAAGGGAAGGAGAGACAACTATAGGAAATAAATATACTCAGCTAGGCAGAAATCTGACTTTATATTAAATTGATTAAAATATGGAATCTGAAATTGTAAGCAAACAGTTTTTTACTTCTTTTCTCTGCCTTTCTGTCTGACAACTTTGCTGTATTATGAGATATTCTTGCCTTTGCTGTCCAATTTGCTCTCCAAATAAATATTAGTGCCCAGGTCTGGGATACCAGAGAAGCATTAACTGGGCAGGTGAGATAATACTGTTGCACCTCACTGGCATTTTAGGAACCACTGACAACAGCTGCAGGAAACCTGAGCTTCCCAGGTACATGGTGTGTAACAACGCCTGATCTTGGTGTGTTGGAGATGCTGCCTACACCACCTCCCTCTGTGTGCTGCAAGGGAGTTCAGATAAAGAAAAGGGAAAGCAAGCCCTGCAGCAGTCCAGTTTCTCTGGCTGTAGGACGTGTTGCACAAGTTGGAGCCTATGAAATCCTCCACTCGGGGCTGACATTTCGTGGCCAAATTGATGTTCTTATGTGTGCATACACACACACAAAAAGTGAATCTCCCTCTCTCTGTGCTGGACTTTGAGCCTTCTGCTCTTTGAACTGTTTTCACTTTTGCATATGCATTAATTCAGTGGGCTTCTGTCAGGATGTGTGGCACCATCT
Source organism: Psilopogon haemacephalus (assembly GCA_013396835.1). Taxonomy (NCBI): domain Eukaryota; kingdom Metazoa; phylum Chordata; class Aves; order Piciformes; family Megalaimidae; genus Psilopogon; species Psilopogon haemacephalus. The sequence continues at coordinate 488,803 of VWZI01017378.1, read as the reverse complement.
CACTTTTTATGTGATGCTGTTGGTATATATCACTGAGAAAAAATGATGTATTGAAAGGCTTTGAACTTGAGCAGTGAGTCAGTACTGCTGGAGATTTGCCTGCAGCAAAAAGCTGCGGAGTGCTTGAGGCGATGCTTAGAGCCTGCAGTACCCAGGGATGCTGCATTATAATGCCAAGCAGTTAATGTGGTGTGGTGGTGGTCTTGGTTTCTGTGTGTGGTTGAGGTGGGTGTTGGGTTTGCGTTTTTGTTGTTGTTTTGGGTGCTTTCCTGAAATAATGTTATGCTGGGCATCATTATCAGAAAGCTAACCTGAGCTAGACATCCTCCCAGCAAAGCCTAACCTCTGCACAGGAAGCTGTGTAGAATTAATGGAAGAAAGGGAGGTTGTTGCTGAGTTTTGAATTTAGCTTTATTTCCTGAAAAGACCTTTAGAGCAGGCATTTGAGCCAAGAGCTTGGGGCTGCTGCTCCGTGATGCATTTAATAATGAGATTTCATCTGCTGTGGGCTCGTGCCTGTTAATAACTGGTTACGTTGAATCATAGAATGGTTTAAGTTGGAAGGGACCTCAAAGATCATCCACCATATTCAGGGACATCTCCCAATAGAGCGGCTTGCTCAAGGCCTCATCCAACCTGGTACTGAACACCTCCCGTGGCAACCTGTGCCAGTGTTTCATCACCCTCACTAGAAAACTTCTCCCTAACATCTAGTTTAAATCTTCCCTCTGCCAGTTTAAACCCATTCCTCCTGTCATTACAAGACCTTGTCAGTAGTCCCTCCCCAGCCTTCCTGTAGTCAGATCCCTTTCAGATACTGGAAGGCTACTACAAGGTCTCCTCGAAGCCTTCTCTTTTCCAGCCTGCAGAGCCCCAACACTCTCAGCTTGTCCTCATAGCAGAGCTGCTGCAGCCCTCTGAGCCTCTTTGTGGCCTCATTTGGAATGGCTCCAACAGTTTCATGTCCTTCTTGTGATGAGGGCTCCAGAGCTGCACACATTACTCCAGGTGGGGTCTGGTGAGAGCAGAGTCAAGGTTGCAGTCCCAACTGGCATAAACCCTATGGCAGAGAGTTGGGCCAGTTTGACCAGACTGGCATCATATCACAGCTCCATGTGCACATTTGCACCTCCATATGTCCAGAAAGTACAGTGTGTGCCTCCAGGCTGCATACACATGCGGTGTCTGTCCTGTCATCCTTGGCAAGGGGAGGTGACATTTCAGCCCTGCTCCCCACCATTTCTCAAACCCTCAGTGAGCAGAGCTCCTGGTCCTTCTCTATTTCTGCAGTCCTTGACTGTCACCGACTTAATTGTCTGTCTCCAGCTTACGTATTGTCCCTTGTAATTGGCTCTTTGCTAATTTGTTTGGTTATCTTTTCAAATGCAATAAACGAGAAAGATGAAGGTGACTTGGCCTAATTACTTTCTGGTGGGTCAATGGAGCCCTTCATTAAGCAGAGAATGGCTAGAACCATCCAGTCCACTTCAGAAAACATGGAAGTATCTCTCTTAACTGTGATGGATTCTTTCCCTTGCAGAGCTCAATGTGTTTGGATTTTCTGTATTTATTCACTTCCTAAGAGGGAAAAATGCCCCCAAATATTGAGATGTATCCCCAGAACTGTAAGAAAAAGGATACTCTTTATTTTTTTTTTTTTTTTTGTCCACTAGCCCTGTGGATTGCAGTGGGATCCTTTGGGAGGAGGGGGAGGAATATATCAACATCTAGGGAACTGAAATGGAAAAGCTAAAAGAATGAGGAACAGAAACTTGCAAGGCCAAAGAAAAGCAAAGGTATTCATAATGAAGGGCTCTGGAGGGGATGTGTAACAAGCAGCTGATTCATGAGCGTAGGAGGCTGAAGCGTATTCTGAAGCAAATGAGATGAGGTCTAGCAGATCAAGAAGGAGGTGGCAGCATGGGCTTCGGCTGAGGAGATTTTGGAGAAGGGCACAGTATGTGAAGAGGAGGGTGGGACTTGTCTTTTAAATGCTGAGGTAGCTTTACAGGGTTTACTGTTGACCTAGACTGCAGGACTTGCATGGGATCCAAGCTGTGTAGTCTATATGGATTTACTGGGGAGCTCTTCAGCAAGGACATTGGGGGGTCACAGGGAAGGGCCACGCCGTGGGTAGAGACAAGGCATAAAGTGTCTCCAGCTCTGTTTGTGTGGTAGGAGATTTGAGTGGTTTGCTTTACAGTCTAGTTATTGTAGCATTTAATAGCAAACCACTTCTCACAGCGTACAGAGGACAGGACTCCTCAGACTCTGAAATTCTGCAGATCACTTTGCCTCTTTGTTTTATTGTCTCCAGTCATAAAATCACACTGGCTGCTACGTATTGCTGGCTTATAAAGCACTTGGATGTCTATGGGCAAAAACCAGTAGACAGGAGCAGACTGGGAAATTTCCTCTGTGCTTTATTTGCAGTATTTACCAAGAAAAGGGCTGTGGAAGTGATTATGTGCTTCAGATGATGGAGCCTCTTATTGATGCACTGTCAGACATGAAATATTGCAAAGAATTTAAACCTGAGTTCTGTGTGAATCTGTGATATCAACGAGCATAAGAGGGGTAGGAATGGGAATAGCTGGACATTTGGGAAGAAATTCTTCATGGAAAGAGTGATTGGCACTGGAATGGGCTGCCTGGGGAGGTGGTGGAGTCCCCATCCCTGGAGGTGCCTAAAAGGAGGCTGCATGAGACGCTTAGTGCCATGGGTTAGTTAATGAGAAGGGTTAGATGATAGGTTGGACTTGATGATCCTAGAGGTCTCTTCCAACGTGGTTAATTCTGTGATTCTGCACAGGCTTTTCCAGTAATGTTACCCTCCACTGCTGGGTAGTGGCTGGATTGTTTCCATCAGGACAACCATTTAACTCCATGTCCTCACAAACTCTGTACAAAATAATAGACTGAAATGAAGAGCTCTGTCTGAGTCCTATTTTTTGTTTTCTTGTGTGGTACAGGAAAGGGAGGAGTTTTATTCCCTGGGTGAAGCCCATTAATTAACTTCAGATGTGATTAGTTTTCCAACATGATAAATATTCCATGGGAAGATACCTGGGATCTGGTCCAATGTCACATTCTATCTTTGTATACTATCTCTACATTGTCTGGGAATGCTCACTCCAGGAGCTATTTTGAGAGAGAAACTGCAGCTGCCAGTACCCAGGGCCATGCTGTGCCATGCTGGAGCTGGTATTCACGGGCTGCTGCTTTCCCAGCATCTGGGAAATGTGTCTGTGGCACATCATAGGTAGTTAGAGAAAAAGTTTAATTTGAGCTCGTGGTGAGCTAATTCTGTACTGTCTGGAGCTTTGGTTACGGCGTGAGTTATGACACTGTTCATCCTTCACCCTTCAAAGTGCCCCAAAGTATTTTTCATCCTTTTCTGTTCTTCGTCTGCCAAGTCTTAAACTAGAGGGGGTTTTGTGCATGCTGCTTTCCAGGTTGGTTTGATTCCTTGGACCCTGGTGATGTTAGAATAGCAACTGTGTTCACAGTAACCAAAATAAAAGTGACACGGGCTGTTAATCAAGAGAAGTCAGCTGGGGTCAGAGAAGCTTTGCCAGCCATTTGCACAAGCAAGATGCAAGGTTTAAATCCTGCTGCTGAACAACACTGAGTGCGCCTCTGGCCTCTTCCACCGCAGGAATTCTGACATTCCTGTGTGAAAATGATTAATGTTTTTCTCTTGCCTTAGCCTTGTGAAGTGTGGAAGCCAAAGTCCTTCACCATAGAGCCTTTGGATTATTTTATCCAGGGTCCAAACACCTATGGCAGCATGGACTTATCCCATGTAGCCACAGCATCTGAAACTTGCTTTGTATCCAATCAATGAAGGGAGAGACAAAAACTTCACCAGGACACTTCAAACACCTTAAGATTTAATTTTCCCCTGTTCCAACCTGGCCTCCTCTTCTCCAGGCTAATCAACCTCAGCTCCCAAAGCTGTGCTGCCAAAGCACCACACATCAGCACGTGTTTTTGAGCAGAAATCATTCTAATCACTTTCTCCCCTCCCGCACTGTCCCCTTTGGCACTTTTGCTACTGATCACAGCTATATCTTGTTTGACTGAGCTGTTCCTTCTCTGCTTTCTTCAGCTCTTTTCTCTTAGCCAAGTCATAAATCTGGATTTGCAGCTAATACTGCTCCCAGGGAAGCAGTCAGGGAAAGTGCAGACAGGAGGTTATGACTTCCCTGAGGGATGCGGTTGAGAGGAAGAATTGGTCTGTCAAGTGGAATAGATGCAAAGTAGTATTCTGAAAATGATAGACAAGTGAACAGATTTGGAAGGAAACCATCCCTGGTTTAAGTACTGCCTACATGGGAAATCCTTTTAATTTCTGCATTCTGTCCTTCTTGGGATTTGAGATGTGTCAACTGTTTCACCATTTGCATTGCTTCCTTGTTGGTGTTTTCTCTTTTCTGAGACCTTTTTCTCTTACCAAGTTGTTTATGAGACAGAATAACAAAAAGGGGTTCCCTGGGGTTGTCCCCACTGGGACCTAAAGTGGCTGCTTGAGCAGGTTGAAGAGCTCTTGGGAATCTCACCGAGATGGGATCAAGAATACTATTTGCCTTCCATTTTCTGTGGTCCTGGTGAGGAGCAGCCTTGGCAGTCAGTGGGGTGGCATTGCTATTTCCAACTGCTGTGGCCTGCCTTGGCATTGTCCCTGCCTCACTCCAGGTGTCTGTTTTAGACAGAGGTCAGATAAGGGAGCTCTGGAAGGGAGATAAGGAGCTCCACCAGAGCAAGAGACTCTTCCCTTGCTTTTTAACGAGCGTGGAAAAAACCTTCCAATGTAACTGACTGCAGTCTAACTCCATGATGCATTTGGCTTTTTATTTGTGCACCTGGATGTATTGTGTCAGCAGTGGAGGATCTTTAGGCACGGGGAGTATCTTGGTCAGTCATTACAAGGGAGCATGGGAGAGCTTCATCTCCTCAGTGCTGCCCTTCCCCAACTGGGCGCACAGCAGCTTCCTTTTTTCTCCTCTCCACAATGAATTCTCTTGGAACAGTCACTGTCACCATCTCAGTCTAATTAAGCACTGCCTGAACACAAGGATGCCTCACGACTCCATTGTTATACAAATGTCCTGCATCAACGCTTTTATGCACATTATTGGACTCCTCTCATCTGTTTAGGATAGATAAACTGTAGACCAAGGAGACTATCTCAGATCACATATTAAGCAGGCAGAAAAGGAAGATTAGCACAAACCAGTTCTGCTGTGTAGCCCTTTGCAGTAACTATTGTGTCTTCCACGGCAGGAATGAAATAGTTGGAGGAAGAAGAGAGTTAAATCTCCTTCTTGCATTCTTCAAAATCCTTAGGCTTGATGCTATTTACTAAAAGGATCTTTTGACACTTCTTGCAGCTACGGAGACATTTGCATGCTGTACAGGGGCTGTGCTGTCAGCAGCAGAATGGTCTGGGTCTATGAAATGAAACCTGGCAGCAGCTTTAAGGACTGTTGAGCACTGAAGATCAGAGGGAACAGCCGTTCCAAACAGCCTTTGAGCCAGTGTCCCAAAGGAGCAGAGAGGAGTCCCAGACCTCTCTCTGGGGACTGGGCTTGTGCTAAAGAAATCTAACCTGCAGCTTGATGAAGGATTTAATAGATTTACCCCAGACATAAATAAATTCAACTCCTTTAGCTCCAGTTGTGCTGAGTGATGTCTTTGTCCCTTTTCCTTTAAATGAATGTGAATCATGATTCACAGTCTCAGGCAGCAAGCTGGGCTCTGATGCAGATGCAGTGATTCCTTTCATTGCTCCTTCACTGCAGGTAACAATCTCTTGCCTGGAAAAGCTTTGCAAACCCTGTTTCCTTAAAACTCTAGAGCCTCAGAAATGTTGGAGATGGGAAATTGTTGTGTGTCAGCAGCTGAGAAGTGGCAAGAGTCTCTGAGTGTATGCAATAAGTCATCAATGCAGATTCAGAAATGTAAGCTGTCAAACTCTTATAAGATGTAGGACAAACCCATCACTAGAGGATTGGTATTAGCCGTGAGGATTTGGTAATTGTTATCACTATGTAGTAGAGCCTTTGGTTCATTCCAATTTGTCCCACTCACAAATCCAGAACACTTGGTACGTTAAAGTCTGATGTAGTGGTAAACAACAGCTGTAGAGAATTAAGGTGGAAAATGGGTCAATGTTAGCCACAAGCCTCAGGAAGAAAGATTGATCACAGCCTGCAGTAGGGACGAAGACCAAACCTTGTTATGAAGCACTACAAGCTACTGGCTGCTCAACTCACATTGGTTTCAAAGAGGAAAGGTTTTTCTGGGTAGTTCTCAGGCCAAAAGTGTTTGGGAATTCACTGTTCTCCATGTTCATACAAGAGATTTTCATTGCACCAGTGCTGTAGTATAGGTGAGGCTGGGACTAATTTACCCCCTATCTGGTAGGTCTTATGGCTTATGGCATGTTCACGAGTCCATGGGAACAATTACTTCTGCCCCCAAATTTCATGTGATGAGTTTTGCTTCACTGTGGTGAATTATCCATGAGCAATTTAAAACCTGATGACACTTATCTATAATTTAAAGCAATTCTGACACTTGTATTTAATCTAAAGTAGTCCACAAAATAATTTCTGGTTTGTAAATGGGAGCAGAGAGTGCAGGAGCATGTATGCAGAACCTGAGCTTGGATCCCTCTGGGTTAGTGCTGGCTGGCAGAGCAGACACAGCCTGCTCTCTCTGCAGTTTGGAGTGCTACCAGTTCAAACTTTTCTCAGAAAAAAAAGAGGTTTTTTAAGAGCAGCTCGAAAATGAATGTTGAGAGATCCACAGCTGATATGCAAATAACAGAATTATCTCTACAGGATTTAATTCTTCTTCTCCCATTGAAGAATTTAAACTTGTTCTTCTGCTCAGAAGAGCCCCATCTCCAAAGCCTGCATGTGTTCTTTGGCAAATGCTGTCCAAAGCTGATAATCTTGGCAATCTGCTGTTTTGAAATTCTGTTTTATAAGATGGTGTTTGCAGAGCTGCTGTTGAAATCGCAGCTGAAGGAAGTAGCAGTCTCATCATTCCACTGCCCTATAAAATATATCTAAGAAAGAAATGAAACAGCTGGCTGACCGAGCTGAAATCTGCTTATAGCCAGGCTCCTGAGCCCTTCCTCCCTGCCTCCTCAGAAGCTTTTCAAAGTGTGAGGGATTTTTAATGGGGCTAGCTGGGAACTGGGAGTGTGATCTCTGGATCTGCCTTCTAAACCCTTTCAAGATGGCTTTGTCCTGGATAGAAGGGATAGCAGTGGCCATGCAAGCTGCAGGGAGTTGTAGCTGGAGCTGTGGGACCAGAGTATGTTCAGCACCCTCGGCTGAGGATGGCCTTTACTGCCCCTACTCCAGCTTTGGAGTCCTTTGAGAGCCCATGGCAGAGGGGAGCTGGAGAATGTCAAGCTGCAGAAAGCTGATGTGCATTTCTCGAGCAGTGTGGGGAGGTCCTGACTCTGTTGTGCCTGCTGCTGCTGCTGCTGCATGGCTGTTTATTTCCCCGTGGCTATCTGTCTCCCCGTGGTTGTTACTGAGGTTTAAGAACTCGATTTGTTTAGTCCTAGAGTTTGCCCTAGACTGTGACAATGTTTGTAAAATTGCCCATTCATATAAATACATCTGAATTGTTTCCATGGCAACAGGGCACTCAGCCTGCTCAACACTAGGAAACACCATTTGCATTTATGAATAAATCTGAAACCTTGGCACCTCCAAGAGCCTGGGCTGGAAAAGGTGTGACTGATGGCTAAGAAATAGCGAGTGAGGAACAAGAGCAAGACCTATGTTAGTACAGCAAGCAGAAAGGTCAGTACTTGGGTGAAAAGAGACTCAGACTTGCACTTAGAGCAGGACTCTCAGATGTAGCATCCTTGGAGCAGGATTCTCAAGGGTTTGATAAGATTTGGACTTTTCAGTTTTTGACTGAGATTCAGTGAGGTGTCACAAGTCTTACTGTCACTGCAGTGATAACTGTTGTGCTCTGTTGTAAATGTCTGGTCTTCTGTGTCCAGAGCACGAGGGCCTGAGGTGAAGGTTTTTCAATTATTTAACAGTTCATAAAACCAGTGTGTGAGAGAGAATGGTTTTCAGAAGGTCTGGAGACAGAAAAAGGGCATGATGCCCTTTTGTTATAGAGGGTAGCAGGTGAGGAGCTTCCCTTGAAGGTGGGGCTGGCAATAGAAGCCATTTAAAAAGTGTTTTGCTTAAGCTTTATGTTGAGGAGAATTAAAAATAGCAGTGGGAGATCTTGGTGGGGGTTTTTTTTGTTTGTTTTTTTCTCTGTTTAGAGGATAGTGTCTGTAGGAGGGCACAAAGGCACTTAAGTTCAGATGTCTTCATCCACACACCAACCAGACAGCCTGATGAACTGGCTCTTGGTTGCCTGTGCAGCCAACTGCATCCATGACCTGGAGTAGTTGCAGCTACTTGGCTAACTTTGACAGCTTAGCTATGATCTTTAGAGGCTCCTTGGCATTAGTGGAATTATTTAACTGTAAATTGAAATTAAAATAGAGCTGTAAATGTACCAACTCTATTCCTGTTGTAGCTTTAGGGTCTCGACAGAGGCATACTAGGGATTGGCTTTCTCTTTACAGTTTGTTTCTGCACTCCGAGGGATGTGCCAGAGAAGTTACTTTGGAGTTGCCAAATTGGCTGGAATTCTCACACCTTTTCACTGTCACCTCTCTTGGTTTTATCTTCTTAGCAGATGGTTCACTCCTACCTGGGCACAACGTTCTGTATGTCAGGGAGAGCTGTAACCCCACTGGGGCAGGGCTGCCCAAAATGCTTTGAGAGTTCTGGTCACCAAGTACCAGACCCTTAGTCTATGGTAACTTTTTAGGACATTCTCGCAATTGGTAACTGTGTCCTCAGCCTCCTTCTCTGATTCTCTCCTGTTTTCTTAATTTTAATCTTGCTCTTTTTCTCTCTCAGTTCAGGGGTTTTTAAATTTTTTTTTGTCCTGTAGTTCTGTCTCAGCCTCACCACTTGTCTGCTGCTGGGTCTATCTGAGCTTCCTTTGAATCCATGGTGCTTGATAATGTCTGAGACAAGTGAGCTGCCCCTGCTCCAACTTCTCAGGCAGACCTGGAGTGACATTTTTTTTGTCTTTAATTTCAGGGAGTGTTAACAGAGCTGAGGAATAAAGCACACCATAGTTTTCCAAACCTAGCACCCGTGTTAAGTCAGGAGAAATGGTTGCATACTGCAACTGTTTGCTGTTTTTAATGAACCCCCCTGATCTTCCAAAGGGGCTGCGGAGAGAGCAGCAGGAGAGAGGAGCAGAGGAGTACACTGTGGCAAGTTTAAGCAGCAGAGGCCAGCAGAGGGATCCCCTGGTCTGTAGCTTTCCTCCTCTGGCTGTTCTTGGGTTTGTTGAGAAATTCCAGGTGTGGCAGAAGTAAACATGCAAAGTGACAGGACAACATCTGGCGTCTGCTGGTGTGCCCAGGCTATTGGAAGCAATCTGCAGATGATGCTCCCTGTCTGGGCCAACCACCTCTCCCTTGGTGCTCTCTGTGTTTCTGCCTGAGGACTTTCACTAGTAGGTCAAGCTGGGATTGATTTAGCAGGAGGGAAGGCCTCTCAAATTCAGACTGTCTGTATCCTTGACCTCATTAGAGCTGGTGTGGTGCCCGCATGCCGTGGATGCCATGCAAGTATGGAGAGTGAGGACCATTTCAGGAAATTGGAGTTTTATTTTCCATCTCTTCTCGACAGAGAGGAATTACAGTAACAGGAATCCTTCCGAGTGACGCCATAACCCTCTTATGTGCTCGTGGGCTGGGTACCAGAGCTCTCTAAGGGCTGGAAATAGCAGGTGAAGGTACAAACTGTTCCCTCAGCTCTTTGTCTACATCACAGTTTTTGCAAAGATCAGCATTGTGGTACCAACCCAATTTCTGTTTTGTTAGCTGTGGTCATCACTGATAGCCTGGGGGATAAAGCAGCACTGAAGCTTCCAGCAGTCACCAGCTCCCATCCTAGGAGGATTGACTCACCAGTGTTAATTGAAGCTGGACTGTGCTGTTTTCCTTTGATTTGTCTTTCAAGCAAGAAGTTAGTCATGCTCCATTCCACTTGCCTGTGGTTATGTGGAAATGACCAAGAATTGCTAGGGTGATGCTGGCACACATGGTGACAGCCATGTACTGCCTGTGTACCAAAAATGGCACTTGGGTGTTGGCTTTCCTGTTGTGAACCACCCTTGGCGTCCTATGGCTTTATACTCACAAGGATTTTCTTTGATGTGAGTGATATCTTGAGAACCAGCTGAAGGTCACTGCTCTGGGAGGTTTAGCTGCTGGTCTGAGGTGGTCTCCACTGTGCTACTCACTGCTGTGTGTCCCTGAATCCTGATCCTGACACTACCTCACTCCTCTGCCTTTCTTGCCTTAGAAGCTGTCAGTTCAGAGATGCTGAATTTTTGATCCCAGGATGTTATTTTCCCCCAAGTTTTTGATATTTCCCCCCCCCCCCGTGTTTCCTTCTTATATCCCTTGTTCCCATTAGGAGGAGTCCTGGCAGTAGCTGCTGAAGCCATCTCCCTGCTGCACACAACCTTGCATTTGCCTTTGAGGCATAACAGTTCTGAATTTTATACGTCACTTACACCCTTTCCAAGACAGCCAGAGAGTTTAGTATAAGGGCTCCACAAATCACTGTTAACCAAATGCTGTTTTCCTTTCACAGCAGCATGGCTGTTTCAGGAATTGCATGAAACCCTTTGCAATTTCTCTTGCAAAGCCTCACCCTGACATCCTGAAGACCACAGGCTGCTTAACATTTAATGCACTTTGGCACCTTGACTAGTTTATGTCCATTTTCAGGTGTGTTATTTAAGATGCATTTTGGCAAGCTGACTAGTTTGTGGCTGTTTTTCTCTGTGTGTTATTTGAACTTAAAGGAAAATGTGGTCTAGCACCAGCAGAGCCCAGTGACAGGCTAACAACACAATTTGTTATCTTCTAGAACTGGAAAACAACTTCTGTCTCTGTAAGGGCTTATCTCCCACCCAGTCTGTTTAATTCTTCCATCTAATAGTAATGAAACATATCTTTGAGAGCATCTTTACTTGTCTCTCAAAACTTGTGGGTTTGAAGCCCTGGAGGACAGTTAAATACTTAGAGCAAAAGCTGCAGAGGTCTAAGACTGCCAGGTTTGTGTTACTCAGAAGAGAGGATTTTTAAACACTAGGGCATGTTTTCAGGGTTCTCTGTGATAGAAGCACATTTGTTTGGGAGCACAGAACTGGCCTAGCCCCATAGGGTTTTACCCCATAAGGTAAAAAAAAACCAACCATAAGCTGGACCATCAGTAGATAAGGAGGCACTGAATGCCTTGTAGGACCAACTAAAGTGCATGTAACTACCCATAGTAAATGATTTCACATGGGTCCTTGCAGCAGCTTCTTTATATTTCAGGACAGATGAGGTTTCACTGCTTCATTTTTCTTCTCTAGCTACACAGAAGCTTTGAATCATTTTCTCAGTGGCTGCTGCATGACCAAAAAAAAAAAAAAATTATACCACAATGGAATTTCTTAGCTGCTTTTCAAACCACAGGCCAGATTTTCAAAGGCAAATGCTTTTATGCTTGCTGCAAAGGCAGGCAGGTCAACAGGGATGCGGCCCCATGAGGAATGATTTATGGCAGGCCAGGGCATGGGCTTGCTGCTCTGTTTTGGGGGAGTTTGGTCTGGTTTGCCCTGCTCTGGTGAATTGCTTTCCAGACTGCAGGAATTCTATTGAGCAACGTAGAGCTGTAGGAATTCTGTTGAGCAACGTAGGTCTGCTGCCAGGATGAATAATTCATCCACTAATCAGCTGTGGCAGAAACTTTCAACACTCAATCAGATTTTTTTGTTTTGTTTTAATTTAGGCTACTGCTGGACTGATTTATCTGGAGGGTGAGTTTAGCTGATCTAGACAGACTGAGATTAATTTTATGTTAGAAACTTCAGGGAATGATGTGATAATGAAATGGTAAACTCTTACTGCTTCATGTTGCTTCCTTTACCTGCGAGGGTACATCCTGTGCTGGCTTTGTCCACTGGCCCTCTGGTCCAACATGGCTCAGTACCTGGGATTTAGGATTTGGGGTTATGGTTCAGCTTTGTTGTTACCCTGCTGAGTGAATCTGGAAAAGCTGCTTCACTTCTCTATGCTGATAGTAACAGCTGCTGTGGATTCTTTGATGAGTGGAAAGCACAACAGCAAAGGTGTGCTCTCTAAGTGCATGTGCAGATGCTTCCGCAGTTAGTTGTGCTCCTCTGCTCTGGTTGTGGAGGTGTCAGATGGTGTTGGGTGATAGGTTGGCACTTGATGATCTTAGAGGTCTTCTCCAAGCTGATTAATTCTGTGATTCCAGGTCTTCAGTGCTGGGAGTGTGATACAGCTTTCATTTGAGTAAATATTTATGGTGGTTTTATTCTTCTCTGTGCCACTGCTGGTGTTTTCAGGTGTTTTGCATTTGTTTTCTTCCCCTGGTAGAGTGGAATACAGCAAATTACAGCATGTTTTCAGAGTGAGAGGAGAGCTCTGAGGAATGAGCATCGTACCAAAGATGATAAAGCAATCCTGTGGCACAGGATGAGCAATCTGCCCTGTGACAGCCAGGGGAGCCTCACTTTCTGATTTTCTTCTGCATCTCTCTCTGTTTACCTTTTGCTATGTCTTGTATGATTAGCAACTTTAATATTAGTCATGCTACATTTAACTCCTAAATTGCCCTGATGAAACCACCTCTTATAAGACATAAGAGAACGTGTATGACTTAAGTTGTTCTATTGAAGCCACCTTTTATAAGACATAAAAGAAGACAACCTGTATGACTGAAGGGGCTGCTTGACCGTTTTGTACTCCAGACAGGCTCCTAACACCATGGAAGCATCAGCAAGTGCCCAGCAATGAGCACAGCAAGCCCCAAGCATGGCGCAGTCTGCTTTGCTTTCTGGAGCAGTATCAAGCTTTATCCTTGGTGGTGGTGGAATATTGGCCTGGCTCAGGCATGCAGTTTACTTTGAAAAGAAATATGTTCTTCTGGAGGAATTAGAAGAGGCAGGATTGCTGGAATTTTTTTTTTCTTTTTTGTTTTTTTTCCATGCAACTGCACCCAGGGTTGAGATGAAATGCTCTGTGGCTGGTAGTGTGATGTTTGCTAAGGATGCTGCTTGGTTTTTATCTCAGAGGTTAGTGCTTCTGCTATGGGTTTACTCTGGGGCTTTCTCTACATGCCTTTCAGCCTGTATTGATGCAGCCTCTAAGCACTGCTGAGATACATTCTTACTTTGTACTTTATCTGAAGGTGCTTTGTGTTTTCTTGCCTACTGCTCTGGTTTATCTTCTTTCCTCCTGCAATCGCTCAGAAGGCTGCGTTGGATGTGGAAATAGTTTCACTGCTACATCTACTCAAGGGAAAGTGATTTTTATTTTGTGTGTGTCCTACAGGTCACAGATATTCCTTCTTGAAGCTTGCAGTAGGTCACATAAGCTTTACAGACAGGCAAAATTTTTGCAGGCCAGAACTCTACTGTTTTTTTCTTCCCAGCACTGGCTGCAGACTCCTTGTGCTTCCTATTGACCCATTCTTCAAAATGGTGCTCAGCAGACTCAGCTATTCTGCCTCAACTCATTAGGTATTCCTGGAAGGAATCTCATGGGAGAGCAAGTAACTATTTTCATTGGTGAGATTGAAGCAGGGAGAACTTGAAACTTTCACTGTAAACCTGGAAAAAAACCCAAACAAACAACCAATTCTAAATACAATCAGTCCTAGATAATTGGGGTTTTAAGTTAGTTTGGTGTCTCCAGCTCAAGGCCTTTCCAAGTAGCACTGTGGGTGGAGACTGTTTCTCAGGTTGCTTACTCTTAGAGTAGTGCCTGGGAGTCAAAGCAATTTTTCTTAGAAGCATAGAATGGTTTAGGTTGGAAGGGACCTCAGAGCTCATCCAGTTCCAACCCTCCACCATAGACAGGGACACATCCCAATAGAACAGGTCACTCAAGGCCTTATCCAACCTGGTCCTGAACACCTCCAGGGAGATTGTGGATCACAGAATCACTGAATGTGATTGAAGATTCTGTGATTCTGTGCTCCACAACCTCCCTGGGCAACCTGTGCCAGTGTCTTGCCACCCTCACTGCAAAGAGCTTCCTCCTAACATCCAGTTTCAATCTCCCTTCTGCCGCTTGGCTTCACTTCTCTTCTCTAGTGCTGTGTCTCGAGTTGTGGAGAATGGAGTTCACATCTCCTACCTGTAATTGTCTTTTAAATTGTTTCTGCCCTGTTTTGGCTGAAATGGCTTAACATGTATTCCAGGGCTCTTACAAGAATAACAGGCAATTTTGGATTACCCAACAGGATAAAAAGAAAAGGTTAATTATGAATGCCTTCTGTGGAGTTCGTGCAATGCAATGCCTCAATTACCAGTGCTCTGTGGATTGCCCAGGACGCCTTTCTGCACGTTATTAACACAGTTAACAAGGTGCTTGGTCTGCATGTGTCTGTAAAAGTAAAGGTGTCCATCTCAGAGCTTGTGCTAGGGTCTCCTATGCTGCTTTCCCCAAATCAGGCAAGAAATGGTGTAAAAGCTGAGGTGGTGTGAGGAGAAGAGCTTGCCTTGGCTGGGGATGTGTGGGCTGAGGGACAACTGCTGTGCCTGCGTCAGGGAGGTGTGGGAGGGGAGAGCAGCTGGAGGTGACCCAGGAAGAAAGAGTGGTTAGCCCTCTTTGGGCAGCTGGCTGAGATAGAGCATCCAATGGGTGAGAGAGGCAGAGGTAGCAGAGGATGGTGAAAAGCAGGAATAGGATGTTCAGACTGACTGAGCACAAGGGTGGGACTGTGTCTGGGCTGTGTATGTTACCAGGACTTTTTCCTGGAAGTACAATCCCACATGAAGTTATTTTTATGATGGGAACAGTGTACAAAGGGTCAGAGGATATTATATCCACCCTCACTCTGACAGTCTTGATCTAATGATAGCTGTCACTGGATGAGTGTCATCATCACAGAGGAATCCCTTACTCCAGGCTAGCCTTAGATGACTTTGACTTGCAAGGACAAGTGAAACTTAAGTGCCAAGTGAAATCTCTCATCTTGTTACAGTGTCTACTGTACCCTTAGGAAGACTGCTACTTGTAGCTGCCTTGGAGGAATTTGGTAAAAATTATTTCCAGCAGCATCTTAGGAGTGTTAGCTGATAACTTTTTGAGTGTCCTTAGCCCAGGTGAAACACTGCAGAGTCTACATAAGGGTCTCCCTACACATGCCAGGCAGTTCCTGTGGGTGTTCCTTAGGTTTCTAGAGGGATGGTGCTATCCTTTACCAAACTTTGGCTACTGACTGTGTTTTTTTAAAAAAGCTTTAGGGACCAGAATCTTGTGAGTTGAACAACTTCCTGTCACCTGCCTTAAAAATCTCATCCCTTTTTCTGTACCTCTTTATCTCTGTTCCAAGCCTGTACACAGATCAATGCAACTCACAGAGGCATAGAATCAGCCAGGTTGGAAGAGCCCTCCAAGATCCTCCAGTCCAAACAGAGATCAAACTGCTATTGTAGTTTTCTTCAAGAAGCTGTGAGCATCTCCTGTGGTCTTCTGGTCAGTCACAAACTTTCTAGCTGAAATCCATCTTTGGTCATCTCATTGAAGTCTTTTTTTTAAGCTCAGCTGGAGGCAATTACTATCTGATATGTGCCCTGAGCAGAACATAATTATACTTGTCACTAAGTGGCACTGTGTAAATTACTCTTTAATTGCTACACATCAAATCAGCAGCTTCATTTTTCTGTGAAGACAAAGAGTTCCACTATTAGCTTCATCACTCTGGCATCACTCAGGCACTCTGGCTTCATCACTCTGGCACCCAGTTTCTCATTTGTCCTCTTTAGGGCTTAAGATGTAATTTAATGTGATGAAACCTTTCTGATGTGTTTGGCATTTGTCCTGTAAACCCTCTGTTGCCCTTAAATATGGTGTTTAACGTTAAAAACGCAGGCAGTAATGCAGGAGATATGTCCATCAAGTACTGCTGGCAAGTTAATTACTGCATCTCATAGGAGGCCAAAGACCTCTTTCCTGACTGCTATGTTAATAAAACAGGGACCAGCACAGGGCTGAGGAATGCAGCCCTTTATCATGATTTAGTTGGGCTCTGCTATTATTTCTCCCTTTGTATGAGGCAGATAACTGCATTGAGCACTCTTAATGGGGATGCACTTAGCCCTCTTAGCTCTTGATCAGTTAGGAGTGAGCAGAAAGGAGGTGAAGTCTGATGGCTCTGGTGCAAAGCTGTTTATTTAGCTGAGATGTCT
Organism: Psilopogon haemacephalus; assembly: GCA_013396835.1. NCBI lineage: Eukaryota > Metazoa > Chordata > Aves > Piciformes > Megalaimidae > Psilopogon > Psilopogon haemacephalus. The sequence goes on along the minus strand of VWZI01017378.1, from coordinate 472,465 downwards.
GGAGGCCAGGCCTTGGCCCTGACTGCTTCGTTTGTCTGCATTCCCAGGCAGTGGGTGTGTTTGGCGTGGTTTGACTCCTACCCTCCTTGTTCCTGCCACCAAGGCTGGGGCAGGTACATTGGTGGTCCCTGCACTGCCCAGCTCTAGGCTCTGGGGAGCTGTGATGGTTTGGGAGCATATACTGCAGAAGAATTGCTGGAGGATTTGTTTTGCCCAAAGCAGGGGCTCTGGCCACCCCTCTTATGCAGCTCAAAGCAGACAGGCTAGGTCAGTGGCACGAGCAGCTACTGGGTGAGGTGCTTGCTTGCTTTTGAAAATGCTTCTACCCCTTTCTCTGTTGCTGACAGCAGATACCTTTTGGCAGAGAGGCTGCAAGGAGCAGCCAGGGCTAGCAGCCAGCCTGCCCTGGTTTTACGTTCCAGGGCTGTAATTTCTAAAGCAGTTTATGCCGTGAAATGTGGACAGACTGTTCAGAATAACAGAAGGAAGGTTGCCAGTTTGAGGAAACCTCAGCAGCGCTTACGTGAAGCCTTTCCAGTCTCCTGCCTTGGACGGCAAATCTTGCAGCCAGGGCAGACCTTCTTCCCCAGGGAAGGTGCTGCTGCCCTGGCCTAGAGCTCAGATATTAATCTCAGAGTGTATGTCCCTATATGTTGTTATCAACATAGAAGTGCAGGTGAAAGCCAACTTTTCAGATTCTTTGTGGTCTGTGAGCCCCACTCATCACAGGCCTTTGCTTTGGTTGCGTTCTGGTGCTGCTTTCTCCAAGGGTTTGACATCTTACTGAGGAAGCACACAAAAGCTCTTTTATGTTTGCCTCCTCCCTCTTTTTTTTGTTGTTTTTTTCCCTCCTTTTAATGACTTTATTTCTTTTGTCCTGCCCTTACCTTTGGTACAAGGCTTCCTGAAGATGTATGTGCTGCATCAGGGGTAGAGGGCAGGCAGTGAATCTGTGGGTGTTGGAGGGCAGAAGCATTAACCTTGAGCTGAGCCAGAAGTGAGGTATCACAGGATGGTATGAAGAAAACAGACCTGAGTTTCTCTTTGTTGTCTTTGTCTTGTTTATGAGCTCATCTGTGAAACCTGGGTGGGCAAGAAACTTAGCAGTAGGTAATTTTTATTTTTTTAAAAAGAAGGTCTTCCAGCAGGGCAGGGATTTTCAGAACAACGAGGTTTAAAAATATCACTCTGCCTCTGCCCCTTAGTAGGAACTGTGAGAGTTTGTGCACAATGTCCTGTTGTAATCCTGATAGGGCAATGAGACCATATCTGTGCCTAGAGGTCTCTGATTTACATCTTTATGGGTTCATTATTTCTCCTCTGTATACACTAAATAGCATAGATGGACTTTGACATTTCTTTTCTAGGGATTTGATTTATTGATGTCTCAGTTGCTGTGCTGTTTAAAAGACAAATTTAATGCTGTCCAACTTTGGGGCTGTGGCTTGGACTCTTGTGGCTTAGAGCTGTAGACACTTACTCTAGACACCCTACCCCTAAATGAAACCTCAACACACTTTCTAATGCAGTCAGAGCCATGGAAATCATTGCAGACTAACCACATAAATGTGCACCGTTAATGAGGCACCTTGGCAAACTCTGTGCCTTCGATAATGAGCTGCTTCTGCCTGCCCTATGAAAAGAAGCCAGGACATGGTTGCTGGTTCCCAGCTTCCATGGCTTTTTCTGCATACCAGAGTGATTTGCCCTGGTGAGGCTCTTCCCACAGTCTCTGCCTCCTCCAAGGGTGGTGTTGCTTTATTCTCACCTAACCAAACACTGAAGCTGGTCACTCTATTTATACCTTCTGAGTCTGATCATGCAGTTTCCATCCAAAGACAATGTTACATTTTTCTTCTGTAGACTCCTACAGGATAGCAGTGAACCTCCTGGCACTGTAAGAGACATAAATCTCTATAATTACATAAACCAATTTTCTCTGAGGACCCTTTGGGAGGTTTCTCCCTATCACCAGTGACAAGTACAAATCTGTGAGCTGCCTCAGACTGGTGCCTTTCAAAACCTGCCACACTTTCCCTTCAGACTGCTGCCAAGGACTTACTGACAAGTCGACACTTATTAAACATGACTTCTGTAACCTACAGCTGGCAAAATTTGTCCTTAAGCTCTGCCTGGATGCTTGGCAGGGCTTTGGGTGGCTGGTTGCATGAGCTTGATTTCACTCAAGGTAAATTTTAATTTCCCCTAAAGAGCACTGATAATTTCCTTCCATTCTGGCTTTCTAAATGAGTCGTGGATGCAAGGAGTATAATTAGTGTGGAATGGCTTCCATGGAGGCTGGGTGCCATTTTGGGGTAAATATTTGTCAAATTAAATGTTGCCTTTGCTTCTGCTGGTTTTTGTGCCCTTCTTTATGGTCAGATCCCCAGACACTTGAGCTAATGTGTTTGCTGGCAGCAATGCCTCTGGGAAAAGCTGCTGTGAGTGATCATTTGCAGGAAGCAAATGTGCTAATCCTCAAGTGTTAACATTTTCATCAGAATTCCAGGACTTCGAGTGTGTTTCATCCAACTGGGACCAGTAGCGATCCCTTCTGACACTGGTGTCCAGTCCACACAGAGTGACAAAAATCAGAGAATACTTTGAAGGAATAACTGCTCAAGAGGAATCCAATTGAGAAAATTATAACTGGGTCCCTTGTAAATCATGAAAGGAGGAGGAAAATAAACAGAAGAAATTATTGTCTTTGCTCCTGTCTGAGATGTGACCGTGGCCACCTTGCACTTGCCAATTACAGTTATTTTGCACTATTTCAACTTCCAACTCTCTCTTCTGGGTGCAGAAGAGCAGTGTCACAGGATGGGCAGCTGGGCTCAGGATGCAGTTAACAGCATCCCAATATAAGCTTTTCCAGTCTCTCTTACTCCAGGAAATGAGGACTGTCTCCATTTCATGAATTCTTGAAGCTTGTCACTTCTTGAGCACCATTAATACATCAGTTGTCCAGAGCATGAAGGTGACATCTATCTCTGTAGTGGTATCAGTGAATTGTTCTCAGATTTGTCTCTTTCTTCCCCATGCTCATTAACCTAGTGGCAAAAAAGTGTTCTGGGGCAAATATATTATGCTAGGAGCTTAATGAGTTCATTGAATTCTGTTTCATAGTGCAGATGAATGGATGTAGAGAAGATCACAAGAGGGAAAAATAGGCCTAGCAGCTTTAGTGTTTCAGCATAAGGTAGTTTCTTTCTTCTTTTCAAGGGAAGGTAGTCCTACAGCCAGACAGTGAAGTCTGTGGTGATGATTTCTCTTTAAATTTTGATCATCTCAAAAGCCACTCATTCCTCTGCAGCCATTTCATCTGTTTCAGCTGGGAGCAGCAAAGGAAAAGCTGATGTTTAATAAACTCTGGATGAAAGAATATAGATGTTACTAGCTGGCTGGGTTTATGTACCGTAGCTTGGGAGTGTGGGTGTGTGTCTGTCTGCCACTTGTATTTAAAGCTGGTATGAGATGCTCATGACAGCTGTGGCCTCAGCAGTACTGGCAAAGACACTTTGTGCCCTAGCATCTTGCTTCCACTTATCTGATGCCTCAGAGGCCATCTATTGGTGTTTCAGCTCTTCCTCTATCAGCTGCTAATACTAAGCACTGTTTGCTTTCCAAGTCCTTTACATAGGTAAGGCAAGGCAAGAAGGGGATTGCCTTGAGATGACCACATGTCTGGCTTTGGCCAGGGTAGGCACAGAATATGGGTCCCTGTTCTCCTGCCATAGGCTACTCCATGATGCATTCATTCTGATTCTGGTCTTGGCCTCAGGATTTCCCCCATTTCCCTTTCAGATGCTGACTGTAGCAATTTACTTATTCCCAGCCTGCAGCACTAGACCAGCAGACCAGTGACACACACAGTTAGAGCAGCTGGTGTGAGGGATGTGCCTTTGGACTGTACCCTGCCAGGTCGCAGGACTGGTAGCAGTTATATTGGCAGTGGCATTGTTTTCAGCCCCTGGGAATCTCTCAGCTGGCCTGGGGGCTTTGCTTAGGTTCCCTTAGGGCTTTCAGGCTGCAACAAATAAAAAGACCCTTGTGAACAGGGGGAGCACTACAGCTTTCATTTACTCTTGTGGTGCAGCTTTAATGACTTTTCCCATAGAGTCCCCCACTGCTTCATGTGGCCAAGCAGCACTGGGCTCTAGAAAAAGACCCTTTCCATCATGTGGTGGGTGGCTAGGTTGCACTTGCTGAATGGGTTGAAGGGCTGGAAGGAACTGTCTCTTCCAAGCCCAGAGGCAGAAGGCTTCTTTCTGATCTTGAATGATCAGCTTCAAGGTTATTTAATTCATGGTAGGCTCCACTTTTCTTTTTCAAACATAAAGACACTGGACTTAATAGAAATGCACCTAAGTTGGTTGGACTGTGCTGCTTTTTCTCTCCTAGAGTTTGCTTTTTTTTTTTTTTTTTTTTTTTAAAAATATGAAATAACAATGTGTATTATATATATTAAAAAAAAAAAAAAAAGAAAAAAAGATACTTAGCAGGGAGCAGTGAGCGAGCAAACTAAAGGAGAGACATCCCAGACCACCAGAAGAGACAGTACTGACAGGAAAGCTAAAGCAACTGGGAGCTTGCTGCTCTGAACAGCTCCTGCTTTGTCACTCAGAACCAAGTGTTCCTCTGTAAATTTGCCAAATCACCTTGGACCTGACTCAGAATCCCACTGCCTTCAAAATGGGCTTAGGATCAAGACAGGAATCTGTTAATTCTCAGCACACCATGTGAGCAGACTGCTTTTTGACTGCCACTGTGACACTCAATAGCAAAGTCCCTGTACAGAAAACAGTAATGGCCAAGTAATGAGCCTCGTTTGGGTAACTGATGGAAGAGAAAATGAGGATTTTTTAAAAAAAATTAATATTAATCTCAGCATCTGGAAGAAGGAATTTGTTGAATGTGAAGTCTGTCAAGTAAGTAATTAGGTATGATTTACTTGATCCTCTTTTACTGGAGAAGGAAATGATTCAGGTGTCTTTTGCCCTCTGTCAGCACAGGCTGAGTTTTGCTGTCTGAGGATAATGTGGATGATACACTGGTAGAGCTGTGGAATAACAGCAGCAGAATGGGCTTACTTATCCTGCAGGATATGTTTTCCCAGTGTCCCCACTCCTGTCACTGGTCCTCTTTGAGGCAAAAGAGCTAGTTAAAACCATCTCTTGTGGTGGAGAAAAGCAATGTCAGCCTCTGCAGTACACCATCCTGGTGGCACCAGAAGTGCTGGCAGTAGCTAATGTGAGTGCAGTGTGGTGCCTGTGTGCCCACTCAGTCTGAGCACTGCCCACCACTGCTTCTCACTGTGCCAAGGGTCCTGCAGCTGGAAGCCAATCCTTCCTCTGATGGGAGCATTGAGGCTCTCTCTGCTGAGCCTCAATGCTCTTGCCCAGCTGCTATGGCCATTGCACCAGCTGGGATTGGGGCAAAGAAATGGAGAACGGCACAGGACAGATGTGATTTGGGCCCTGCTGCCCACAGAGTGCCTGGCTTCATCTGCAATCCCTGCAGCATATCCCTGATTCTGCTGGGGTGGATTCTGGCTTGGGGAAGATAAGAAGGCAACAGCATCTGATAGTGTCACTTGCTTCTGCCATTCAAGCTCACTCCCTCCCCTCCTTTCTGCCGAGTCTGTAGCGTGTCCCTACCCTTGTGAGCTCAGACTGCCTCACTGCCAGTAAACCATGACCCTGCAGAGACAGTCAGGAGGGAACCTGAGTGAGCCTGACCCTCTGCAGAGATAGAGAGGGGTCCCCCCAAGATGTCCTGCCCTTTGATTCAGGTAACCTCCAGGGAAGGGGGATTTTCACATTTCAGCCAGTAAAGATGATCTTTAGATTGCCATAAAAGAGTTGGACACTGAAAGTCTGGGACACTTCAGCCATCCCTCCTTGCAGCATGAGATACAACCTAGAGTTTGTTCTGTTTCTTGGGCACAGAGGGAGCAGAATTCCCGGGTGCAGATTGAGCTGGAGTGCTTTGGCTAGCCGCTGCTTCTGGGAGTAAGTGATACCAAGCCACTACATTCTTTCAAGTATCTGTTTAGCATGACATCAGTGCTGGCACTGGGATGTCTCCGTGTTGTTTCTCCCACCAATGTCTGCTTTTTCACTCAGCTTTCTGCAGTCCAAAAGCCACTAGTGCTGCTGCTGATCGGAATAAAACAAAATGCAGGGTCCCATTGGGCACTTAGGATCATTAAGGGGTGAGGAAAAAAAGGAGAAAGACACCAGAAACCTGGAATAAATTTCACTGCTTGTGGGAGACAAAACCAAGAGCTCTCTCCAGAGCCAGCACTGTGCGAGTATGGATTTCTCCCAGTCTCACTACTGGGCCAAGCCCTCCCCCTCATACTTAACTAGGATTTCAATCCCTTCTCTAAATTGGATGGAGAGAGAAATTTAAAAGGCTGGTGACTTCATAAGGTGGAAAAGTGTTCATAAGTGAGAAAGTTAAAACTACCAAAGCCCTCTGAAGAAGCCCACAGTGAATGCCAAGGAACTGTGATGTTCCAGGATGACTTCTAGCTAAAAAATTAGTGATGATAGCATCCATTCCTCTAGGGAAGGATTCAGATTCCTGTCTTGCCTGATGTATATATATACATCTGTTGGATTCATCTGTCTCTTGACACCATGCCTTGAAATGGTAATTTGTTCCTCAGTCCTCAAGAATTACCTGGATGCTTTCCTCATCCCCATGTTCTGGGTCCAGCCTGTCCTGCTGGCAGTAGAGAGGTCTTTATCCTCGATATCTGAGCCTGGTGTGACAGCCCAGCTCTGTGCAAAGGTTGTGCTCAGATTCCTTGCAGTCATTTGACTGATTGGTGACAGTTTTGAAGGTTACTTTCTATGTAAATAGAGCTGCCCACAGCCTCCTTCCTTTTTCTGTGAGCTATGCGAAAGAACTTGGAGTTACTTTGTAGTTTGTAAAATTAGAGTTTGGTCTACAGCAGTTTTTGACTTGCTACAGTATGATTCTCTTACTCTGGGTGAACCTCCAGGTCTTAGAGGCATGTGGCAAATCTTTTTGCTAGCCTCTTGAGGCAACCTTGCACAGTTAAATACTTTGGTTCGATGGGAAGAGCAAGGGCCCAGGAATTAGGCAGACATGGGAAGGTGTGTGAGACTGCACAAAAGGGAGCACACTGCTGAGGGTGTACCCAGCATTTCTGCTCTAATTGCAGTGCTGAGAGAAGGAGGACAACGGAGGAGCAGGGTGTAAAGCTGGACAAACAAACCTCTATGTTGTCCAAGCGATTTGAGGGTGAATGAAAATCTCCAGAGCAATGTTTTGCACCCAGCTGTGAGATAGAGCACATACTTCTGGTGTGCCTGTGTGGGCAGAACAGGCACTGTCAGTCCTGCCAGCTCTTAGTGTGCCATTATCTAAATAGCTTCAGCTACAACATTATTATCTAATAATTAAATGTAAAGTGCTTCTTTTAAAGCTTTCCCACCCATGCACACCTGATGTTTCTTTATAAATTTCTGAGGTATTGAATGTCATGGGGATTGTCAGAGAAAACACTCTTAGGCAAAAGGGAGGGATGACACAGCGGGCAGGTAGGAAACAGATCTGTTCCTTCTGTGTGCTCTCTCCTGCTTTCCCTGTCTCTGCCAACATGGGCAGCATTCGTTTCATGCCCAGGTGAGCTGGAAAGTTCTTGGGATGAAAATCAATGTGAGTGGCTCTTGATTGTGACCCCTTAGCCAAAGCATACTCTTGGTCTTTCCAGGATTGAGAGACTGGGATCTTTGCTGCTGATCCATCAGGAACGGTAACAAAGCTGGGACAGCAGGCATGTGGTGCTTTTGCTCATGTGCTCAGCCACATGTGTGCACTGCCTGCCTGCCTGCCTCTGTCATCCACAAGAGGACTCAGTTGCTCTCCCAGACTCTCTCACACTAACACAACCACAGTCATCTCTCTGCTGAGACCTGGTTGCTCTGCTGTGAGCCTTGCAAGTCCCTTCCACCCTCTGCCACACAGGCTCTGCACAGCCCTGAAAAAGAACTACTTAAATAAATAAAATGGAGACAGAGAAGCCTCCACAAGTGTGCTGCCTTGGATGGTGCCAGAACAATCCTGTTCTGCATCCCTTGCCAACCTTCAGTCTAAAGAAATGTCTGCCATTTAACTGGGCTGGGGTGTATTTTTCTTTCATTTAAAAGAGCACCCTTACAAACATTGCTTCAGCTCAGGGGACACATGCCAAGGATAACTCAGTGTTGTCCTGCCTCTTTGTGAGCAGCAGCATGCTGAGCAGTGCTCACATTTCAGCTTGCCTCCTAGGAGGATTGGCTTTTCCTTAAGCTCACCCGGATCCTGCACCCAGGAGCTGCTAAATCCTTTGGGGATGAAGATGTCTTGCAACCAAGCTTTGGCTTGGCATAGCCTGGGGCAGAGCTTTCAGGTCTCCCTGGCTTGCATCCCAGCATTACTTGCTCCCTTTCCCAAACAACTTGGCAGGTCTTCTGTCTTCTTGAAAATTATTTTGCTCAGAAATAAAGAAAGCATAGAAGTCTGTGTTAGTTTATGCTAAAGAGAAGATCCAAGAGTTATACAGCATAGTATTTCATGCATTCATCTCAAAGGAGCTCAGTTAGGAAAGCTTTCTTCAGCAGCAGGGACATGGTGGTGCTTGTTCAAGGTCTAGACGTGGGACAGGAGCTTGACTTCCTGCAGGAGAGGCAGAGGGGACATCCTGCTCCACTGTTCCTCCTGTTCAGAGCTGAGTAGTTTGAGATATGTGCTCTTTTGAGGAGTTTGCTTATCTCTAGGAGACAGATGCCCATGCCCTTTCTCCACCTCTGTCTGGCAGGCTGTTACCCAAAGCTGCAAAAGTCCTTTCCTCCATGCACACCATCTCCTCTCACTGTTTCACAGCTGTTCTGGAAGATCTGGTCTGCTCAGATGTTCTCTTCTCCTTCCTCGGAGGAGTTTGTATGTCTTTTTCCCTGCTGTGGCTCACGATACATGCAGGCTTGTGTTGAGAAGCCCTGTGAAAAGCAGCTTCTGCAGTTTCTAAGCCCTTCAAAGCCAATTTTCAAGTGTAAGCTGTGGGCTGGATTGATTGTGAGCAGCTGCAATGGATGGCAGCGCAGTGCTGGGTAATGCTGTGGGCACTTCAAGCTCCCAAAGCTGCATAATCAGCTTGTCTCTCCAAGAAGAAACAACTGCATTTAACTAATGCTAGGGTCATCTGACATTAGCCTGCTGTCCTTAGCCAAGACGTGCAATGTGAGACCTGATCCATTTGGGCAGCATTTTTATGTGTCAGTGATGGATTTACCTGGCCAGTGAGGGAAGCTCCAAATACGCCAGTGCAGCACTTCCTTAAGCACATAGCCAGAGAGCTCCATCCTTGTCACAGCAGGGCAGAAAAGCTGCTTTATTAGTCATGGCAAGGAGGGGAAAATAAGAAGGATATTTACAACAATGACTCTGGAGACAGTTGTATAACCTGGCTGGGCCAGGACAGAACCATCCCATGGAACTGCTAGCAAGTGGCACGCACAGATCAGGGGCTCTGCTGCTGCAGAGGCATCTCCTGCCACTTCCTTGCTCAGGAACACAGATGATGTGTGCTATCTGTGTACAGACATCTGACACCACAGCATCAGCTTTGTACAGGATTAAAGGCTCTCAGCAGTAAATGCCTTTACTTTAACCATTGGCAGCTGAAGTTGTTTGTATTACAGCTGCTTTTGAAGTCATGGTCACTTTTGTGCCTCTGTTGTACTGAACATCTACACAGGCTTTGCAAGAGGCACTCGGTGTCCTGGGGAATTTATGCCCTAAATAGGCAAGTGGGACAAAGGTTGGGAGCAAGAAAAGGCAAGTTAGTGGTCGGAATCTTTAACACAGAAAAATGAATGTACTGGTCTTGGTTCACAGAAAAGTCTGTGTTAGAGCCAAGCTAACGAAAATGTCTTCAGTTTCAGCCAAGTGTCTCCAGCACATCCCCATGGCTCCCTTCTGTCCTGTGGGACATGAGGATTGCTTGGTGTGGGGAGGGTACAGGAATCACCTCCTGTTCCTGGGCAGGGTATTTTGTTGTTCAGGTGCAGGAATATAGACTGGGCTTTTGCCTTTAACCACAAAGGGTTTCATGAGATTTTGGTTTTTTTTGTCCAAGGGAAATGTCTACAGCAGGTATCTGTGGTTCTAAAACATCTGAGATAACCCTCAAATACTGCAAAGCCAGGTATCAAAGCCCATGGGCCTCTCTTTTCAGTCAAGGATTTTAACAGGCTAGTGCTCCCTTAGAATGAAGAAAGACTTTTAGGTTTTCAATGGCTGAGTACAGCTACTTCATTCATTATACTCCAACTTTTTCCTTTAATTTGGACAGGGAGTCTTAGGGTGCCAGCTGCATGGATGAGATGAAGCCCTCTCCCAGACTGGCACAGGCATGCCCCTTACCTCCCACCCCAACCTCCCTAGGCAACTACTACATACAGAGTAACTCCCAGGGCAGTCTGCATGAACAGTGAGTGTCCAAAATCCCACAGCTGGTCTCTACTACATGGTGCTGGTTTTTTTTTCTCTTCAGAGTTATTTGGGTTTTAGCCTCATCCATTGATCAGGGATAGCATAAGCTAAAGCTCCTCTCCTCCTGCAGCACAGAAGCAGCATCAGATCTTTACCTCACAGTATGTTCTCTTGCAGGCTGCCCCCAGAGCAAATCTTCTCAGACACAGGTTTCCGATCAAGGAATGACTTTTAGGCAGTAGAAATCAAATCAAGCCCCAGCACCTTTCAAATATGTTTTGTTCTTTAATTATCAAAATTAAATTGCAATCTGCCCACCAGCTAGCATTGATTAATAAGGAATTTCTAAATGGGAAACTGCTCTTACTATTTTTAGTCCATTGTAAGAAGGCAGGAACACAATTATGTTTTAATGAAGCCAGATGGTCAAAGCTTGCTGTGCTGAAATTCAGCCATGATGGAGAAGGTTGGAACAGCACAGGAAGCTTCAGCACAGGCTGCCCTTAAAGAATGGAAATGTGCCATTTTCTGATGCTCCAAGGACTGGAAAGCTTTGAAAATGCCACCTTAAGTTGTGTTGGTTCGCACTATTTTAGTGTGAGTTGTAAACTTCACATTTGTCTGTTGCAAGGCACAGAGGGATGCATAGCATGGGGAGCAGCTCCTCTTTGCTTTGCTATCTGAATTCTGGGACTTTTCTGTAGGAGTTTTGTGGTCTGGAAAAAACAGAGGGTATTTGAAGTCATTTAAGCAAACTGAAGAATAAAATTTCCCCCTGAAGTGAGAAATTGTGTTGTTTTGCCTCCTAAAGGCTGAAATGAGACAGTTCAGTATTTGAGAAAAGGAAAAAAAAAAAAAAAGAAGAAAAAAAAAGAACAGAGCAGCAAAACTTTCAGAAGGATTCTTAAATTTCTGGGTGGATTTGCAAATAGTTTGGGTGGATACAAACCTTTTCTGGCAGTGGGGTGAGAGATTATTTACGCTAATAGGCTTTGCCTAGTGTGTTTCCAGTCTTGAAGTAGGTTGACAAGTACTGTGAGTGTAGGAAACAGCCTAACAGAATGGTATTACTGCCCCTCTGAAGTCAGGAAGGGGCTAATTCTGGAGCAGGACTTGCTGGCCAGCATACTGCAGCACTCCCTGGGCTGCAGAGTGACTGAAGGTGGTGTGCTTGGAGGCTGTTTGGAACACAAAGTGAGAGACTTCCAGTTCCTGTAACAGTGTTAAAAGCACATGCGTGAGCATCCTCTTGCATGACGTGCACTCTTCCCCATACATAACAAACTTAAAGCCTGTGTATGAGAGAGAACATTTCTTTTTTATGCATATCACTCAGGGAGGAAGGATGCAGGGCTTAGCTTTCACCAAGCAGTGACTCTGTGTAAGCAGACAGAGTTCACTGCCAAATGGCAGTGTCACACTGCAGCTCTGATTTTATTCCCAAGTATTAATTTGCTTCTAATTCTGTAACTTGGTTAGACTTGTGTTGGCATTGCACCGCTTCATCCTCGCTAATGAGGTAACTGGGCTAATGCAAGCAGAGGACTCCTGGATGGATGCTGGCAGCATCCCAGAGAAGGTACTTTTAGACTCATGGGGGAAGCGCCAGACATCATGGAGGATCTATTTATACTAATGATGCTTTATCATCACTGAAAGCCAGAGCAGGCAGAGTGTTCTTGGTGCAGGCAGGACTAGATTCACCTTTTGTAGCAGTAAAGCAAAATCATCTCCTGTGAAGGGAACAAGTGATCTCAGTAACAGAGAAGAGCAGAGACTTCAGGTAGCACAGCTTCGTGAAATCACATCTCTTCACCACCCCACCATTCCCTCTGTCCTTTAATCATGGACTTGGTGATGTAGGTCTGGTTCCACAAGTCACAGAATGTCAGAGTTTGTGGACAGAGCCCTGGCAACAACATCAGAAGTTCCCAGTTCCTCCTTGTAGGAGGGCAGAGGATAGATACACTCACTCAGAAGATGCAGTTCTCTCTCACATCATGTGTTTGGGGTCAGTGTGTTAGGGGATGCTGAGTGTTCCCTGACTGTGGCACTGTTTTGAACCATGCTGTGACTCCACTACAGACATTTGGGTGAAGGGACAATCAAGCCCAGTGTATGAGTTTTGAATAAAAATAAATACAACCAAGACCAGGACAAACATCCCTGGTTATACCTCATCCACATTGTCCAGTCCTACCCCAAATTCAAGCTGGATTACAGGTCACAAATGTTGGCTGCTTTGCCTTTATTTCATTATTTAGAGTCCTCATACAACTACAAATCTAGCTTTACTGATAGAGGAAAGAAAGAGCAAACTACAGCCATTCATGGGTAACAAAATTCTAAGCTCTGGGAGACATCTGATGCTATTAAAAAGCATGGCCCTGCGACAGGCTTTCATGACCGATGGCTACGCGAGGAGACCTACGCTACAAAATATAAAGACAAAAAGTGAAAGGCTGTTTGGATGGATGTTCAGCTGAACGTTGCTAGCATCGAATCAGTGGCACTAAAGAAAAGGAGAGCAGACATAGGGCACAGCCTCAGGACTCACTGTGTGCACGTGATGGATCTGCTAAGGCTTTGCCTTTACAATGTACACTTTAAATCAAAGCAACACCAAAGTTGATACTGATTGTTCTCGGAGCTGTATTTTACCTTCAGGCATTGCTGTTTCCCAAAGGAGCGTGAGCAAGGACGTATGTCTCTGTGCAGTGCTGACTGCTGGTGGACAGGGACCTCCCTGAAATCCTCTGGAAGCGATTCCTCCTCTGGAAGTAGCCACTGCTGCTGCTGAGGGAGCGCTGCCTGTTCTTCAGGTACTCCCGGTAGTTCTTGGTGAGCAGGGTGTAGAGGAAGGGGTTGATGCAGCTGTTGCTGTAAGTCAGACAGGTTGTCAGATAATTAATGTTCTTCATCACCTTGGGAGACAAGGTGAAGGATTCATAATACTGGAAGAGGAGCTGCCATATCCAGAAAGGCAAGAAGCAAGCCCAGAACACCAGCACTATGGTGAAGATTAAGTAGAGCACCTTCTGATTTGGCAGCCGCTTGGTCTGCTTGAAGGATGCTGTCTGTGACACCCAGTAAATCTTAGCCAATCGGATGTAAAGGTAGCCAATGACTACCCCTGGGCCCACGATGCTGGTGCCAAAAAGGATGGTGAGATAGACTTTGTAGGACAGCTTGCTCCAAGTGGGCAGGCAGATGCTTTTGTTGTCCCTTTGTACCAGCTGGATCATGATGAGCATCGGGAGAGTGAGCAGCAGTGACACCAGCCAGATGACAACAGCAATGGCCTTTCGGTAGCTCTTGGACCTCTTCACTGTGTCCAGGGGCTTCAGCACGGCAAAGTAGCGCTCCGTGCTCATGACCGTGAGGGTGAAGATGCTGGCATGCATAGTGAGGAAGTCCAGACTGAACAGGATACGACAACCAATGTCCCCAAAGTACCATTTCTGAATGAAGTAGGTCCCAACGATGAAGGGGATGGTGAGAAGGTAGAGCAGGTCTGCCAGTGCAAGGTTGATGATGTAAATATACATGGAAGCAGATGACCTCAAGTAATGGCACATCACTAGCAAGGTGTAGACGTTACCTGTCACCCCAATCACGCACATGAGGGAGAGGATTGTCCCAATGGTGCAGATGGCAATCATGTCCTCCATGGAACCGGCGGCTGATGTGCCATCCCCCGTGGCATTGGTGGAGGCATTGAGCCTGATTCTGAGCAGGCTGCCCTCACTTGTGTCTGTCACCATGTAGGGGGTTGCAGAAAAGTGGCTCTCAAGCTCATCAGTTAGGGACATCCTCTTGGCCTTTCAATGCCAGAGGCTTTGCTCATGCCACAGCGGTCTGAAGTTCTGTTCTTTCTGCTCTGAGAAATGCAACTGCTGGGAGATGGTGAAACATTTCTTAGTGGGGTCTCATCCAAGGGAGATCTGCATTTTCCGCTGCAGGAAAGACAGCAGAAACCAACATGTTAGAAATATGCCGGAGCAAAAGCAAATTACCATGTAGGAGTTACCTGTCCCTGGGCACTGTTTGCATGTACCAAAGATCTTCTGCACTGAGGCCACTCACATGTAAAGTTGATGGTATCATTACAAAAGCATTGAGGAATGGCATATCTCAGTCTGTCCATGGAAAAGAGACAAAAGAGATTGTATGACTCATTGTGAATCCTTGCTACAATCCTTAAAGACAGTTTGGCAGGGGAAAAAAACAGTGTCCTTCCTCAATTCTTAAACAGAAACCTACAGACCTAGCAGTATGATTGCTTAAACCTCTTTGCTAAGCTCTTAACTCTGCAGGAGTAAAAGACCCCCCAAAAGGGGAAACAAACTTTAGATTTATCATGTGCATCCCAATTGTCTGTTGTGTGTGATCCACTTGAAGTCCTGTCCAGCATTTCTGCAGTGTTTTCACAGAGCAGCTTTGCTTGGGTGAGAAGCTCCTGCTATGTCTTGACCTGCAGTTTCAATTTGTGCTTGAGTGAAGGAGGAAAGAGGCGTTTTAGAACTACAGAGCGAGGTGCAGGTTTCACTCTGGGTTTTAGGTGTCTGTACAGAGAGGCTTTTTTCATGCTGTCTGCTGAGTGTGATCCCAGAGATTTTCACATGTCCATGCACAGATATATTTAGACAGACCTGTCTGTGAACCTGTCTAAACAGTCTCATGCGGCAAGGTGTGAGATTGCTCTCCAGCAGGTTAGGCAAGCAGTTACTCTGTGCACAGCTTTTGCTTAGCTCAAGCTCAACACTCTACAAATCATGACGGTGTTGCTTTGAATTTATACTGGTTCTGGCAAAGAGAGATCAGACCTACCTGACAGAAACTGAAGAAGTGGCTAAAATGCTCAGTTCAAGGCACATCAAAAGCCTGTGCCAACCTAAAGGGCACTGCACACACAAGTGCATTTGCTCTGTGCATTTTATGGATCTCAGATTGTCTCTTTGTTCAGAAAATGATGTGAGAAGGGGTGCTGGACCTTGCAGGGCTCAGCAGGCAAACACTTCCCTCTGATTTGTTGACTGGGCAGGTTGGCTTCTTTATATCCTGGGAATCTGCAGCTTTTCCTGGGACATTTGATGTCCCTTTGTCTTCACACCAGCTCTGGCTCCTTTGCCTCTTTCCCCTCACTAGCTCCTTGTCATCAGGGTTACAGCACCAGGCCCTCCTCTGCTACTCTTGTGTCAAAGACCCTGGCAGTGACCTCTGTAGCACTACAGGATCATCCTCTTCATGACATGTCCTCACCTGCTGCAAGTAATGGTGCCACAGAGACATCATGCAAAAACTATCCATAAAAAGAGGGTATCCAGTGGAGAGGGAGATTTTTCCTTGCTGAGCGGTTGGGATAGAGGTGCAAAACAAAGAGCAAACCCACAATAGACAGATCTCATCTCCCACCCAAGTTCTTCGAGTACAGACATCCAAGAGGCAGAGATGAAGCATGGTTCTGCAATAATTGGTGCTCCTTCAGGAGATTTCGCCTCTGAGTTGGTCTCCAGCAGCTTTCTTGGACCTTGCAAACCCAAATCTGCCTCCTCCCTTTCATTCTGTGCTGTTTGGTCCTCTCCTGCTCAGCTTTGGACATGTGTAGCCAGCCTGTCCAAGCACCGACTTGCTCCCTCATTATCCACTTCATGCCTGAGCTGTGCTGGCAGCAAAAGTGTGACAGATGAAGGAGTCATGGATGGTGAGGAGCTCTGCCTGCTCCTCTGCCACACAATCATTGGAGCACTTGATTGCAAATGAGTGGTTCTGCATGGGATGCTCCAGCTGAGCCTAAAGCTGGTACTACCAAACTCAGGTGGATTTTCCATGGCTCAGATATTGTCTTCTTCTACCTGCCTCACTTTGTGTTCCAGGCACTTGCAGCAGATCTCTGCTGTGCCTGAGCGTGTCTATGTGGTTCCCTGGTGTGACAGCTCCTGCCGGAGAGAGCTCCACACACCGCAGCTCCCTGCTCTGCTTCTCTTCCACTGAACCTGCGCTCTGCTTCATTCATAAAATTGCTACAGCACTAATTCAATTCAGATACTTCACCTGTCTGCAGACAGAGCCCACAGCTTGGCAAGCCCTCACTTCCATAGGAAGAAAATCAAGCAAACTGGGCAAACCTTGCATCGTTTTGTTGTTGCTGTCATTGCTGCACTGGTACACAAATGCCCGCGCTCACACACATGCACACACACAATAGAGAGCTTCTTGTTCCATGCAGCCATTCAAGCATCTTACAGTCTAAGCGATTTTCCTAGCCAGTCTTGCCTTTCCCTCTACATTATCATCACACACGTGTTCCATGCACATTCCAGTAGCTGCAAAACATAAATGAATCCCTTCAGTTCAAACCTTGCCTTTTAAATCCAGCGGATGACGTTTCCTATAAGAAATAAAACAAAAGTTAATCTAGTAGTAGTAAAGCTGAAATGTAAAAAAGGGGGAGAAATAAAAAAGGGGGAGGAAAATAAAATAGAGAATCTTCTTTCATGGGCAGAGAGCGAGAGATCCCCGTGCTGTGTCGCATCTGGAAAGGCAGTGGCAGGAAGGGAGCGTGCTACCTAGCCAAGTATGTTTGAAATCTGTGCGCTCTTAATACTCTCATTCTCCTCCCTTCACTCATGCCTGCTATTTCTGTTGCTCAGTGACGTTAGGCATAGCGTGGCTTTGACTGCAGCCAGCCAAGAGCCTTTTTAAAGAAGCAGCATTTTGACAGCCAGCTCCCCCTTGCCTGGCCCGGAGCCAGCTGGGGCTGCGAGATGTCAAGGCTGATTTCATCCCAGGATCGGTGACAGGAAAAGCCTCCCCACCCCTCCTTACCCTGCACTGAAGAGCACCAATGCCTAACGGTGTCAAAGCAAAGCCATTGTGTTGGGGAAGAGTGGTTGGGCCAGGGAGGGTTAAATTCCTGTGGGCTGCCCTGGGAAACAGGAAAGCTCCCAGATTTGGAGATCAATCCCAAAGTGAAGCCGAAGTTTATTTGGGTTGGATGGTGAATCAACAGGCCAATGCATGCGGTGGTAGCAGGCACCACAGCACCTCAGATATTTTGGGCTGGCAGTAACAAAATCTTGTCCAGGTTGTTTGGGGTTCACCTTGTTGCCTTTCCCCAGTGATACTCAAGGGTAAAGATGGCGAAGGATCAACCAGGCAGCTAGAAAAAAGGCAGTGTGTGGAAGGGGCTGGTACTAAGACCTGCTGAAGCTAAACTCAGAACATCTCCATGTTCTTGTCTGCGTGGCTGTGCCGATCACACCACTGTTATGCAGTTTGGTTCAATGTCCTTAGTCATCTTCTCCTCTTCTCCAGCTGCCCTGTTTCCTCCTGGGTGGCTGTTCTGTATTTCTTAGCTTGGTTTCTCATAGGTGGAAATCAGAGCATTAGCAAAATGTTTTGGGGCTGCTGTAGGGAAAGAGAAAAAAAAATCAGGTTTTAAACATTTCATCCCAGAGCTCCTGTTGCTGATCCCAGGTGTTTCCTCAGCATGGGGAGCAGCAAATGTCCTCAGCTCTGGCTGCCTTTGCCTGGCATCAAAGACTTCTGCTGGTGATCTCAAAAACCTCTCACAAGATACAGAAGACGAAGTGGAAAAAGTTTCTCTGGCAGCACATAAAGAGCAGCAAATGTCACTGTATAGAGTTCGTGCCACAGTGGACTCTGTGGTGGCATTTGCCACTGCGCACACGGGGGCTAGAGCTGGAAGGACCTGGGGATGGTGGCAGCTGCTGGCAGCTGGTGCTGCCACCTCTCTGAAGCAGCAGATGCTAATTCACTTTCTTCTTTAAAAGCTGCTCTTCTAGAATGCATTTTAGTCCCACATCGTACATCTTCTTGCTTACTCTGATGAGTAAGCTATCACTAGCTCTCACTGGCTATAGCTCAGTGATGACTTCTACTGCCTGTCTTCACATTGCTCTAAGGACAGTAAATAAGTCAGTAAAATTCTTTTTTCCCTCTTTGTGACAAGTGTCACCAAATTCTGAGGCAAAGTCCTGATGATGCTGTTTCAGCCATGTACCATGATCCCTCAGGTCTCTTCAGGCATTTCTTGACCAGAAGCATCCAGCCTTTCATAGCAGTGTTGCAGTAGCTGTGCCCTGCCGTCCATTGATGGTGGCAGTGGTGGCACTGGGTATCAGTCTGCAGTTAGGGCTGCAGGACAGTCTGGGTCACTCACTGACTGGGTAATCTGAGTGAGATGAAGCCTTCTTTCTTTCTCCTGAAAATTCATCAGTGGAGCATCTCTCCTTGGGTACAGTGAGCTTTGTGCATTTGTCTCTCATGCCTCGTGTGCTGCTGTGAGGTCCCTGCTGAGGCAGGTGGGAACAACTGTCTGCAGGGTACTTCAAAGAGAAAGACTTTGAGCTAAAAGCACTGCCTGAAGGGACAAGTGTTAGATAAAAGATCCAAAAGCATGTGCCAATTTTTACATCAAGTGTTTTGCTCTCCACGGGTTGCTTCCAGTGTCACCTGTCAGCAGATGTGTCACCTATGTTGCTGAGACAGTTCCTCTCTGCAGGGACCTCTGCATCATCAGGACAAGCTCTGGGCAGCAGCGATGAACCCTGCAGAGCACAGGGGGATGGCTGTGTGATGTTCTTCTGTCAGCTTTTTGATGTAGGAACTGGCTGGAGGATGTGGGTCAAGTGAGCATCAGATGTGGCACTTCATCCTGAGCAGGGACCTGTTCCTCTTGGGCAGCCTTCTCCCAGGCTACAGCACTTCTCTGTCCCCTATCCTTCCCCACCAGTACTTGCTCCTGCAGCCATGGACATTTTCTGTCAGAGGGAAATTCTCCTGGAAACAGCTCTGATGAAGAGAATGAACTTAATTCCCCAGTCAAAAGCAGTAGGAAGAGAGAGCAGCTGCCTGCTTTCACAGCTGGAGGTCATGGCTTCTTCTTTCACATGCTTTCTTCTGGCTTGTTTTGATCTAAAGTAGCACCTTGCTTCATAGAGGTTTTCTAGTAGCTGGGTGCTGCACCTCTCAGTGGGAGGGGGCTGCCCACAGCAAATGATGGGGACTGAGGCTGGGATTGGGATTGCTCAGTGTTGCCTTCCAGTCACAGATCCTGAGTGAGAGGGCACTGTGTGTGCAGGGAAACCTGTGATGGGAAGGCAAACTGCCCAGGTGCAGCTGAGCAATGCCTTTCTGCCTAGCACACTGACTGATCTGCTGTAACTCAACCTATCGTGGGTTTGCCTCACTGTAGTGGCCAAGGCTGAAGGCCACAGCAAGGGAGATGCTTGTTCTGCTCCTCATGCTGTCTCCCAGCCTGAGCTCCACTGCACTGAGCTGCTCTGGCAGCACTCTCCAGCACAATGAGATCATTTCCCTCTTACTCCTGGAGTACTCAGTGCTCATCAAACCCACTTAATCCTCACCCAAACTCTGCATGTGGACACAACATCTTTCCCAGATGGTCCTCATTGCAAGTATTCCACTTTATCTGTGCTGCTTTGCCTGCAGTGACTGAGCCCAGCTGTGCTACATCACAGAAGAGCCTGTGGCAGGAGCCACAAAAGGAATGGGTCACTGTGAAGCTGCAGCATCAATGTCCAAGTGGCTTCAGAACATTTTAATTGAGCCATTGCTACACATTTGGAGGTCTTGTAAAATCTTTGTTTGAAACAGTACGTTCCCAGTGGGCTGGGCAGCAGCCTCAGAAGCCTGTTGTGGCCTTTTGATGCTTTGTGTGGCTTAAGAGTGGGGATTTTTCCCTGGGATTTGAAAGCAGGGTCAAAGCCACAGACGTTTTACTGGAGAGGCAGAGGGAGCAGCATCCCTTGCACGTCCCTGGCTTTTCAGACTGGAAATACATGAACACCTGCATCAGTGAAAAAACCCACCCAAAATATAAACCTCCCCACTCAGTACACAAATCAGTAGCAGGTTCAAGTGTTCTTCTTCTGTGCCTCCAGACGCTGAGCACATCACCTGTTGATTCCCATCAGGGGGATGTCAGATAATGTGGGATGTAGTTTTTGGATGCACAGCTGAGATGTTATAGAATCATTGAATGGTTTAGGTTGGAAGGGACCTCAAAGCTTATCCAGTTCCAACCCCCCTGTGCCATAGGCAGGGACACCTCCCACTAGAACAGGTCACTCAAGGCCTTGAACACCTCCAGGGAGGTTGTGGAGCACAGAAGCACAGGATGCAATCAAAGATTCTGTGATCCACAGCCTCCTTGGGCAACCTATTGCAGTGTTCCACTACATTCATAGTGAAGAACTTCTTCCTAATGTCCAATCTAAACCCACCCTGCTCTTGTTTAAAACCACTGTCCCTTGCCCTAGTGCTACATGCCCTTGGAAACAGTCCCTCCCCAGCCTTTGGGAAGGCTGCTCTAAGGTCTCCCTGGAGCCTTCTCTTCTCCAGGCTGAACAGACCCAAGTCTCTCATTTTGTCTTCTTAGGAGGAACGTTCCAGACTTCTGATCTTTTTTTTTGTGGCCTTCCTCTGGACTATCTCCATCAGGTCCATGTCCAGGTGAGGTCTCCCTAGAGCAGAGGGGGAGAATCACCTCTCTCTATCTGCTGGCCATGCTGCTTTTGCAGCACTCTTTGCATCTCTTTAGCAGACTCTTTTGAATGAACGTGGAAGGTCAGGAACACAGACAGGCTCGTGGGGCTGGCAGCACACTTTTAAGCAGTTACTACTTGTGCAAGGCGTTTGTGTCCAGCCCAAATAAGAGATGCTGGGCACCTGCTGCATGGGGTGAATGGTGGTTGCACAACCCATCGTTGTTATGAGCCTTTAAACACCTCAAGTGTTAACTAGAAGCAAAACTTTGAAGGATCTCAGCCTGCCAGCCTGCGTTAGCAGCACATGACTCACTGCAATTAGCTATCCCACAGCTTTTTGCAAAGAGGCCCTCAGTGACCTGTGCTGACCCTGTCTGAGTGCCAATCCCCTTGGGACATGATCCAAGCGCTGATCCAGGATGATGTGCCACAGCAACATCCTGGCTGTGCAACGTTGCAAGAGCTCCTGATTTCTCACTGGTGGACAGAAGTCAATGGGAGCTAAGAGCACTTCCTTGATCAGAAGTAGGGAGGACATCTTTTTGCCTTTGCTGCCTGTGCCAGGTTGCAGCTCTCACCAGCAGTATCAATTGTTTCCCTTTCAAACTCATTTACCTTTCACTGCTGGACCTCGTCAGGAGCTGCTTCTTGCAGCTGGCTCAGCCGTGCCTGGACTTCTGCAGCACCTCAGCCCTGCCCAGGGCACACTGCACAGAGACCCACTTGACTGCTTTAATTGCCTCCAATTAATTACATTGCAAAAGGCCATCAGGGTCTTTGCCAGTGCAGAGGAATGTTTGCTGATGGAACTCTGTTATCATGCAGATAGAGCTGTGAGTCTAAGGTATTGTTTGCATCAAGAAGCAAACAAATTCAATTTTTCTGCCAGGCTTCCTCTTTACTCTCCAAAATCACCTGAAGTCATCAGGAAAGTTTGTCCTTGCCCTCTTCACTTTTTCTCCTCAGCTCATTTCCGAAGGCCCTGGATGGCTGAACCCTGCAGGTGACTGCCTGCTGCAAATCCACCATTTACTCCCATGCTTCATTTCTTAACTTTCAACAAATTGTTCGTTTGTATAATGGCTTTTGCTCATGTCTCCTGGAAGATTAGTTGTTGGAGGACCTTGCTGAATGATTTCTCATAATCCAAGCAAATTGCAGTAATTAGGTTTCCTCCTTCTATAACCTCAAGGGCTCCTTCAGAGAGCTCCAGTCTATTCTCCAGACATCTCACTTGAAAACCTGTGCTGCCTTTCCCCCCAGTATTATTCTTCCCATGCTGTTCACTCTCTCTTCCTTATCCCAGTTCCTCCTATTCCATCAGGCTAGCTGCTCCGTAGTTCCTCAGCTCCTCACTGAAACCTTTTTGGGAAGCTGGTATCACATTGGCCACCTTCTGCTGACTCCTACACGGAGAGCTTTAAGCAAGAAGTAAGGTGCCAGAGTGAAACTAGTCCATCCCCAGGCTTCTCTCTGGCTTTTGAGTGAATACAGCTCTAAGTTGGCATCATTGAGGTGAGTTCATACAGGAGGGGAGGTCATGCTCTGGTGTATTTATTTTACTTCAGTGCTTGTCTGGCCTTTAACTTGCTGTATAAAAAGACTACGCGGTGCATTACCCTGACTTGAGAATGTTTGGGCTGAGAATATTGCTTTTAAAATGTCATTTGAAAAGCTCGAGTCTGGCCTGCTGACCCCAGGTCCTTTCAGAAGGCACAAAAGAGCCGTTAAATGTGTCAGAGAGCATTCTTTGACATCCATGGTTCTTAATAGGTAGCTCCTAGCATTATCTGGGGGGGTTTTAGAAAGAAAAGGAACTAGGAACAGTAAGAAAAATTTAATAATACTCTTCCTAGTGTATAGAACATATTCTCTCCTGCTAGGACTGGCTCTTGCTGTTGCAGGCTACCTACAGCTCTTCGTTTGATTTCTGTGAGCATAAATCTTGCCCTGAAGTGAAGGTTTCTGGATCTTTCCCCATTCTTAGAAGCATTTTCTGTAAATTTTGCACACACGAGTCTGGAAAATTATTCCCCTTGGGGGCTGTTAATGCAAATTGGCTGTGCTTAAGCTCAGCGAGCTTGAGTGGCTAATGTCTGTCAGCTGTGATGAGGGGTGGGTTGTGTATATGTGTGTCAGCTGTAAGTAGGGGGGGGGTTGAGTCGTGGGGGAGTGGTCCTTCTTTTAGCTGGGTAAATTCAGCTTTTAAAGTGTCTGTGGCTTGGTGATCTGCTGGAACTTTGTGGGTCCAGAAGGGCTGAGAGGCAGCAGGAGTTGCAGGAGCATGTAAAAGCTGTAAGTTTTATCTTTGATGTGCTTCATCCCGGTGGCAGTTGGGTGAGAGCAGCAGAAGGACCAGGAGGGCCTTATCCGTCCAGTAAATGAAAACTGGAATTGGTGCTTGAACTGCTTGTGGGGTACAAGTAGCAAGGCTGTAAAATCTCATCTACTTTATCTCTGCTGTAGAGATGCAGATATGAAAGCAGCAGCTGTAATGTAAGGAATGTATGAGGGACCTCTATGCTTCCCCTCCACTTTCCTTCTTTTCTAGTGAGAGTTAAGTCTCAAATCTGTTTTTCGCTGCTGCTCCTACTGCTGCTCTCCTTGCACTTTACTTAAGTTTGAAACTGTAATGGCTGAAATCTTTGGATTTTATTAAATATCTTGAAGTATTCAATTACCTTCCCATAAGAAGAATTGCTTTTGTCCCCCACCTCTCTCTTGATTGCCTGTCCTCACACATGCCTATTCTGGCTATATGGTTGCCCTTGCTGGGATAAGTGGTGGGTGGCAAAGCACAGGCCATGGAAAGAACCATTCATTGCATTGCTTTGTCTCCATGTGCAAGCAAGAGAGAGGGGCCTGCCATACCTACCTGGCAGCTGCTTCTCCACAAGCTGGTGGTTCTTTGGATTGCTCAAATATCTTCTCTAAAGGTTACAAAAGCCCACACAGATCTTAGCGGGACCTCAAACTGCTGCTGACATACTGGGTAGGGACAAGCTTAGTGTGCGTGTGTACTCTGGAGCTTGGTGTTGGGCTTGCATGCATGCATAGATCCATCTTGTGCTTCCAGCTTAAAGGGCAAGTGGAGAAGGAGATATACTTGACAGTGTGGCTATCCTGGGTTGTTCCTGAGGAGTGGAAGGGACACTTCCTCTTGTCGCTTCTGGAGGCATCTGTCGGATGCATGTCTGTCAGATGTATCTCTGCCTGTTCCTGTGGTGAGCTCTGGAGGGAGCTCTGAGTAAATTGGTGTGTGTCTGGCTCTGTGCTGGGCTCCAGTCCCTAAAGCAGGACAAGCACGCTGGTTTTGTGTGGTGCCAATTAGCCCTGCAGCTCGTTACAATGGCAGATGTTAATTTGGGTGCAGGTCTGCATTGATGTGATTATGCTGCTTCTGGTCCCCAGGCAGGCTCGTGTGCTTTGCATGGCATCACAGGAGTCTTGTGAGGCTACAGAGAACGAAGCAGGAAAGGGGTCTGCAGCAGGAAAGGGGTCTGTGGGGCTTTGTGTAATGAGATGAGAAGGAAACCGCAGGAAGCAGGAGACTGTAAAGGAAAGGAGCCTCTAGCAGCAGGTCCCCAGGCTGGGGAACTGTTGGGTTTGATGTTCCCCATGCAAGTTTTGCAGCAGGGAAGAGCAGATGAACATCTCCCTGAACTACCCTGGGGCTGCTCAACAGGCTGCACTGTGCTGCTGCTGTGGGCAGGTGTCCCATGGAGAAAAAGACAACAGGGTGAGCAGTGTGATACTGTGGCAGTAACAGCTCGAGCATCCCAAACAGGTGATGGCCTGCCCCTCTGGCACACAATTTGGTCTTGCTCTGCTCCAATGCTGGCTGTTATCAGCCCAAGCTCCCAGCTGTGGGAAGCATACCCTGTCCAAATCCTCCTGCCACCTTTCCTTTGGACACATCATGGCCGTGCCTAGGCTGTGCCCACATCTTGCATTACCTTCTCAAGTTGCTCAGGTTAATGAGCCTAGGTCTCAGCTGTGAGTGCACTGAATAACAGAATAGCCATGGACTAATTCTTTACAGAGAGCTCTGTTGCATTATTTATAGGGATGAAGTAATATAGTGCCCAGAAGGGGGACATACAGGTGCTTAGCTGCCAGCACCTGGCACAACTTCTTTTTGATTTGGCTTGCAGAAGCCTGTATGCAGACATCTCTCTCTCTCTCTCTCTCTCTTTTTTTTTTTCCCTCCTACTTTCATTAGTCCAGTGAATTTGGCTTAAAAATGCCAAAAGATAACCCAAGCTGTAACTAGTAAGACTTTGACTTCAGACAGAGAAGCATGTCCCTTGGGCATTGACTTGCCAATGCACAGCTACCAACCATGCTACTGATGTTACCTCAGTCTGAAATCCTTCCTATAGTTAGATTTAAATCCCCCAAGCAGAGCAGTCCCCATGTGCCTCATACTTGTCTTCTTATCACACTCCTCACCTACAGCTGATGTGAAAGTGACACAACTACCCTGTTCCAGTGCTGCTTTCCAGTTCAGATTCACAGCTTGCAGCCCTCCTGCCAAGATAATCACCAATTCATGTGCTTCCCCTCCCCAGACCCCAACCTTCTCCAAAGCCATTTAATAAAGCAGATGAGCAGTGTCAGTCTAAAGAGGCTTTAATTGAAGAATGTGGTTCCACTGATATTTTCCATGGTAAACACTCATCGAGAGAAGAATTTTATAAAGCTTTTCTTCCTGTTGCTTCATCTGAAGCAAATTGGTGTCAGGGTTTAGCAAAATACTGTTTCTGTTGAAAAGGAACTTTCCATTACAGCCTTTCTCATCCAAGACTCCTTTGTCTCGTTTTCCAGTTTATGGGAGAGCTCAGCAGTTCAGCTTTCCAGTCTAGTTAGAGTTAAAAATTAATTTCAAATGCCTTAACTTTTATGAGGGAAATAACCACTTAGACTCCAAAAAGAATTAGAACCAGGCAGACAACCCCTTAGTTATATTCTTCTCTCTTCTGCTCACTTTTAACTGATGGATGTGTGACAGCATTTCCCTAACCTAAAGAACATCACTACCAGAAAAGGCATATTCTGCCCTTTAACCCATGCAGCATAATGATGCTTTCATTTCAGTCACCACCAGCTTCTGCCTTCTGCCTCCCAGTGTGAACTGCATTGATAAGTCCAGGGGTTTGCTCAGCGTTAGCTCTAACCAGGGAAATGTTCCCATAAAGAGGAACTGGGTAATTTAATAGCCTTAATCATGGTTTTCTGTGTATAGAGTCAAGTACAAATGCTATCAAATATTGATTTCCTCTTTCTCCTGTGCCTGGAGCCTGACTAATTGATTGTACTTGAAATGCTGGAGTTCTGAACTGGCTGTCTGGGATGGCATATTTGGGAGTAGCTCGATGTGTGGGGCAGCTTTTTTCTCTGGAGTCTGCTCAGACAGTGCTATAGAGACCCCAAGTTAGGTCTGTGTTGCAATAGGCAGAAACTGACTTAATGGATGTGGAGGTTATGGCTGCAGACATCATCTGCTGATGGAGTGAGAGAATGGTGCAGTGAACTCTGGAACTGGAGGGGTTTGAGTGGAATGTCTTTCTCATGGCTTCTCCCAACCTCATACCTGGTAAGTCCTTTTGGGTTCCCAGTCAGGCCTTCCTAGGAAGAAAGCATTGTCCAGGGTGGCTTGTGAGCAGGTGGAGCCTCCTCCCTGCAGGGAGCACAGCTCTTCTGCGCCTCCTTCTGTTTCGAGGACTGGTTGTGTGTCTCGGTCCTGCTGGACAGAGCACCACAGAGCTCTCTGGAAGCAGCCTGCAGGGTGAGATGGGGATGGAGCAGCTGGTATGTTTGAAGATGCTGCAGCCTTCTTTACTGGAGGACAGGATGATGGCATTGAAATAGCTGTAGCCTGCAGTCAGAGCCTCTTCACGGCAGCAGCAACCACAATCCAGTCCCTTGGTCTTGAGGTCGGATCCCTTTTCCCATCAGGAATTCTTTCTTTCCCAGTTGCTGTAGCTGATCTTTCTGTGTGTAGAGCATTCCACTCCCCAGGGCTGGTAAGGTACAGAGCTGTGAAGGCCTCAGTCTGGGATCAGCTCCCCAAGCTCAGGTCCTGCTGCCCCAGTGCGAGTGTGCTCCGTGTACGGGTGGGGATGGCTCTGTGAGGGCAGCCGAAGAGGCTCCCTGCCTGCTGCCTGCGCCGGGCTGCGTCCCTCCAGCTGTTTGCTCTTTGAAGTGCGGATGGAGCTGTGATGAGAGAGGTTTGGCTGCTCCTGTAGGGAAGGCATCTCGGCACTGACGCACGTCCGAGGGGACGTGAAAAGATTACAGGAGTTTGTGCTGTGCAGGTTCCTACCAGCAGAGAAAGAAGAGAAAAACAAGATTCCTTTATTCTACATGGGGTTTTTTTCCTCTGTATTTTTAGTTTGGGAGCATTTGATACCCGCCGGATCCTGCTAATGCTCGCAGCAGCAATTTGTGAAGAATTGTCTGACAGAAGGTTTAAGCTCTCTGGATTGCTTAGCTCACCTAAGTCTGTCTTCTGTCTCTGCTTTGTGTTAAAGTTGGGAAACCTGCAGCTGCATCAGGCAGCAAAGCCTCTTACCTCCTGGTAGCCAACTCTGAGCCTGTGCTTGCACTCTGAGGTTGAAGCAGTTTATATTTTCCTTCTGAAGGTGTTGGCACTACTTACCCAGGGGCTGGGGAAGGTAGGAGATGTGAGGGGCCATGATCAAGCAGGCCATGCTAACTGCTCCTCCAACAGAAGTCCTGGCATCATCTTGAAGGCTTTTCAGTGTGGAGGGCAACATCAGAAGACAATTCATGATATGCCACAAAGTGACAGGCATCATCTGAGCCTTGCAGCAAGCAGCTCAGGACTCAGGGGCCATGGTCTGTCCTAATAGCCCTTCAAACCAGGAGTTCACACTAACTTGCATCAGTCCTGACAGCAGCACCTGATGGTGTTGCTCATGTGGTACATCTTTGTCCTCTCTCTGTTTGTGAGGGCCCCACTCTCTGTTTCTGTTCCTTACAGACATGTCAGCTTGGGCACCAGCTGCTGGGATTGGAGTTCATTGCTCTAATGAGGGTGATCAGGGAAGGACAAGAGGAGGGTGGGATTTGCCTAGATTTGAATTTTTAATTTCCCCTCCTTGGGTTTCTCATGACACTTGGGCTGGAATAACAAGCAACAGCTGGGGAGAGATTGGATGCAAGGCTGGCTCAGGAGCCAGGCTCAGGTGAGGATGCTTGGACTCTCTGCTTTCCAATTTCATAGTTCATTTAGATGCACAGACAGGAGAGGAGGATTACTGCAAAGCCAGTATCGTCTCTCCTGACTGCAGAATCAGGATGAGAAATAGAAATCTCTGGACCCTGAACTGTCTGTCACTGAAACCTTCTTGGGATGAACAACCAGGAGGCATTCTCTGTTCTGCTTCTTCTGGGATGAGCCCTTGAAGAGAGGATATGTCTCTTGTTTTGAGAATATGAAGATTTTTAATATTGTCCTGGGAATTTAGCTGCTGGCTGCAGCTGGGTCTTAGATCTTTTTGGGGAATAAGAGCTCCCTTTATTTGGAGTGAGAATCTGGAATTTGAGCAGGTGCAGGAAGGGTGAAGCATGGCCATCTCCCTGGAGGGGGATTAGGGATTTGCTGGGCTGGTTTCACTAGCAGAGCAGAGACTGGGAGGAGGACTGGGAGCTGTCTATTCATGACACAAGGAGGCAAAGGTGAGGTAAGGAAAAAGCTGCTTCAACTGAAAGAATGTCTTAACCCATAAATGAGTGTGTAGGTGACAGTTTAGGGGTCCCTGGGGCACTCCTTTCTGCTACAGCAGCTGTGCAAAGGAGGCTGCAGAGGCCAAGTCTGAGTTCCTCTCAGGACTAAGGCTGATGTGTTTACAAAGGTGGTGGTGTGATGGTTGCACTGTAGTAGTGCTTCTATCCTGGTCACAGCATCCCCTGGCCTATGCCAGGTCCTTGTCACATCTCCAAAATGCAGTGCTTGGAAAGCTCTCCCTGTCTGGAGCTCATCTCTGACTCTGTGAGTCCTGGCATGCTTGACTGAGTACTTCCCTCCCTAGGCTGAAAAACCTTAATCCAACAGGGCAGAGGAGTGTAGTAGGGGATAGAGTCTGTGTGTGGGCTTTGTTGTGTGTGATGCTGTGTTGTTGTTGGGTTGGTATTTTTTTTCTTTCCCCTTTTCTCTTTAAAAGGCTTTTCTGTTATCAGCACATGCCCAGCGGTGGCATTTACTTAGCCAGCTCTAATTTTCTTATTGCTTCCAATGTAAACCTGCCTGGAATTTCAATGCTTTCCTTAGCTCTTGCTTCTGAAGCAGAATCAGGGGTGCATCCCATGGCTTTTGGGGAAGACAGAGCAGGGAGTTGTCCCACCTGCCAGTTCTCCAGGATGATGATTTCCATCTTGCATGGTAGATAGAGCAAAGTAAGAGAGCTACTGCTCGCTGATGAAAAGCACAAATTGAAGCTGATCCTTGATCCCTGTCTTGCTAATCCTCTCATTTTCCAGCTTCTTTGACACAGTAAGAGTGTGTGGCTCATCTAGAAGGACATCTTGAAGCAGCATATTTGGCCATGCTCCTTGTGCAGCAGGAGAGTGTTTACTCCTGCTGCTGTGTGTTAACAATGAACTGGACTGTGAGGACAGGTCCCCCATCTCTGACTTAACATCCCATGAACCAGGGCATTAGTATTCAAGAGTAGGAGTGTGTGTACCACTCCTGTGGCCAGGAGAAAGCCATTCAGTGCTGATACTGGAAAGCAGAGTAGTGTAAGCAAAGTTTCCAGATTCTGGGAACTACTGAAGAGCTTCTATATACCAGAAGGAAATCCTGCTGGGGAATGAAAATACAGAAATATCTTCAAGGCTCTTGAGTCTTCTACTGTGAAGCACTACAGTCCTTATCTGTGTTGGTCAATGGTCATAATGATTGTGAGGGCAATTCAAACAGTGCAATGAAAAAGTAAATTGCATTTATTGTGTAGACTTCTTCACGTGGCAGGAGAAAATAAAGATGCTTATGTTCAATGTACACCAACTGCAATTGCTGAAGCAGTTTTGAGGACTACTCAAGATTTAGGGGTGCTTGAAATGTCTGTTCTTCATGACAAGTGTTTCTAAGAAAGTGTCTGCAGTCCTCTGTTTGTATATTTGTAAAATCCTGTAGTGGTTTCATGATGACTCGTCCTTGAGTCATCAACCTGGGCAGCTGCTTAAGTTTTGAGGACAGATCAAGTACATTTTTGCCTTTTATAGTAACCCTGGTGGCCAGAAGAAGAGAGTGATCAGCAAAAAAAGTACACAGTCCTGAGAGCATGGGATGTGTTCTGCTTTTGGATTCATGCCTCTGTCCTCTGAACAGGTCATTCCATTTTTCCTGATCTCTTCAGTGTCCTTCTCACTCGTCCTGTTCTCTCTCAAAGCATTTGTTTTGTACTCCTGTCCCTGTTTTGCCTTCCTGTCCCACGTGGGGCTGTTGTGTTGTGCCATTTCTTCATATTTAAAAGAAAAATCTTATTTTTTTTCCCCTTGCCTCTGACTTCTGATGCAACAAATCTTTCAAACATCTTGTGGTTAGAAAAGGAGTTGGTCTGCACAGACTCACCTCTTTCTTCCAAAGCCTCAGTGCTGGTCCGGAGGAAACTTGCTGCTGATAAGCAATTACCTATCACAAACCAGATGTGGGCAGAGCAGTTGTCTGCTGCAGTTACTACTTTTATCTGTTGTGGTTTTGATTAATGTAACTTTGGGACAGCTGTTTCTTGCATTTGGGCCCTTCATGTTGTTTGTGTATCAGCTGGGCTTGCATGTCTCTTAGGGACTGATTTGAGCTTGGACATGGCATAAAAAGGATACGTGACTAGAGAAAGATTGTGGCTGGCTTTTATTGCAATGACATTGTACTGCTGCTCCAGAAGCCAAGTAGTATACTATGGTCTTCGGCACAGTCTTCAGAGACCTCATCTAATAAGCATTTAATGCATGTTATCCTCATAATGAGGTCAGGAGTTACAACTGTCAACAAACACATTGCCCTGCAGTTTGCTGAATAAAGGCAGCAATAAATGCTGGGGGAGATGCCAAGAAACATCTCTGAAGCCCCCAGCCAGCATCCTTGCAGTCAAGCCCAGCTCCACTGTGAGCTGGAGATGCTCATCCTGGGCTCTGCTGGAAAGGCTCTGTGGTCCCAGGCACCAGCAGTGCTCCCACAGAAATGACTGGCATCTTCCCTGGCTGAGCCAGGCAGCTGTGGTGTTGAGACAAGTGTTAGTTTTATGTTACATCCCTGCTTGCAGGCTGTGGATTTGCTACCTGTGACTGCCAAAATGTCAGTCTTTGAGGGGAACAGGGGAAATGAGGAAAAAGACTTGGGTTTCAAGAACCCAAGCAGCAAAGGCAGGATCCCATTCAGCCTGGCTCAGGAAGTGTTTATTTACCTTTCAAAGCCAGTGGGAAAACGTTTAGAAAGCACAACAAAGAAACAAAACAAATGCCGAAACAAAACCTCTTTCCCTCCCCACCCCTACTGATAAACTAACCACCAGAAAGGGAACTCACCAGTTTAAAGCATGACTCCTCAGGCTGAGGAGGTGCAGATAAACCCAAAGCTGGTTAGAACACTGCGACTCATGTTTCCTCTAATGACTACTTCTAATTTCACCTCCTGTTTTCCCTGGAAAGCAAGTAGAGTCTTGTTTCTTTTGGATATAAAAGGTCTGGAGGATGCCAAAACATTTTTCATTTCCCACTTTCCAGTGGTGTTTAAATGTGTAAGGAGCACTACTGCTGGGTGGGAGGGAAAGGGGAGGCTTCACCGGTGCATGTGGGGCTGGATGGGCTTCGGCAGCAGCACTTTTGCCTGTACCATTGACTTGCTGCCTGTGGTGGACTTGTGCCTTGGGAAAAAACCTTGTGTTGTGGGTGAGCTGGGAGGCAGAGGGTGTTGGAACACTGGGGTGGTGTGGTCCAAGAAGTTCTTCACAGAGAGTGATTGGCATTGAAATAAGCTGCCCAGGGAGGTGGTGGAGTTGCCGTCCCTGGAGGTGTTCAGGCAAAGACTGGATGGAGCACCTAGTGCCGTTGGATAGGGCTGGGTGATAGGTTGGACTGGATGATCTTGGAGGTCTCTTCCAACCTGGCTTATTCTATTCTAAGACCCTAACTGTCAGGGGCTGTTTCACAGCTGTTGGTAGGTTTATGGGTGTATTCTTCCTGAACCAAGATGAGTGATGCTCTCCTGAGCCAAAAGCATGCTGCTTTAAGGATAACTCTTCACAACTGCCCTACCAGGCAGACTCTTTGCATTTTAGGACCGTGGTGTTTGGAAATGTTTCTGGGGTTTTCAGGATGGTCAAAGTTGCAGTGTCTCTCATCCATCTGGTTTGTCCTACTAGCATCTCTGCAGGTCACTGGATGAGGACAGGTCAAGGAAAAGAGGAGTGAAGAAAACCCTGTCCCCAAAGAAGCTGTGTGGCTGCTTTGACCTGCTCTTTGCAAGAGTGAGGATGTGGGAAGTGAGACCTGTGAGGCAGATTCCCTCACTATCTTGCTGGAGAGCAGAGCTCTTGGTGAAGCTGGGTGGTGATGGTTTTCAGCAGAAGTGGAAGCTCTTCCCTGAAGCCTGCTGATTTGGAAGTGTGCTTCTGTTTTTAAAATCTTATTATCTGTAGAAACATTTCTCCTGCCTCCTGAGATGCCAAAGGGGTGATAGCATTACTGTGAACCTTTGATGTTCCAGTGGAGTGATCAGATGACCTGGTTCCTCCCTTGGCCTTGTACTCAGTGTACAATGAGCAGGGTGGGTGAAGAGCAGCTTTAGCTGGCTGCGTGCTCTGTGGCCACTGCTAGCTCTTACACTAATCCATCTGCTGGGTGCTCTAAACAAACATCAGTGGTTCTGCAAGGAGTCTGACAAATCTGCTGCTGAGGTTTTGCTGTATTGACACTGGGATAAAAATGAAAACCAATGGAAAAAAGATGTTTGTGGAATTCCTGCCTAGTTTGTTTGCAGCCCTGTTAGCTGGAGCCTTGTGGAGATTGGGTTGTGCAGCAGAAAGCCACGAGATGCAGGACTGTGGTGTCAGGAGCATGCTGCAGAAGGTGTTTGAGCAGATGAAGCTGCCTTGATGGTGTGAAGAGTTTTTTTCAGCATCTGGCAGAACCTGCAACCCTTATTCCCTCTTCATGATGGTCACCACAATCCTGCCTGCTAATGCTAATCCAGCAGGTATGTAACAGCTCTCTTAGAACCCTTCTATTGCCAAAGCAGCACTTTTTCTGGGGGGGTGCTGCAGTGTGTTGTGTAGCTAGGACTTGGTTGTGCCCAGCTGGGACTGAAATGGAGGTGACCTTTGGACTGAGGTATGGAATTAGATGATCATTTTGCCTGGCTTGAGTCATTCATGAAATGCTTGTGGTGGTTTATGGTTTGGTGCTGCGTGTATTGCAGCACCATGAAGGCCCCTGGCTGTGACCAGGATCCCACTAAGGATGCCCTGTAGTGAGATGAAAAGAGAGAATCCTACTTTTGAGGCCACGTGGGACTTGCTGTGGTTAAGATATCTTGAGCAGAGTGTTTTGAAAAGTAAATCCTTTGGTGTATTTTTTTTTTTTCCCCAGGAGCCTTTCCCAATCAAACCAAGCAGATGGAATGCCAAACTCCTGGAATAGAGTGTGAGTGCCATTTGTGGAATGGCATCTCTCTGCATTCACTTTCATCTTCTTTGGTGTGCTCCTGAGCAAAACCTGCTCTTTTGAAAGCTTATCTAAGGGCATGTCAGAATGAGTTACTGGTCCTCTTTAAAATGAGCTTGTCTTACCCCACTGTATGCATGGGGTGAAAGCATGGTTGGCCTTTATTAAACATAAAGCTGTTCCCTGAGAAACATGAACAAGATTAATGAAATCCCAAGAATCTTGAAAACCAGGATTCATTTAGTCAGTAGCTAATAAACTGTGAAGTGAAACTTGGGTTTTCCCTTTTCTCTCTTCAGTGGCACAAGCTGTGCTCCTAAGACTGAACACTTCTGTCCCTTTCGAAATGAATGGCTTTTAAAACATCTGCATTCTCCTGAACTGTGGCTGATTTTCATATATCAATATTTCATCTTGACTCCTCAGCACGCCCTTGGTGGGCGCTCACCCTCTGCTTCACTCACCTGCAGACATCCTCTCTGTCAGTGCTGCACTCTGAGAGCAAGAGGAACAACTGCTGCTACTGAAAGGAGCTCTCAGGAGTTTAACTTCTCTAATGTGCTGTAGCACTTAACATGCTGCTCAGATTTTTAATTACCTCGGGGTGATTAGTAGTCCAGAAAATCCCATCAAACCAATTAAATAATGTGCACCTGACTGAAGGCTGCTGCAGGCTCCAAGGGCTGCTTCTCTGCAAAGCTCCACTGGTCCCTGCGGGCTGAGGATTTGTGCTGGCTTGGGCAGCTCCCACCAAGGGGAGGAGAAACCTTCAGGTTTTTGAACCGTGTTCCTCACTTGGATGAGGAAGAGAAGACAGGTGTCAGGTCTTACAAATGGTTTAGCTGTTACACTGGTTTGACTTGCTGAATAAATTTGCATTACATTTGGCCATATTAAACCTCCCTTCAAAGGCAAACTCCTGGATGAGTTGGGGACCAAGCAGTGTGGGGAAGGAGAATCTGCTCAGCTTTTTTGTTACTGTTCTCCCCTGGATGATGGTCAGTGAGAAGAAACCTTCATTGCTCCAGTTTGTGTGATTGCAAGCACAGGGAAAACAAAGGTTTGAGGTCTCAGCAAAGCCTTTGGCAGGAGCTTTTGCAGTCACAGCTGACAGGGTTTTAAGCAGGCACTTTCCTCCCTCTTTACTTTGCAGGTGCCCTATAAATGATTTTACTACTTGATTATTTTTCAGCTTGAACAGTAATTGCTTTTTATAGGTTCAGGACAGCTGCTATTATTAGCAGGAGCAATAATAACATTTTCTCCTGTGAGTGACTCGCCCACCTCTAGGTCAAGGCCTTAAAATGTGTGTGCCATGGCTTTTCTGCCCCTTGAATTACTGCATGCACATCTGATGTTCTTATGCAGGAGTAGCATGAGTTACTCCCCTGGAGTAAATGAACCATACAGGGCCAGTCTGGCCTTGTGCAGCAAAGCAGCAGCTGATGATGTAGCTGAGGTCATTGCAATAAACGTCCAAACTCATTAAATCTGTCTTCCTAAGAAAAGCTTTTATTTCCTGTCTCTAGCAAGGTTTGTTTATTTATTTTCTAAAAAGAGCTGGACAGTGGATCTTGGCTCTTACCTGCCTGTGTGAGTGCTGGGGGTGCTTTGCTGACCTTGGTGTGATCAACTGGAGTGAACTTAGCCCTTCCAGAAAGTGTTACTTTTTCTCTGTGTTGGCTCTCCTGGTTTTTAGATGCTTTGTTTTGAAAGATCTGAGCTTTGCTTTTTAGATAGGTCACTTGGGAGCTTGTTCAATTTGGGATCCCAAGGGTTGAGGAGTCAGTCTGGCAAGTAAAAAGCTGTTTGTTTCTCTAGAAGAACGTTTAACCTTGTGACTTCTGGCTTTGTTCTCAAGCCAGAAGAGAGGTTGTGGAATGGTCTTGACTGAGGAGGCTCTCTCCCAAGTCCTTAATCCTCCAGGGAAATTAAAGCTAAACAAGCTATGGGCAGAGAGCTTTGCTCCTGTGGATTTTGTAAGCTGTAAGTTTAGAAGAAACTGCTTTTAAAAATATACCAGGTCTCATCTGTTCAATTGGCTTTGGCTTTAGGGGGTTGTTTTCTGTTGGCCTGCCTGAGAGGAACCTGCGTGGGCACTTCTGCTCCTACTCCTGTATGCACTGGGGATTGTCCAGGGTGTAGGCTGCCTCCAGAAGTGACAGACATCCCCAGACGATGCTGGGGACCTCGGCAGTGCTGTATCCAACCCTGGGTTTGGTGCCTGCTGACCCTGTGCCTCCCAGGTTTTGCTGCTGGTTCCCTCTTTTGGTGTCAGTGGGAAGCTGTTTGCAAGCTGCTGGCGCACCCTGCTGAGCCCTGTGTTGAGGAGCTGCTTCAAATGACTTGCCAGGGTTATGTCTGTGCAGATCAGAAGTGCTCTGGAGGTTGGTTCAGTGTTGCGCAGAATGACTGCTGGACTCCAAACACCAAGGCTGCCTCATTCTGGGTTTCAAAGCAGCTGGGTTAGTATTTGGTGCTCTCCTGTTTCTGGTAGCCCTGTGCCCTAGACCACACTGTCCTCTGTGGCTTCACCTGTTGGAACTGTATCCACAGCAACAGACCCAGAGCCTCCTGGCCACTTATATACCTGATCAGAGCAGAGACTTGTAAGCACACTGGCTTTAAATCTACCTCAGGGTGACCGTGGCAGTGTGAGGAGACCACAGGAATGTTCCCTGCTGTAGTGGTCTCTGAAAAGCAGATTTTTTTTTTACCTATTAGCTGGCCTTCTGGTTTTGATGGAGCAAAGCTCTGTGCTCTCAGTAACACGGGCAAGAGCTATCTATGGGCTTGTTCAGCCTGGAGAAAAGAAGGCAGAAGTGAAAGAGTCTTGCTCTCTGCAGCTCCCTGAGAGGAGCTTGAAGCCAAGTGGAGTTGGTCTCTTCTCCCAAGGAACAAGTGATAGGACAAGAGGAAATAGCCTCAAGTTGCACCAGGGGAACTTTAGGTTGGAGAGGAAGAACAAATTCTTGCCGAGCTGGGGAGGCTGTGCAGGATGATGCTCCCTGAGCCCGGGTGAGGCTAAGCATGGTGGGGCAGAGCCGGGTGTTGCTCGGGCATGCCTGAGGATCCTTTGGCTCCCTGCCTGCTGGCTCCGGGGTCCCTGGCAGGGAACAGGGCCCTGCTGCTGCTCTTCTGCAAAGCAGGGTGGCCATCCAGTGGCTGATGCTGGGACTGGCAAAGGAACTTTGCTGGCTCAAACTGCTCCAAGAGACGAGGCACAATCCCAGTCCTCTTCTGCATCGAGAGATAGAAGTGTCAGGCCAGCTGAGGGCCATTCCTACTGCAATCACTGTGCCAAACTTAAATTAAAAACTGACTATTAATCTTCTTTTCTCTCCTGTGCTTGCCTGGGAAAGCTGCTAGGAAAGCACAATTCCTGAGGAGGTATTATCTAGTCTGATAACTTGCTAGAGTTGAACTGGTATGGACTTTCATCAGATCAAGTCATTGATCTATCTATATATATATACATACATATAACCATAATAACCTTTTGTATCTTTACTTGATACCCATTAACTACTTTGAACAGCCTGTCCAGTGTCCCTCTGTTAGGATCTACCACTTGTTGTCCTGTTTGGAGCCAGCCCCAGGATGCAGATGTGCGTCCAGGGCCCAGTGACAACCGGGAGGAGGCTGGAGGAGACGATGTGTGCCTGTCCATAGGATCATTGTTATCTGGATGTTGGAGACCCAACCTGGTACAATCCCTTGAGTTTTTCAGCAAGATGATCTGAAGTTCTCTGGCAGGAGTGCTACTGCTGCTGGGTTTAATGGTTTGTGGCTTGGGAGATGCTGCCTGGCTTTGGAAAGGAGCTGGATGTGATTAGTGTGAGTTAAAGCAGCCTTGGGGGGAGGGAAAACCATGGGTTAGGAGGGTTTGGAAGTGAGCTGCTAGCAACGGCTGAAGTCCAGAGCTCCTGCTCTGCCCGAGTTAGTGTTGGACCTGGTGGAGGTGCATGCTATAGGTGTTAGCAGAAATGCTCTGGGCTGCCTTCACAAAGACTGGAGATGCTGCTCTCTGGAGGGGCTTGGTCAGCAGCTCTGACTTAGAAGGGAGAGGTTTTATCTGCCCTCTGCCAGCAGTCCTTCAGCTGAGTGCTTTCCCAGCTTTAGAAGTGTTGTTGTCTGTATTTAGGTTAAAAAACCTTTCAGTTGTGATCAAAGCGTTGCAAAGGGCATTTGCTCAGTGGGAAGGAGAATGCAAGCTTTGCATTTCCTTTCTCCACACCAATCCATGTACAGGCTGCCTCTGTGACTGTCAGACCTTATGCAGGCACCCTAGGCTCTTACGGGAAATGAACACTTAGGAATTGCCTTGCCCTATCTTGCAGGAAACAGGTGGTGGCCTATTTAGTTTCACTCAAGCTGAAAAAAAAAAAAAAAAAAGAAAAAGTCACACAAGGAAACTAACAGATTTATAATCCTGACTGTTTCTTTTCTGGGTGGTGATACCTGCTCTGCCTTTCCTTTCAGTCACCTGATTATCAGGACAAATATGACTTCAGTCCTGTGCCTGGCGAGCGTGGGTCACTCCTGTGATTCTGCCTGGGCGTGAGGGCACCAAGCACTGCAGACAGCCCCAGGCATCTGCAAAGTTTGCTTGACCTCCCCAGAAGTAGTTTGC
Organism: Psilopogon haemacephalus; assembly: GCA_013396835.1. NCBI lineage: Eukaryota > Metazoa > Chordata > Aves > Piciformes > Megalaimidae > Psilopogon > Psilopogon haemacephalus. The sequence goes on along the minus strand of VWZI01017378.1, from coordinate 434,101 downwards.
TCCAGTTCTGTGCTAATGATGCCTCTTGGTGCTAACTGGTTCTCCAAACAGGCATCGTTTCCTGGCAGGGTAAGAAACACTGAGCCATGGAGTGTGAGGTTGGAGCACGGAGGACTGCAGGTGGTTCTATTTGAGACACATTCTGTCATGTGAGAACTAATTTTCTTGCCGGCCCCTGGGGATATACCATCCTGACCCTCTGCATGAGGGTATGTGACTAAGTGATTTGTGAAAGATGAGGAAGTACTCAGCCCTGGAGTTGTCAGGCAGAGGAGTGTCCAGCAGCTCTGCTGTCCCTCCCTCTGCTACCCTGGTGCAGCTCATGCCCCATCTGTGCTAGCTGTGACCTCAGCCTTGTGCCACTGGCCAGCAGATGCCTGCTGAGCTTGTTCCACTTGGTTTTTCTTCTGTGATGAGAGATTTTAATCTTTAAAAGCGGAAATAGAACCTGATCATTTTGCCCTCTAGGCTGTTCTGTGCTTACAGGAAAGCAGCTACAAGTGAGTCATACTAAAAATAAGACCCCAGGTAGGAGCACAGCTGCCTTCAAATAAGCACCCTTGTACCTGGCTTCTAGGAGAGCCATGTTGATGTTTGAATCACAGAGATCTGACCCTCTTGTTTCCTCCCTCTCAGTCTACTAAACATCTTGCTTTCAAAACAATCTTCTGTGACATTTCCTATCTCTCAGCTTGGTAACACTAAGATCTGCTGTCTTGCTCCAGAAACAGCCACTGCAAGATTCTTTAGCACCTTGGCCAGATGTCTGTACCATTAAACCCTGTATATATTCATCCTCTGGAACATACTTATGAAAAAGGAAACAGTAACTGATTCTTCTTCTCTCACTGGAACCTGTGACAGTCTGTCAGGGAAGTGTTGAGAGTTGCTTGGATCAAAGGACCCCAGTGGGAAAGGGAAGGTCGAGAATAGAGCACGAAGTCTCCTGTCTTTCCTGCCAAGGCTGCAATAAATTCCTCTGGAAGTGAAATCCGTATCACAAATAAACCCTGTTCTTATAAATGGCCAGTTTAGGGTTAATAGTGCCTGAGGGGTCAGTGATGTTGGGACTAGGACTGGAACTCAGGAAGAACAGGCATAAAAGTCTGCATATGGTCTTAGGGTGGTTTCCTTTGGCTTTCTCCACAAAGAGTGCTCCTTACGCTCAGGGAGCAGTCCACTCCCTGGTGTAGTTTGTACCAGATGTAGAGTATCTGCAGCTGTTTGTTAGTGGTGAGTGAGGAACAACTGTATTGTCATGGCACCTCTGGAGAAATATCTCATCTCCTCATCAGGAGGCAAGAGCCCTTCTTGAACTGTATTTTATCATACAGAGTGGCTGCACTGCTCTGGGCCTGTCTTGACCTCTGGTCTGAGTTGATGGACCCAGAAGTCATGACTTGTTCATGGCAGGGTCATTTGTCATGGCCACCTCCTGTGTTCTGCCATGCACTTTTCTGATGTCTTTCCCTCTACACTGACCTATCTGTATATACTTTCCCCTGATTTTCCTGAGGAGAGTAGGTGGCAGCCTGTGAATCATCTCTTCCAGTCTCCTGTGTCTGTGATACCAGCCTTCTACTGCCCTTGCTTAAATCTGAAGGCTTTAGTTCCCGCTGGCAGGTTTGCTTGGTGCTGCTGAGCAATGGCTTGGCTTTTTGCTAGCACACATTAGGGCATCTATGAGAAAGGAGGTGTCTAAAACCCCTCAGTTCTTGTATTAAATGCTGTTGTGAGAAGTCACTTAGCTCATTTTCATACTGAACTCCTAGGGTTGTGGCTTTGGCTTGTGAGCAGTTGTTCAAGATGGTCTGAGAGGTCAGTGGTGTTGGGACTAGGACTGGAACTCAGTAACAACAGGCACAAGAGTCTGTATGTGGCCTTGGGATAGTTTCCTCTGTTTTTCTCTATGAGAAGTGCTCCCTACTGTAGTTTGTACCAGGTGTATCTGGGAAAGGTTTTACTTGCGTTGTTTGCCACCTTTTGGACTTTGTCATTCTCTGAGTGCTATCTAGACAGAAACTCCTCAGGAAGCACGTGAGCTGCTATGCAGTGCATGTGATTTGTCAGCTAGGTCATTGCCTCTTCAATATTCAGTTGTGCTCTGTGTTTCGGAGCGAATCCCCAGCTGTTTGTGCAAGCAGGGCTTGTTTTGCAATTCCAGCCTTTTCGTTTGAAGACACACACGCTCAAACTTGTGGAATCTGGGTTCTGTAGCAAAGAATTGCTACAGGGTTGTGGTACTCTCTCCCTGGAGGTGTTCAAGACCAGGTTGGATGAGGCCTTGAATGACCTGTTCTAGTGGGAGGTGTCCCTGGCTATGGCACAGGGGGGTTGGAACTGGATGATCTTCCAATCCCTTCCAATCTAAAGCATTCTATGACTCTCAGAAGGTGGCTGAGTAGGCCATGAAGTGCTGCTCAAGCAGGCAGACCTCAGTGGCACTCAGTGGCTGTCCTGAGTGCAACTCTCTGAGGCTCCGCTCTGAAGCCCAGAGGTGTTTGTGCTTTTGGAGAGGGTAAACCAGAATACAGCAAGAGGAGTTTGCTTTGGGCCGTGCTGTGACCGCTTAGGAGCTGGAATGTGTTGTTTGGCACTGAAGCTTGCAGCTCTGTAACACAGTGTATAGTTGTTTATGGAAACACGTTTGTACTTTGAGCCTACAAACTTTGCAGGCCACCAATGCTCTGCTTTCAATAAGTGTTCCCACAGGAGCTTAGAGCTCCTGGTTTCTACTTTCTGTTTCGGCTGAACACAACAAAAATTTAAACATGCTGCCAGGACTGGTGTTGCCAAGTCTGGAGTGTAGCAGAGCTGTGACTGCAGCTGATCTTCCCAGGCATGCTCTTTGTCTGCTGGAAAACAGATGGGAAAAGCTTGATGGTAGCATGAAATTGATTTTGTTCTGCTCAAGCATTTCCCCTTGAAAAAGGGAAACTCCATCCTGCTGCTTGGCCATTGTATTTGCTTGGCCATTGGCAGGGCAGGTTGATGTGCAGACAAGCAGTGGCTTGAAAAAGAGTAAATCTGAAGCTGTTGTGTGAGTCATTAGGAGATTCCTTCTGTGTTCTCATCCTGTCTCACATAGTGTAGCTCATGGCAGCAGCATGCTTAATGTAGAGCCCTGGTGGAGTTCATTAGCTGGGCTACAACTTCATCTGTTGCCTGCCTTTGTGGGCAGTGGTAAAGCAAGCAGAACAAATACTCTTAACTAAACCATGTCTGTACAGTTCAGAATGCAAGGAGCAGATGGAGGAGGGGCTGGTTGCAAATAAATTTCAGTAGTGACTTTTCCAAGAAGTGCTCAAACAAGGCTGTTGAGCTATGCTAAGATACAATAAAAAGCAGAGAGAGTGGATTCTCATTTCGGCAGGTGAAGTCACACAGTCCTGAGCAGGCACAAGACTGGGCTTGGAAATGGTCTCCTTGAGCTACATGAGTATGAAGTCTGAGTGGCCAGGATTCCTACAGCTTCTGTGGTGATGCCTGAGACTCATTCTGGGCACAGAGAAAAGCTTCAGTTCTCTGCTGTGCTGTGGCAGCAGCCCAGCTTGTAAATCTCTGCTGCAGCTATTGACTTGAAAATAAACTTCCTTGTTAGCTAAGTGCCTGTGTGCAGCAAAACAAAGATTGAAAGGAAAACATATCCTGGATGAGGAGAGAGGGAGATAAAGCTCAGTGGGTTTTTCTGGTGTGAGTCAGAGCTACTGCAGGCTGAGCCACAATCCTCCTGTGGTTCGTGGTTCTGTGTTATCAGCAGCCTGCTATGATCCTGTGGCTGCAAGAAGGCTCCTTGTTGCTTCCACCTCTGGCCTTGGACTATGAGTTTTCAGGATTCTTCTCTAGAGCAAGGTGCTGGGGCTGTGTGGTAGAAAAGTCTGAGCCAAAGAAGGCAGCAGCCTGACCCACAACTAAGAGTAAGCAGGGCAGGGGGGAAGCAGATGCAGCCATGTGCTTGGAGAGAAACATGAATCCAACAGTTCAGCTTGGTGTGTGTGGTTATTCCATGGCATCTGGACCAAGGCCAGCTTGTCTGCTGGAGAAAGGGACATTGGGAATTGAATGTTAAACTTAGTTTTTTTAATTAAAAGGAACAGCCCTGAGCATGGACCATGAGAACGTAATGGCAGGCAGATGAGCCAGCATTGGAGTATTTGTCTAATATAGAAGCTGTGGTGGTGAACTGTGACTCCAGGAGCAAGCCAAATAATCCACAGATTCACCTAAGGGGCAGCAGTTGTTTTGCACAAAAGATCAGCTTGATTACAGTGCTGCATGATGTCTGCTAACTCACCCCCTGAAGTCCTGTCTTTCTGGGTTCATCATCTCTTTCTCATGTGGTGCTCAGGGGAAGGCCAAGAACAGAAATATTTCTAGAACTTTGCTTTCTTTTCAGTGCACAATTTGCAAATGCAATCAGCTTCTCTGGACCTTGTGGTCTGAGGACCTTGTGGTGAAAACAGGAGCAAAGTCTGAACTGTGGACTAGGAGGAGGCTTTGCTCTGCTGAGTTGTAGGGCAAGGCTTGAGCAGTGTGGAGTTAGAACTGCTGCTTGCAACCAGCTGCAGGTCATGCTGCATAAGGAGGTTGTGCACTGCATGGTGGGTGGTGAGGGACCAGAAGACCACCTTATGTGTGCCAAAAGGAATGGCCAAGTCAAGGGGAAGAGCTCATGGCTTTGTGAAGTTGTCTAGACATAAGGAGAGAGGGAAAGGAGTGAGGGCAGCTGCTCTCCAGATCACTTTCCTGTTCTAACTTTGTGCTGCTCTGACTGATAGTTAAACTTTGGTAGTTTGATTTGCCTTCTTTCTCCAGAACAAGTGAGAGAGGGGGGAAAAAAAGAGCAGATGTGCAGATGTTATCCTCATCTGTACCCTGTTCTTACAGACTCTGAAGTCTTCCTCTCCCCATTCCCATAGTGCCAACAGCAAAATTTCCCATCAAATTGCTTATTTTAGTGGTATGCCAGACTGCAGCTTGTCACCACTGCTCCCATCTATTTTCTTTTCAGTCTATAGAAAGCTGTGCTCTTTGTGTCTCAGATGTCTGAAAGAAAACAACTTGGGTGCTTTGGCTCGTGGTCTCAGAGCAGGATCAGGAAAGTGACTGTCCCCCTGTATGCAGCACTGGTGAGGCCAAAACTGAAGGCAGTACTTAAGATGAGGTCTCACCAGGACAAAGGAGAGGGGGAAGAAAATCTCCCTGGACACAGTCTTCCTAATACACCTCGGTATCCCATTGGCCTTCTTTGCCACCAGGGCACATTGCTGTGGCATGGATGTTCTTCACCATCACTCCCAGGTCCCTCTCCACAGGGCTGCTCTCCAGCAGATGATTCTATATCTGAATTTTTGCGAAGAAGATGTTTTCCTATGCCATGCTTAGCAGATGAGAAGAAAAAAAAAAAGAATAGGTAGGGCCAACGTGGTGTGTTTTCAGGGACAGATCAAAGTGGATGTGGACCATATCCTGGATTTTAATGCAGTTTCTCTTTCATAGCCTTTGGTCTGTATTTTTAAAGGGGAATTTTTGATGGCTGGTTTTGGTATTAAGCAATAATAAATCACAGAATATATTTGGTTGGCAAAGGTCTTCAAGAGGTCTCCAGTGGAGCCCTTTGAAAGTTTTGCAAAGTCCTTTTGGTTTCCTTTCACAGAAGGCTTTGGATCCTGTTTCAGTGTAACCAGCTGTGGCCAAACTGCTATGTCTATAGAATGAGTGCGAGGAGGAGTGTCTGCAAAACTGCAAATGCTTTGCATCTCTGCTCCCTTTCAGCCTGATCTCAGAGATGCTGTTGGTTATTAATTGTGCTATAGCTGTGCCCTCAGTCAAACCCAGATCCCTTTGAAACCTGTTGCAGGGATGTTTGGAAAGGGGTGGCATTCTCCCGAAAAAATACTTCGTGGTAAAAGGTGAAAAATTGATCAAGGCAAACTAAAATCCAGAATTCTGAGTCAGATTCTCAGAATATTGATACCTTTTGCCCTGACAGCTTGTGCTTGAGTCTGAACACAGCTGCTGTTTAGTTGGGCTGGGTTTAAAAGAAGAGTTTAATCCTGTTAGCAATCCCTCAAACCATTCAATCCTCCAGAGGTGCAAAAAACCCCCAACTTTGCTGCTGTGTTCCTTGGCTGCAACTTTGTTCCTTGTGCTATTTGTGTCACATGTTACAGCAGTGGCAAAAACAGAGTCAGGAAACAGCCATCACTGCTTCCCTAAACAGGGAATTTGCTTCTTGCCCAGTTAGTAAAAGGGTTCATCCTGAGGTCCTTGCAGCTGAGGGATGCTAAGGGACTGCTCTTGCAGCCAAAGGAATGAGAAAGCTCCAAAGTATTCTCCAGCCACAGCTGGCACATGCACTCTTCTTCCACTTTACTTAAATCTGTGATGAGCAGGGGGATGAGATAATGCACCTGGCTGAGAACTTGTTATTGAAATATAGGGGAATTCAGCTTGGAATTAGGGAGATGCAGTACATTTCTTTTTCCAGCTGCTCTTTGAGACCACCTGCAAATGAGATCACAGATGGAAGAGGGAGGTATGGATTGGTGTGAAAGTAAGAGAGCCATCATCTCCCAGCAGAGGTGCTGTATACTGCTGCATGTGGGACTAAGGCTGTGGTCGGCAACAGCAGGAGCTCAAACGCACATCGCAGTTCTGCCTGCTCCTAGATAGGTGTTGAGTCAGAAGGGTGTTACCCAGATGCTTTCTCCCTTATCTGGGTGCTGAAGTCCATCTGATTTCATTCACTCAGGATAAACATCATACAAACGGCTGCTTCCACTTTCTTTATTAAATGATCAACTTAAGGGCTGCCTGTCGGAGTCATAGAACCTCAGTGGCTGGAAAGGACCTTGAAAGCTCATCCAGTCCAACCGCCCTGCCAGGGTAGGATCACCTATAGACTACACAGGAATGCATCCAGGCAGGTTTTGAATATCTTTAGGGAGAGACTCCACAATACCTCTGGGCAGCCTGTCCCAGTGCTCTGTCACCCTCACAGGGAAAAAAATCCTCCAGATGTTTGCATGGAACTTCCTGTGCCTCAACCTCCACCCATTGTCCTTTTCCCTGTCACTGGGCATCACCAAGAAGAGCCTCGTTTTCCTCTCCCTTGGCGAGTTGTTTTTCAATGAGGAATCTCAGGTTGTTTCCTGTGGCAGGGCAAGGAATTTTGTGGTGATAGTCAGCTTGGTGCAAGCTGAGCAACACAACCCTTCTTTCTCAGAATTTACTTTGACAGGAAGCATTTCTGAACAAGTTCTGGAATTAAATCCCTCGTCTGCATTCCAGACTTAAAAAGAGCAAATTAGTAATTATTCATTATGAAATAATGAATAAAGACACTTCCTCTATTTGTCCAGGATGTTGCCTCACCCTCCTCTTCACTGAATATAGAACAGAGATCTTCCTGCTGAGCATACAGATGTTTCTGGCATTGCTCAGGCACCCCAACAGTCATAAATAGGAGGGCAAGCAACAGGTAGCTGTGGCCAGCTTCAGATAGTGCTTCTTCCAGTCCTGTTTTCATAGAATGGTTTAGGTTGGAAGTGACCTCAAAGATCATCTAGTTCCAACCCCCTTGCTATAGGCAGGGACACTTCCCACTAGAACAGGTCCTTCAAGGCCTTTTCTTTTGGTATGTGTGAATTTTGCAGGCTGGACTATGTGAGAATGGCAACTGACCAATTGTTTCTAAGGTGAGCTTGCTGCAAGTCACTGCTAAACAGACTGTGAGCCAGGGTGGCAGATTGTGGTGGAGAAACTCCAGTCCCAGAGCCTACTGAAAGAGTGGCTGCATCACTTTGTGTTTCATTCCTGGGAACTGGTGCATGCATCTCTTAACTTACTGATCTCAATATTTACCTTCTCCTCAGAGAGCTAGAAGCCTTGTATGTGTGCTGGAGGTTATCTTTCCAGGCCAGTGCAGGTGCTTCATTTCATGGTCAGAGCTGATAAACAACATTTTTTCTATTAAAAAAAAAAAAAAAAAGTGTCTGACTGAAAAATGAGTACCTGCAGCATGAATCTCAGAAGGCCATGGAGCATTATCTTAATCTCTGCCCTCCCTCTGATCCCAGCTGCTCCTGCCAGGCTGCTCCAGGCAGCAGTTTAGTTAAGCAGCAGAGCTGTTGCTGAAGCATGCATGTTTTGGCAGGTTATCTTTCATCACCCATCCCTGCCCGGGTGCAGGCTGAGCTCAGTGCTGTAGGCTCTTGTCCTATGCTGGGATTTTGAGACAGGTTGCTAGCAGAGCCAGGAGCAGCTCTCAAACCCAGACTATTTGCATCTCTGTTGCAATACATAAAGGGACAGGCTTACTACAAATATTGGTCAGAAAGCAGGTTCCTGAGAGGTTTTAGGGGAATGTGACTTTTATTCTGCTGTGCAGCTGTGGGATCCTATACAGGAGTGTGGACTTAGACTGCGTCACGCAAACAAAGTGACCCTGCTGCCCTGCAGCATGTGAAGTGAAAGTGAAAATCCAGCTGCTTTATGAAACAGGAGGAGCAGATCTGTGCCTCTTTCTCCAGGATTCAAGTGGCCTCTGCATCTCCTGAGGAGGACCTGAATGAACTGGAAGCTGGCCGGGCTGCCTGGGTGAATGGAGAAGGGAAGAGGCAGAAGACCTTCCTCAGGTGTAGGCAACCCTTGAGGTACTCACACTGTCATCTTTCTTTGAGGAGTCTTGTCCTACAGCTGATCTCTTCTCTTACAAATCCTTGCTGCTTCCTCTTTCTAAGTAGGAATTTAGAAGCAGGCACTAAAAAAGCCTGTGGCAGAAAGGAAATGATCACTGCTTCATGTTCTCTCCATAAGGAGGAATGTGTATGACTTGACAAATAAATCATACTGTTTTTTAACCCCCTGCCTGGCAGTTCCCATGCAGTTCTGACTGCTTTCGTGTTTGTTCTGTGAAGGCAGAAAGAGCTTCATTTTGGTGCATGTGTGAGCAACCACAGTGGTGATAGAATTAATCTAGCAGAGCATGTTCACCTTCATGTGATTTCCAGATAAGTTTTCCCACTTCAAATGGAAGTTTTTCCTTCACCTTGTAGCTCCTTAGCATATTTTGCTAATATCTTTTATTTGTAAATATGACAGGAGGGCAATTCTGGAAAAAGAGGTAACTTGCCAGGAGGGTTGTGATAGAAATCTTTGCAGCTCTCCTCCTGTTCAGTGAGAAACTAACCCAAGCTGGAACTGTTTGTGCCTTATTCTGCCTGTGGTTGCTGCTCTGTTCCCAGAAGGGACCCGTGGAGACCTGGCAGCTCTGTGTTCAGAACAAAGCAAAGCAGAGAACCAAAGCAGAAAGCATCAGTCAGTAAGGATGATGGTTTTAAAATAAATTAAACCAGTGAAACAGTTCTCTCTGCTCCTCTGTGCTGCAAGCAGGAAGTGAAATATTAGTGGTGGTTTTTAATGGTTACTAAAGAACAGAGTAATTCAGAGCAGTTGCTGGGTCACTGGGTGTTTTCAGGGTTTTTTTGCAGAGATTCCTCAGATCTTTCAGCTCTGGCTTGTTGCAGGTGTGGGGAAAGCCCTGTACCCATAGCCTCCCTTCCTGTCATCTTGTTTGTTTCTACTTAATTTGTTGCAAAAGCTGCTTGAAGGTGGTATTCAGCAGGATAAAAAGATGAAATTGATACCGAAAGTAAGTGCAAAATCAGCTATTAGATAAACCTTTTCCAGGAAAGGACTTAAAGTAGAAAATACAATCTGTAGGGACTTCTGAAATGTTTTGGGTTTTATTTCATGGCTTCCTTCAATAGTATTTTATTCCCCAAACTATTTGAAATTGCAGTCCTCTCCGTGGGAAAGTCAGGTTACCTGATAAATCCTGTTCTGAAACATGCATTGCATTATTCCACCAAGACAGTTCTGCCTGACCATATAAGCCATGCACTGAAATGCTGATGAAGCCAGAAGACTCCAGGGTGCATGGTCAAAAGAAAGGGCAGGGAAATGCAGTTGAGGAGCAGCACTGGACCTCATGGGTTCATTATTCCAACTCACAGCTGGCTGCAGGCGGAGGAAGCAGCTCCCACAGCTGGGACTTCAGGGGATCTTTTGCTGCAGCTCTTTGCTTGTCCCCCATGAGGATGTCCACTGAGGCGTCAACCTCAGCTGAGCTGTGCTGGAGGCAGAGGTTGGTGAGTCTGGGGACACACAGTGAGCTGTTTGACTTAGGCTGAAGTAGGAAAAAGCAGGAGTCTCACCAGCTTATTCCAGGTGCTTAGCTTTTAACTTTGAAACTTTAACTTTCCTCTCAGGGACATGATGCTGTTGATTTTGGGGTTGTTTTTGCGTTTGCTTCAAAACTGCAGGAGAAGGAAGAGCAGCATAGTTTTGGGTAGTGTTTTTTTTCTCTCAAGTAGATCCTTATAAAATTAAACCAAAATACTTTGTTAGGACTCTACAACTTTCAGTTCCTGGCTAAATCCATTTCTTTCTGGCTGTGATCTCAGGGTGGCTTGTTCAAGGAGTCAGGGGAAAAGGAAAAGCTCCTCAGCTGTGAGTGAGTGACTGATGTTTGGTGCTGAAGCTCCAGATCCTCATGTTTGTTACTTTACTCACCTGTTACTTGCAGCTGATCACTTCTTAGGGTTTGACATTGGTCTGTTACAGCTGTGTAGACAATTTCTGTAGCAATGAAAAAAAAGCAGGCAGGCAAAAAACTCAAGAAGTATTTGCTGTCCAAAGACTGTGTTTAATTTTACATCTGAGTTCTTTACATTTAAAACTGATGGCATCAGGGGGCTAGGGCAGCTGAAGGCTCTCAGAAACTCACCAAAAAAAAGAGTGTAAGACAAGACTGTGGGGAAGTGAGGGAGAGCAGGGGTTTGATGGCATTTAAAAATGAAGTGGGAAGGAAAGAGTGTGGGACTGAACATCAACAGAGAAAGAAGAGGGAGATATTATTTAAGTAGAATGAGAGGAGGGCCAAGGATGAGGCAAGAGGACAGAAGGCAGACTGCACACAGATGGAGCATAGAAACCTCGAGCTTGAGAACTACTTGGTGAGGGGGTGAGGGAAACTACCACATTGTTCTTAAGCTCTGGGCAAAAATCTCTGCCAGATGTGCTGCAGCTGGTCTGTGAGGACTGCATCAGGCTGGCAGACGTGCTCCAAGGAAGACAAGGAGGTATAATTCCCTGGGGGTGTTTAGGAGACTTCTACGTGTGCCACTTAGGGACACAGTTTAGTGGTGGGCTGGGCAGTGCTGGGCTAATGGTTGAGCTGGATTTTAAGCGTCTTTTCCAACCTGAATGATTCCGTGGCTGGGGACAGTCCCTTGGCACTCTGCTCACCCACAGAGGAAGTGGGATGGAGATTGTTGTGTAGTGCTGCTTTGCAGAGCAACTAACAGCAGGAAGAGTAATGCCTGCAATGGTGCCGATTGGTCTGCTTTGGGAAACGCCACCCCAAGTCACAAAGAGGGGAACTGTTTTCAGATGTAGGGAAAGAGGCCGAGAGAAGATGCCGTGGTCGGCTGATGCTCTGAGTGCTGTTAGGAGGTGGGGCGGGAGGAAGGTCTCGCAGCAGTGTGCAGGTGAGAGGCAGGCACTGTGCGGAGAGTGGAGGCGTTGGTCCCTCGTGTGGTGTGAAGTGGAAGTGGAGGCATCACAGCGCTGCTGCCTCCCTTCCTGGGGTATTGCAGAGGGGCCCCGCATGGAATTTTGCAGATGGTATCCGATGGTCTCCTGTACCTGCGAGCAGCTGACAAGGGCTTGCTTTAAGGGCTGTCCCTCCTGGCTCACCTGCATCTGGGAATCCAGTGGGAGTCAGCGGCTCTAAGCTAGCACAGAGCACAAGAAAGGAACTAGTTGTTAACTTCTGTTGAAGAACTAATGCTTCATTAGGGATTAATGCACAACTAATTTTCTCAAGGTACGTGGCAGGTGGTGCCACACTAAAAATAGTTGTTTGAAAAGCCTCCTAGGGATGAAGCAGTTTGTTTTCCAGAGCCAGGCTAGCGAGGAAAGTTAGGTGAATTTTCCACATCTTGTTCATTTTCCACATCTTGTTCTTTCTCCTTTGGAAAGTGAAACTTGTTGTACTAAAACACATTTCACAGTTTTTAACAGTTTCTTTGAAACGACTGAGAATAAATTTCTGGATTGAATTAAAGAGTTTTCAATAAAAGAAATAGGTTTTTAATTGTTTTAAATTCAGTTTGAACAGATATTTCTCATATGACGTGTGCAGGGCCACTGCCCTGAGAAGCCTGGAGGAATCTGAATATGGATCCTCCTGCTCAGGAGGGATTTCCATTTCCCTGGAGATAGTTTTGTGGTTTGGTTGGTTTTTTTGTTTTGTTTTGGGTTTTTTGTTTTGTGGTTTTGTTTTGTTTTTTTCTTCTACTTGACCCAGAGTTGTCAGGGCTGGGAAGGGACCCCAAGGATCATCTAGTTCCAAGGATCGTGTAGTTCCAACCCCCCTGCCATGGGCAGAGACACCTCACACCAGATCAGGTTGCTCAGAGCTCCATCCAGCCTGACCTAAAAGACCTCCAGGGATGGGGCTTCCACCACCTCCCTGGGCTACCTGTTCTAGTGTCTCACCACCCTAAAGATAAAGGGGTGCAAATCTGCCATTTGCAAAGGCCTTTTGTGGATGCAGCAGCAGCTGAGCAGCATGGACTACTTCTTTCTTGCATTCCAGCTGTCATGGCTAGAAGCAGCTTTGCACACTTGGCCTGGAAGTTTTCATTTTGACTGGATAGAGATAATAAAGGTAATGGATGTTAAATGCTGTATTTGATGTCCAAACAGGGAGATGACTGAAGGAGGAGCCTGGTGAGCATCCCCTGGGATTGTGGAACATCTAAGGGAGCATCCAGCACTGCTGAGGATGAACAACCAGGGCAGCCTGATGGACTCTCTCCAGTTGATGCTGTTATGTTTTCTCCTTCTGACTGTCGCTCCCCATTCAAGTGAGTCTCCCTTTTTGATCTTGTTGCTTTTCACTACACGTTTAGTAGCTAAAACCCATTAAACTGTTTTTGAGAGAGCTCAGTTGTGTTCAGTTCAAACAGAGATCACAAAATCACTAAGATGAATCAAACTACACCTTAATTTCCTTTCTTGTCTGACCTATGGCAGTCACCTGACTTAGGAAGGGTAACTTCTTGGCTCTGTCTGAATTTGGATGCTGTAGGTCCTCTCTCAAGTCATGGCTCTTTACCAGAGTAGTTGGAATGAGTAACACTCCTTTGTCAGCTCTCAGCACCCAGCACTCCTGGCAGGCTGCTGGTGCCTTTTGACTTGGCTAGGAAACTGCAGGAGTCCTGAACTGAGTCAGTGGCAGTGACCTGGGACACTGCAACCAGCTGTATGTGAGCTGGTAGCTCATCTGTGACCTTCATGTGTCCTGGGCTCTGGGTGTCTGCTGGTGAGATACCTGATAGGATGTCAGAGGAGTTTTGCAAGGAAAGAAAATAGGAATGGATGATTCATCTGAGCTTGTCTGGGCAGAACACCTCTGATTTCACCAAGGTAAATGTCACTTCCCAAGCTGCCAGCAGTAGGGGAATTCTATCCTATTTCTACACCCAAAGTTATTCTGGGGAGCGAGCCCAGTACCAGATAAAAATTAGCCATTGGCAAACAATATCTTCTAAACCATGACTGGGTTTGGCCACCAAAATTCGTCCTATTCTATTGCCCTAAAAGTCTGGGGAGAAAAGTGGTAGAAAATGTTCCTGTGTTTTCTCATAGATCCTGCCATGCCAAGTGCCAACTGTGCTGAGAGGACACCAGACTCTTCCACCGGCAAAGCAACTGTGACAGTCTACTTCTGCAGGGGCTGCGAGCGCAGTGTGTGCGAGAAGAATGATTACACAGACTATGAAAAAATTGCTGAAACACAACAGAAGGTGTTTTCATGTGACACACTTCATTTGGAGAGCAACGAAACATGCATCAGGCTGTGCTATCGGAACCCAGGATATGTTCTTGATGGAGCAGTTGCCATTGTCTGGGAAAAAGGCGATGGAATAGGAAGCTCGTGTGGCACTGTGAATGCTGAAGGTATGCTCTGCAGGGAGCCTGGCTCTCAACAGATGAAAAACACACATATCTCATTAGGGAAATGCTCTTGCATGTTTGGGCAGACAGCTAGGTGTTGAGCAAACAAACTCCTCAAAATAAGCTTCTTTTTGTAAAAGAAGTGACAAAGTCATTCACAAAATCATTTCTGTCATGCTAAGTGCTGCTTAAAACTGCAGTAGTAACTCAAAGAATGGCTTAGGTTGGAATGGACCTCAAAGATCATCCAGGTCCAACCCCCTGCCACAGGCAAGGGCACTCATGTTACTCTGACTAGTAAAGGTAACTATTTTATTTGTTTAGGGTTTTTTTTTTTTTCTGGTTCATTTCCCTCCCCCACTTCTTTTTTTTTTTTTTTTCCCAACCTACTAACATCTTTAACTTTTTATAAGCCTTGATTGGTGATTCTATAAATGATCCATATGGAAACCTCTCTTTCAGCTTCCTCAGAAAATGTAATGGGTGGCATCACGGAAACTTGCTGTGAAGCAGAGATCAACGTTGAAAAGAACAACGACCAATTGAAGTGCTACACTAAGATGGTAGATGGCAAAGACATAAAATCAGGCACTGACTTCCCTGATGAAGGAAATAATCTAGGTAAATCTCTCCATGTGTGTTTACTCTCTGCTGTGAGAGAGCTTTGCCCAGGCACCTTGATGTGACAGAGCTTTACACAGAGTGGGGTCGGGTGTACCAGACCTGCACATGCTGGAGCCATCCAAACTCAGGGATTTTTCCCTAGGCTGTTTAGTAGCCCAGTCTGGGAAATCTATATCCCTAGGTATAGGTTTCTGTAACTGTAGTAATATAGCTATAGGTGCAGAGATGCTGAGGTAAAGTGGTACCTGATGGAAGTGTGGAACCAGTTTCCAGTAATTCCACTTCCTAGTAAATGATAGATGAGACTTTGTCCTCCAGACGAAAGGACATTTATTGCTCACTATTATTTTATATCCAAAATTCTGTCACTGTAGAGAGCCCTGCCATCTTCCTTAGCTTATGGACAACCAGGACATCTTTGATTGAGACAAGGAAACAGTATTTATCCTTTTCTGAGGGAAAACCTTGGTAGGAGAATGGCTTTTAGCTTTTTGCTATGTTCATTGGGATTTTTCCTCTGTTAATTTCTGAATGTGTGCTGGAGGAGTCTGTTCCTTCTCTTCCAAATTAGACAAGCATTAAAATAAACCTTTCTAGAAATTTGTTTAAATTCTGGTGTATTGTAGTCTTTAAAAAAATAGTCCAAATGGATTTCCTGAGTGGCCTTTAAACCTATCATTAAGGATGGACTGCCTTGCTGTCCTGGCCAGATCCTTGGCTCTGAAATGCACTCTGCAGACACCATCCAGAATCAAGCTGCCCTGACAAACATTCTTCCAGCAGCCTTTTTCTATGGACTGCATGGCTTGTTTTAGCAGAAGAACTGGCTGAAAAGATCACTAAAAGAGCTATTGAGCTTCTTCTGTTTTCAGGATACAAGGTCTCACACCACTTGGCTTGGGTTATTTCAGATGAGATAGACATTCAAACATATCTATTGTGGTGTTTTCATGAAGATATCCCAAGCTAGAGGTTGGCTGTTCTCTCACTTGTCTCTTCCTTCCCTCATTATCAGCTTTTGTGGGTACATGGCAGATGACCAGGCCCTGTTCTTTCTAGCTGGTGCTGATGAGGCAGGCTCATTTCTTGGCAAAGCTGTTTGATTCACTTGGATTCTTTATTTTCTTTTACTCAGCAGAGAATCTTCAGTCTGTAATTGATGAACAGCTCAGCAGCAGTGTCACTGTTGCCCCAGTCCTGGTTACTGTTGTAGTGTGTGGAGCAGCCCTGGCAGTGTATTGTGTTCGACGGAGGAGGAATGGTCGAGGTACAGCCTGACAAATGTTCTGCTTCCTGTGGGTCATCTGCCTTAGAGGCTGCACGTGGAGGGGCTTCTTTCTGGAGATCATTTCATTAACGTTGTTCCTGAGGTTGCTAAATGATATTCACTGAGAATAGGAGGTTGGGCTAACAGCTGCTAACAGCTTCTGCATTTGGTGCCATGGCATAGTCCCCAGTCAGCTGATTTTACTATGGAAAATAAGCATGGAATAAGCTTCCTCACTGATGGAAAAATGCAGCCAAGCGATGGCACTGCTCAGCCTTACCTCAATGGATTCATTTTCTTAGAGTAGTCTCAGACTGCAGCTTCCCCTGCAGAGACAGAGCCCAGCCCAAGAGACTGCAAAACATTCAGATGTGGGCTAGCAGGTTAGGGAAATGCTTCCCACTCACAGCTCTGCCCACTAAAGACCCAATCTTAAGTTAAGAAATAATGTTTTCCTAAATACCTCCAAGGAAAGAGTTTGATTTGAAAACTAATATGCATGGAACAGATTGAAGTTGAGGAAGGCAGATTCAGACTAGGGGTTAGTAAGAAATTCTTTACAGTGAGGGTGAGGAGACGCTGGACCAGGTTGCCCAGGGAGGTTGTGGCCTTGACCAACCTGGTCTACTGGTCTGTTCCAGTGTCGGGGTGGGGGTGGAACTAAATGATCTTTAAGGTCCCTTTCAACCCAAACCATTCTGTGAATCCATTAATGTGATCAAAATCTTCTGGAAGTATCAACTTCTTCTGTATTGCCCTCTGCTGTCCCCTCCTCCCTCAAAGCACAGGAGCTGCAGTATTCCTAAAGTGAGCTGATATTAAAGCAGCTCTTACTTCTAAAATGGTTGTGCTGTAACAGAGTATAGAAATCGGGATACAGCTGTGCTGTGGTGCAGCATCAGCTGCTGTCAGGGCTGGTGGGGACTTGTGGTTTTGAAAGCACAAGGCTTGTGAAGCTGTTTGAGATGGCTACCTGTGAATTGCTCAGGAATTCCAAATAAATACAAACTGGGAGGATTAAAAACCCCAAACAGCTACAAGTCTGTTCGTTTGAATTCTTCCAAGTGTATCCTTGCTAACGCTGGTATTTTCTTGCTGTTCTTTTCCCAGAACCAGTCATAATCTATCAAATTTTCAGTGGTAAATTTGGGGTTAATGTAATGATGGTAAATGTTGCAATCCAGTCAATGGCAGGAGGATATTCAGTGAAGGACCAGATGTGCTTACCAGGATCACATTTCTTTCCTGCATCAAGTCCGAGTCAATAGATTTTAGCCCCTGATTGACTATACAGAGGTCTCAGTACTGTGCTGACCACTTACACATGTCCAACAAGCAGCTCTTGCCCCCATCATGCAGCTTCCCCCTGTCCTGTAGCCAGCTTGGCTGTGGGGTTTGTGGTACTTTGTGTAATGCCAAAAGCAGAGAGATCCTCTGGTCCATCCTTTAGAAACAAACATTGGTTGTTTCTTTTTCAGAGTCTAAGCCCTCCCCTGAGGTCCTGCCCTGTGGTATGATGCTTAAGGAGGTTTCAATCCTGTCCTAGAGCCTCTCTAAGACCAAGGCTGCTGGAGCAGGGCAGGGTTTCTGGAGAGGCACCAAGAACTTGCTGGACAATGTTGCTGCAATCTTTTTACTTTACAGGACAAGAAGTCATCCAGAAGTGGCCGCCCCAAGGACTCCACACTCTGCATTTCCAGGCCTAAATACAAGGAATTGGATCAAGCTTTTCCTTGAAATCAACCTGTGCCTTTGGTTGCCTTGCAGATATTTCCACCTTCCATTCTGCAGCTGTTGGGCTCCTGACATATCTCACACCTACCTGAGAAACATCTACAAATGAGACCACCAGGCCACTGTGCCAGCAGCATACTCCTCAGTGCTGACATACAGCCTTGTGCTGAAGAGCCAGAGCTCCTTTTATACAAGACACCTTCACCAAATGCAGCCATTCCCTGGGGGCTGTGACTGCCACAGCTCTCCAGCTTCACCAGCAACACAAGAAGTTCCCTGAATCTCCCATATTCTGCTGGTGCTTTGCTGAGGATGGAAGTCATTATGAGATGTGTAGCTGGCTCTGCAGTGCAGGCTTAACACAGCTGAATTCTCACAATGGGTTTCATGATTGAATCTCTCAGTTGATCTGAAATTCTTCAGAGCACTGTCTGTGCTCATGAGGGATATGTTGAATGCTGAGGCAGGTGCCCTCTGCATGTCTTCCATTTTGTAATATGGCAGTGTGCCCATAGGTCTTATTTTTTTTAACTCCCAGGTGGTCTCTAAATCCAGCAAAGCCTTTTTGTACTATTGACTGCTTTGCTGAATTGGTCTTTTGAACAGGTATCTGGTTTTGCCACCACTTGCAGGCAGAGGGCATCTCCTCTGTTTCCTTCTTTCTGTGCAGGGGTGGATGGGAGGTCTCTCAGAAATGGAAGTGGTCATCAGGCTCTTTCCAGGCTGAATGGAAACATGATAGCAATGTCCCCCACAAATGAGCTCCTTAAGCTGGCAGCTTCAGTGTAGGATGCAGCCACTCTGGTGGATAGGAAAGCATATTGAAGTTTCTGCTCTGTTTCCTTGTGAGAAAGGACTGTAGCCTACTGCAGCTGAAGACAGCTTTGGTAATCCTATGTGTAGAGAGTATGAGGTGAACATTGCATTTCAGAGATCCCCACAGCTTTAATGAGGTGATTTAGTTTCCACTCTTTAACACCAGCTGGGGCCAGAGAGCTGGACACGTTTTGAGAAGGAAGGTTATATGGGCAGTCATGGTTGCTGAGCTAAAGTATTTGCAAGCCACAAGTCACAGGCTGATTTTTATGGCTCACTCAAGCTCACTTTCCTTTGCAACTCTTCTTTCTACTGCTGACTATGCAGGTTGTGATATTCAGAAGCATCACTACCAACTGTTTTGCTTTGCCCCTCCTGACCCATGTTGTGCTGGTAGCCACTAATCAGCCCTCCTCTCAAAAAAGCCTATCAATAGCTTTAAAGATCTGCAGTATTTGTTTTAAGCAGCTACAGTTGGTGTTTTGCCATATAGAAATTGGCAATAATTTGTTTATTACACTAAAAAATGACTGAGAGTACTAAGTTCTTTGACTCTAATTTGATAGTTGCAATTTCATGTCAATGATTTCATTATCTTTAAATCTGTGCTATACTCATGACAATAAATTTAAACTTAAAAAATGGCTCCTCCTTGGTGACCTTGCGTTGATCATGTGGTTACTTGGTGTCTCTCTCACTTGATTCTCAAACTCTTATCCCAGTATTGTCATAATTCACTTATTAAATATTGCAGAGGCAAAGACACGGAGTAAGAGAGGTCTCCTGGCATCAGCTTTTGTAACCTACTGGCGAGGTTTCGTAGAGTTAATTGGGAGCTCATTTCATGACCTGACTGAACTCTGTTTTCTTTACAGTAATTAATGACATTTCTAAGCCTCCGAGAAACTCTTCTCTGTGTGTTCACACAGCAAACAGTGCGGCAGGGAGGGAGCAAGAGCTACATGTGAACTCTAGCTGAGGGTCCCTGCTGGTGGTGGTTAGCAGCTCTTGTGCACTGCAGACAACAGAATGTGTGATTAGCTGTGAAGCCAGGAGGCATGTGGGAGGTAGGCACCGTGCTGTCGCTTGCAATCCACACACATTGCCAGTGCCAAGGTGCAGATCAAACCTGTTGTGAGCAGGGTTGGTATAAGAATTTGCCTGAAGTAACGGGACACCTCTCAATCCACTCACCAGGCAGCCTGCTCAGCCCATGGGAATGCTGACGGAGTGAATTGGTTGTACCAACCACCTGCATCTTCAGTAAGGCCCTGACAAGATGATAACTGCCTGACTTTGGCGCTGTGAAGAGCAACTTTGAGCCCATCTTTTCTCAACTGACTGTAAAGGGAAGGTAGATGCTTGTCATAAAGACAATTTCTAATTGTGACTTCAGGGTTGGGGGTTGTTCAGTAGTAGGAAACTGTGGGCGTTGTAAGTGTGAAGTCAAACCCAAGAAGCACCTCTCAAGAGAAATCTCTTCCTTCTCTCTGTGACATTGTTGTGATGCTAGGGTAGAAGAAGCACATTGCTAACTTTTAGTAGACAGTTGATGTAGCTGGAAGAAAACAGGCCAAGCTGTGGCATAGAAACCTTTCTTCAGGCATTTGGCTCATTTTATAGATAGCAAGGAACAACTGGAAGGACCTCTGAAAATGCTGTGGATGTCATGCCTGCCAGCTGCAGCTCTCCTGCTGTTGCTACTGCTCCCCTGCTCCCCTGGCCAGAAGTGTACGTACAATATAGATGTTTGTTCCCTTATTGAAATTAATCAGATTAGTGTGTAGAGATCCTTAATTCACCTGTTGGGACTGTGCAATGCTATCCTTTCTCTATTACATTGGTCCTACATATGCAATGCTATAACTTTTCTGCCCTTGTTTTAAAATTTCTTTTAGATGTTTTCCATTTGATCTCTCTGCTCCTTGCCTTTGCGTAAATACTTACTGTTGAGTTTCTTTTGACATTGAGGCTGTTAGAGAACTCAGAGGGTCGTCTTACATATTTTTATACCTTTGTTTCTTAGTGTGGGCTGCAGTTGTGCTGTCTGCAGCTCTCTCTCTAAAAGGCTGCGTTCTCCCTTTTCCTGATGTTGCTAGAGCCTCCTATCTAACAAAATCCATGCATAAAAAGGTGCAATTTTCTTGCGTTCTCTATCATTTTCTGATACCTCTGGATACCAGATTTAGATCCTCAATCACCTCAAATTATTGGGCTGAGTTCAATGAACCTTGTGCTTTGAGAACTGTTAGGGTCATGCTGAGAATCTGGAGGGTAGAGTAAACGGTTGGCAGGAGTGACAGAAGCCACTTCTTTGTGAATGCCTTTTAAGTTCTGGGGAGGTATTGAGTTGCACAGGTCAATGGGCACGAAAGACACCATAGGCTTCAGGGCAGGCAGGGGATGGCATCTACAGGATAGGAGGACCAAGGTCTGGTCTTATAGAGTGGCTGTGTTGATGGAGTAGTTGGTTTTGAAAACTAGTTTGATATTAATAGATCAAGAAGAACTCAAATGCTGTAATTTCAGTTGCATTTCTTAACTTGTAGGTGAAGGAAATGGACAGCAAACAGACATCATCAGCGTTTGGGAAGGAGACTCCATCAGCATTACTTGCTCAAGGAAATATTTGGAAGAGGTGGGAACCTACTTGAAAACCAGCAAGGACCGGGTCAATGTGTTGTTTGTTTCCAGACAGGGTACTTCACGCATCCATTCGACTTTGGTTAATCGCCTCAATTATTCAGAGGAAGGAAGGAACCTCAGGATCACTCTGCACAATGCACAGCAATCAGATTCCAATATCTACCAGTGCTCTACCTATGTAAAGACTGAAGGCCAAGGCCATCACAAAGAGCTGTGTGAGAAGGAAATCATAGTAGTGGTGAAAGGTATTGCAGTTCCATCTCTTACACGATCAGTTAACAAATGCAGATAGACGTTTTTAACTCACAGATTGGAAGAAATCACAATGGGAGGGAGAGTCTGACAGAACTTTACTCATGTCTGCTTGTGTGGTGAGCTAATTTGAAAGAAAATGTGGGTCTCTTCCCTGAACAGGTGAGGAAAATACACTGCAGAGAACTGTAGCAAAAAGTCCCCAGAACATCAGTTCCTGATTAATTGAATGCTAGCTACAGGTTTTCACATGAGTCATGGATTGCTGCAGCAGTCTGAAAGCAGTGAGGACCTGTTAACTCTCTTCAATACAGTCAAACCTTTATGAATAACTCGCAAAACCACGAGGCCTTTTGGCTTCTNATTTAAACTCGAATGACAAATTGCTAATCATTTTGGCCATTGGTGAATAAAGGGATGTGGGGGGTTTATATTCTTAACAGTTGATGAATGGGTACAAGTGCTCCTTTTTGCAGGCATTTCTGTTTAGGGGGGGAATTCTTCAGTCTCTGTTTTAGTTTATTTATTTATTTAGTTAATTAATATTTTCTTCTCATTATAAGACGACTTGAGCAGTTTATGCCTCTCTGCACCTTCCTTCTGACAAGACTATCTAAGCTGAAACATCTTTACCAATATAAACGACAGGGTTTTCTTCCTTTCCTGCCCCCAAGGCATGCAAAACCAAATTGATTGCTCCATCAGTAATCGTTTATGTCTATGAAGGTTTGTCATGTAATTCCTTAGGCTTCTGTCTTCAAACACGCTTGGCTCTGGTTTCTCAGATGAGTTCCATCTTGTTGGCTATGTACTGTTTCTCTAAATTATTTTGTTAAGTTACTGATAACTTTCTGGTTCTGATCCTCTTCTCTAAAATGCTTGCAACTTTTCCGGAGTTATCTTTTGTCCAAATGGGATAAATTCTGACTTCATTCTGTATTAATGACAAAATTAAAAGGAACAGGGCCTGTCCTCAAAAGAACTCAATGAGATATCTTCCCATCTGGACAGCAAGTCTTCAATAACTGCTTTTTAAAGATCATTTTCAATGGTACCCATGTGGTATGATTTCATCCAGACTAATAGTTTTTAGATCTTTCTATGGCTTAATCTCACTTCAGAAAGCAGGCACTGAGCCATGTCTCAAGGGTAAGCTGATGAGGCTGTATTCCCTTAGTATATTCATTTATTAGGCAGGTGGAAACCCATTACAACCAGGTGAACCTGTTGAGCCAGTCCTATTTTCAGATCCTGGGAGAAGGAAACATAAAATCTAGCTTTCTTCTTAAGGCACATGTAAATGTAGCCTTTAAAACAAAATAGTTTTTCTCTCAATTTCTGTGCTGTGCTCTTTCTGCCTTGACCTCTGTATTTTCTCCCTTGCACCATGTTACGACTGTGGTAGCCATTAACCTCTCTTGTTTTTAGCTCGAACTGGAGCTCTTGAGCAGTCACCACTCTATGCCAGTCCTCAGCCAAGCCAGTCAATCAACATTACCTGTGCACTGAAAAGTCCATATGAAGAGTTCTACTTGCTCAAGACCCACGTACACCGTGAAAGAGTGCTGTGTGTTTCAAGTCAGAATACTTCAACTACTTCTCTTGCTTTTGCTAATCGCTTGGAGTACTCAAATGAAGAGAAGAAAATAGTGATAACTCTGCACAACCTCCAGGAAAACGACAGTGATATTTATGTGTGTGCTGGGCTGGTGAAAAAAGTCCCTTACTTCTTAGTGAGTGGAAGTGGCACCATGATGCTGATTAAAGGTACTGTCCTTTGGCTTGGTTAATCGCTAGTAACTGTGGGCATACTGTAAGACTAAAGGTGGGGATAAAAGCTTGCAGAACGTTGGTTGGCACAGGTGAAGTACTAATCCATGGCTACACTTCCTTTGGCACCTGAGAAAGTTCGGTGAGTGTGCTCAGCTCCTCTGTACCCTGTTGTACTGGGACACAGAAAGAGGCCTTGTATTTCTCCCTGCCCTATAGAGCCAGAGGGGAGCTATGAAAGAGAAAACTTGCTATAATAGTGCACCTCCAAACAAGAGAAAAGGTCAGAGGCAGACAACAAACACTTCAGTGTGTCTGTGAATAATCTGTCAGCTTTAGGGAAGGAAGCAGTATTTTTAGCACCAGTTCTTTGACCTTAGTGTGACATAAATGTCTTTTAGAATCCATTCCCTATAGTGAGTCTTTGTGTTTAAAAATAGGTCACACCAGGGAGTACAGAACAAGTCCTCAGGCTTTAGACTTGAAGTACTGGAGATAATAGCAGAGATGATCTCACACACCCTCATTATGCGCTGAGCCCACTGTGAGCAGGCTCCAAAGATGTTTTTTTTTCTTTTTTCTGCAGTGTGGGGTTGTAAGCATTTGCTAAGGTGCAGATAAACTCAGCAATATACTGCTTGTTCCTGATCTTACTGCTGCAATTTAACCCTGTGCACTGGGCTGCGATGAGATCTCCCTGTAATTAAAATAAAATTTACATAGACTTGAGAGCTGCAAAGGATCTGACTCAAAGTCTGCAAAAAACAGACTCTGGTCTCATTGTATGCCACTAGCTGTGACTGGTGCAACAGCTCAGTAATGGGAGCTGGGGAAATGACTGCTGCACGTCAGAGAAGCAGGATGATCACCAGATACTTACGGGTTAATTGAGGTTGGAAGAACTGTAACCCCTTCCACCAGCACTATTCTGCTTGGTGTCTATACCTCAGACCACAGCAGCCTCCTGCTTGTGTCTGCACTGCTTGCAGATGCAGCTGTTGCAGCTGTTACAACGGCGTTGCTGTACTGCCGCAGGAAAACATTTTCTGCCTCCATTGTGAAGGTGTGATCCAGCTTCTGATCAGTATGCAAGCTACTGCCTTTGAGTGCTCCTCGCTTACCACCTGCAGTCATCACCAGCCTCCAGAAGAGCACAGAGAATGCCAGTGACAACACAAGTGGGGTGACAGATGTGACTGTGTAGTGTGCTGTTGATACCAGTTTTCCTGCTGGTCAGTAAATAAGCTTTGCTTGCTAGAAATTGGATTCTGTCCTTCATACATATAACAATGTAATTCTACATGCAGGTGGGGAGCAGATAGACTGCAGAAATAGTTTCTGGATCATCTGTGCTCTTGCCATCATGGTAGCACTACTGTTGACTGCACTGATGTGCTGCGCCTTGAGCCGTGTGGATGTGAGTATGCTGTTGCCATGCCTATTATTTGTGAGTAGTGATTGAGCCAAGCAAATGCTGCTAAACCTAAGCACTCGTGGCTTTCTACTGTCTCCTCTTTGCCCTTGTGTGATGTCTCCCATCTTCAAACTCTTAGCTGTACACACCGTGTATTTTTGTTTCTGTAGCTCTTAGTAATTGAGACCCTCTTTGCCTTTGCTAAGATGTCTCAGGTGAGCCCCACGGTTAACACTGCAGCCCTGTGCTGTGTGGCTTTCCCTGAACACAGCACTTCGCTATTTTGGTTTGCTTCTTGTTCTATTTCTTTTTTGTTTGTTTGTTTGTTTTTTTATTGTTCTGTCAATTGGGAATGGAGCTGTAGAGATCAGGCTTGTGATAGATGTAAGAGAGCATTTGGAGAGGGATGTAAGGATGGCAAAACCTCATAAAGTAACTTAATGTTTGAGCGTAGCTGTAGGAGAACAGTTCTGCCTTCGCAAAATCAAAAAGGTGACCATGAAATCTTTTTATTTTACTGGGATTATTTACACGAGTATTCTGCAGAAAGTGCCTGGAAATTATTTGTCACTGATGGATCCTTCTGTTTCATAAAGATTACTCTAAATTAACACAAAGGTTACTATCTTGTCCCTCCATGTATGGTTTCAGTGCTGCCAAAAAGCAGTGGTATAACAGCATTTTGGCAAAGCTAGCTGGCCTCATGGCCAGCTCATGTTGTAAGTAACAAAACGAAGGATAAGTCATTTTTATGTTTGGACCACAGTAACATCGAATTCCTGGAGGATCTTTAGGTGAAATTTCATCAGACTGACAACAGAAAGTTACATAAATAGGTTGGGAATCTCCATTTCATCTGCTTAAATGCCACAGGGGTTTGAGAGGGCTGGGGGTTTTTTTCAAGCTCTGTTCTGAAAAGCTGTTTGCTTTGTTTTGCAGATGAAGCAATGCTTCCAGAGGAGAAAATCAATATTAAATACAGTATATGAAGATATGTCTTACTCTTCTAGATGTAACACCTTGTACAGAACCAACATTTACTGTTCTAGCAATTAAGCTTCTGCCAGCTGGGACTGGATGAGCCATTCCTTTACAGGTCTCTCTGAGAGCTGCCTTGGCAACCTGATGCAGTAACTGAACCGAAAATTCTATCCCTTACCTTTTTTGGCAGAAAGAAAATCCTGCCTGGTTTTTTTTTTTCCCCTGATTTTTTTTTTTTTTTTAATGTATAGAACACACAGAGAAATGCAGATACCCTGTGCATATGTTTGTGGTTTAGCCTAGAAAGCAAGACTTTGGGATTATACATTTACCTAGATGCCCCAGATGAGCTCATTTCTTTGATTGATAAACAGCTCTTTTAGAGAAGGTGAGATAGATTGAGAGGTCTGGTTATGAGTGTTGGGGAGTGCTCAGGAATACCTTAACAGGCCTGTTAGATAATATGGCAATGGATCCATGTGTTCATGGGTCACAGCTCTCTTATGAATTCTCACGGGTCTCCCGAGGAGCTCAGGTAGCTAAACCAACTTTAAAAGTGACAGCAAAAAAAATCTGTTCTGAAGAGGTTTCAGGGGTGCTGTGGTAGGACTGCATGAGAAGTGAAGTGTTGGGTATGTGTGAACTCACCTGTTCAAAGACCATAATGGTCCCACAGGAATGCAATCCAGCCTAGATTTTAAATTGCTGCCTTTGTCAGGGTGATGTGGATGGTGTGGGTCTTGGCACAGGTGACATAGCTAGAGTTGGGGCGTGATGCCTTTTGGGGACAGCAGAACTATTTAGGACGTACTGATGTTGTCACAGACTCCAGATGTGTTCTCCACAGCAGAATGCATTTCTCCAGGTCTATACTGCACAGCACAAGGTGAACTTACCCTGGCATAAATCCAATGCCCACTTTCCAACCTGGGCATGGGTGACTGATCCAACATCACCCTTAACAAAGGAATTTATCTCAACCTTACGTGAATCAAGTAGAAACAAATTTTCATTTGGCAGTGACTTAGAACAGGTTGCCTTATTGAGCTCAACTCTCCTGCTGAGGAAGGCCTGCAGCTTCTTCCAGGTTATTCTTGCTTTTGCAAAGTTGGGTCTGTTGTGGAAAGTCAACAGTCTTGCATAACTAAAGGGCTATCAAGTTATGCTGTTACCACGCAGGACAATGGGGCTGGTTGGTGCCTTCTTTTTGGCGGGACTAGGATTTTTTTTATTGATGAATTTATTTAGGTTTTTAAGAGATTAGGGACCGTTGGTGACAGTGCATAGCTGGAGCGGAGCCAGGCACAGTAGATCCTTCCTCTCTGGAGCTGAGCTCTGTTAAGATCTCAGCTTCTTGACCCAAGCCTGCCACTGGGGAGGGTCCATTTGCCTCCACATGGCACTTGTGCAACGTTGTGCATCAGACCAGGGGGAGAAATCTGCTCGCCCTGGTGGGTGGGGGAGGGATGGGTTTACCCTGTAAGCAGAGAGATATGCAGAGCTGTAGCTGAATAAAATGATGTTTGTGACTGGGGCTTTTTACAGCTGTTTGATGCTTTTACATGTACATTAAAGACCATTTTGTGTACCTTGCAAACGAATGTTGGTTACTGAACAGAATGCTTCTTTCGGTGTTTCGTTGGTTGGTTTGTGTTTTTTCTGAAGTGATTTGAAAGGCTTCTTGCAAAATGCAGCACAGCTTGCTCCTGGCAGCCCCTGATAACTATTTTCATTTAAATAATCTGCTCGTGGGTAGGAGACAGGTGAGGAGCAGGTGGCACTGGGGGAGCTGTGCCATGCACCTTGCACCTTGCACTCGGTGTTGCGACTGAGGGCCATGGGGTGAGCTGGAGCCGGAGCCTCACCACTGTGTGACCCTGGGGATGTCCCCACAAGCACAGCTGCAGCAGGGGCCCAGGGCCTCTCTCAGGGGCCCCACATCTCTCTTTGTGCCATGGGTGAGCACATCTGCTCACCACCTGCAGCAGAAACCTTGCTGGGGCTCCACTGAATCACAGAAAAGTGGCCTAGGGGAGGGCTGGGGAGGGACTGTGGACAAGGTTTTGTAATGAGGGGGATGAGGAGGAATGGGTTTGAACTGGCAGAGGGGAGATTGAAACTGGGTGTTAGGAGGAAGTTCTTTACGGTGAGGGTGGTGAGACACTGGCACAGGTTGCCCAGGGAAGTTGTGGCTGCTCCCTCCCTGAAGGTGTTCAAGGCCAGATTGGATGAAGCCTTGAGGGATTTGTTCTGTCCCTGCCTGTGGTGGGGTGGGGGCGGGGGGTTAGAACTGGCTGAGCTTTCAGGTCCCTTCCAACCTAAACCAATTTATCTAAGATAAATACTTAGATAAATTAACCGTTCTAGATAAATTGGCCAAGACCCCAGCCTGTCACCTAACCCTTCTAATTAACTAAACCATGGCACTAAGTGCCTCACCCAGCCTCCTCTTGAACACCTCCAGTGCTAGCAGGGAGGAGGAGGCCCTGAGCTGCCCAGCCCATGGCGTGAGCAGGCCGCAGGCCCTGGGAGCGCTGCAGCGCCCTCTGCTGCCCTGACGATGCCCAGGTCGGGGCGCGGGGCTGGCTCTGTGGGCTCGGCCATGACTGCAGCGCCCTCTGCTGCCCTGACGATGCCCAGGTCGGGGCGCGGGGCTGGCTCTGTGGGCTCGGCCATGACTGCAGCGCCC
The DNA here is from genome assembly GCA_013396835.1 of Psilopogon haemacephalus. NCBI lineage: Eukaryota > Metazoa > Chordata > Aves > Piciformes > Megalaimidae > Psilopogon > Psilopogon haemacephalus. Next base: position 405,877 of record VWZI01017378.1, on the reverse strand, counting down.
TCTGCTGCCCTGACGATGCCCAGGTCGGGGCGCGGGGCTGGCTGTGTGGGCTCGGCCATGACTGCAGCGCCCTCTGCTGCCCTGACGATGCCCAGGTCGGGGCGCGGGGCTGGCTGTGTGGGCTCGCCATAAAGCCCCGGCCCAGAGCAGAGCCTGGGCAGCCTCTTGTTTAACAAGGCTCACCCCAGTACCTCTGCTGCGTGGGGCAGGGAGCAGCAGCAACCTCCTGGGCCTGCTCCCCACCACGTCAAACCCTGAGGGCCTCTCACCAGCGCCCACAGGTGCCTGAGGCCTGGCGCGGCACTGACAGGAGGGGTGGAGAGGGACAGGCCTCTGCCTTCTTGTCACCATCTCCTCCCCTCCTACTGCAGCAGGCCCTGGTGGGAAGCTGTGCAGGGCCTTGCCCAGACAGGGCAGTGCTGCCCTCACCGAGTTCAGGGACAGTTTTGAGCAGTTTGAGGTGTAGTACAACAGAGATACTCCTGGAGAGACCATGTCTGGAGGTTTGAGAGGAGCAAACCAGCACTCAGAAAAAAAAACGATCACAAGTGTGAAAAACCAAGCTGGGGAAGGAAAACAGTACTAGTGGTGGTTTCTTGGGCTTGGTGTAAATAGATAAGGAAGTAGGTAAACAGTTACGAAAGCCTAGCTGAGGAAAATAACATGTGGGGAGACATTTCATGTGATGTACCTCTACAGAGAGCCAGGCTCAGAATTAACCCAGGGAATGGTGAAGAGACCTTCTGGCAAAATTAGCTCAAGAGCAAGGAGTTGGTAATTTGGGTGTTCAAAGAGGTCAGAGACATCTGGAGATGCAGCATGGTCTGAGTGGTTGCCTGAAAGGCAGGCAGACTGACTTCTTCATCTCCAGAGGTGAAGATGGAATTGTTCTGGGCTTACTCTCTTGTTTTTGCTGGTTTTGATGTCTCCTGTCTCTGTACTGGGGAGGGAAATGATTTCCAAAGAGATGTGGGATGTGTGGTATAAAGCTCTGAGAGTGGGGCAGGACCCACAGCAGTGAGAATGGTGCCAGAGTCTCAGTGAGGTCTCTGGTCCCATCACAGCATTAACCAGGTTGGAAAAGACCTCTAGGATCGAGTCCAGCCTAACCCTTCTAATTAACTAACCCATGGCACTAAGTGCCTGATCCAGCCTCCTCTTGAACATCTCCAGGGATGGGGAACTCCACCACCTCCCCAGGCAGCCCATTCCAATGCCAATCACCTTTGCTGTGTAGAACTTCTTCCTAACATCCAGCCTGAACCTGCCCTGACACAGCTTGACTACCTGCTCTCAGGTAGTTGTAGAGAGCAATGAGCTCTGCCCTCAGCCTTCTCTTCTGCAGGCTCCACACCCCCAGCTCCCTCAGCCTCTTCTCACAGGGCTGTGCTCCAGGCCCTTCCCCAGCCTTGCTGCCCTTCGCTGGACACATTCCAGTACCTCAACATCTTTTTTAAATTGAGGGGCCCAGAACTGGACACAGCACTCAAGATGCAGCCTAGCCAGTGCTGCTGGTCCTGCTGGTCACACAATTTCATAGACTTAATGACTGCTTCTGGGAGCAAAGCAGCCTTGGGTGGGGAGCAGAACAGCAGCTCTGGTATTAGAGGTTACCTAACTGGGATGGAGAAAGTTGAGGCAGCAGGGCAAGGACATCACATCAGAAGGAGAGAAAATACAACAGCAAGGTACAAGCTGTGTTGGAAGTAACCAGGCTAGGTTTATATGGAGTGGCCTGGGCTGAGCTCTTGGGAAGGAGAGGGATCATCAGGAATAACTTTTGGTTATTTGCAAAACTGGAGAAGCCAACTAGTAGATGTAGATTACTGCTGATGGGGACCATAGAGTCAGTAAACTCTAACTGAAGAAAGCATTTTAAGCCTTTGACTAAGGCGTGCCTGACAAGTACAGGCTTGAATTTAGATGCCAAGGAGATTGATAAGCTGAGTTGAGCCAAAAAACGTTTTCCAGGAGGATTGTAGTTAGAAGCAGTTTCTCCTCTTGCTGTGGCTTGTGATATGTTGCAAGACACTGGATTATTACCAGTGACTGTCCTGCAAACAAAGCTTCCAACAGCTTTAATACTTCTGGCAGTTTTGAATCATCAAATCCTATCTCTAAAGCTTACATTGGTAGAGCTGCCTGGAGTTAGTTTCTGTCACTGGTTGCTGCCTGTGAACATTCTCATTCTTCCCTCTGACAACTCACCTAGACACACTGCAGTTATTTGGAGGGCATGACCAAAACACATCCAGCACTGCTGGTTCTGATGAAGACAAGCTACTGACTGGTGGGTTCTCAATGTCCCTGTGTTAGTGAAAAAAAAGAAATTTCCATTCACAGCATATGATTATTTTGGTAAGCACTTGTTTTGCAAGGTGTTTAGTTTCTTTTTGAATGCTTTGCAAACTCAGCTTCTAACCATGTTTTAGCAGACAGCTTACAGTCAAGTTGAAAACACTGTGTTTTTTTCCCCCCTGGTAGTTCAGAGATTTGATTTTTCTCACAATTTAGGTCTCTGAAGTGCTGAAATAACCTTCTTGGTGACATTTTAAAAATCTCATATCATGACTAACATGCTGCAGTTAATGGATTCTTCTCTTATTCAACATGAAATTTGATGAGTATTTGCGTGGTTGAGTTGTGAGTGGATAGTGGCTATGTGCAGATGACAAGGAACCTTCCAAATTCCACTGCAACTTACTTTTTGCTGGTCACTGATTGTGCTGGTTTGAACTAATTGGAGGGTTTGAATGTGAAATTAGACTGTAGGCTGAGAAAGGAAAATAAAATTTGTTTCTACTTCACTCATTTGTTTACTGAAATGGTGTAAATGTTACAACCAAAACAAAGGTAAGACAGACTGCTTTGAGCCTTGCTGACTAATGCGTATTTCTCTCTCCCTGCCATCTTAGCTGGATCTGAATAACTTCACTAACTACTTTCCTGCTGCTAACACCTCCTGGCCGATCTACCTCCACTTACCTGGCACGTAAGACAGATAGTGGGATAAGATTGGGAAGTGGGGGGAAGGTGGTAGGGTGGTTGAAAACCCTTCTTAGGGACTCTGATCTCTGGGAGGGTGGTAGTGTTTCTATATTACCTTTTCACTGCATATATCTGTAAATATCTGTTATATATTATAAATATCTGCTTGTATTTGTGCAAAGCTGTGAATATAAAGCTTTATTTCCTTAACTTCCAGCCAGCTGGGCAATTTCACTGTGGGGTGGGGGTGGCAGGGAACTCCCAAACCACCACACTGATAGTACATTACTAGTCTGAACTCTCTCATGTTGTATCCACAGCATCCAACGTTGCCTAGGATATCTTCAAGTGCAGAGGAGTGGCTTAATGGTAAGCAATTACATTATTTTTGTTTTTCATCAAGGAAGTCAAATAAAGCAACTTGCTTAACTATTGGACAGACTGTATAAAACACTTTGCTCTACATTAAAATGTTATGGGATTCTTCAAGGAATCTAGATGAGCTCTGTGGTTCAGTAGCCACCTGCAAATCTGCCAGGGCTAAATTTTGCAGCCCAGGCACTCATGTTCTAGAAGCTTACTCTGGTGCTACTTGTACAGGTAGTGCTTTATCAACAGGGCTAATATTTTTATCCTCAGATGGCACAATTTATTACTCCACTCTGATATGACCGGGTTGAAAAAAGAGAGTTCTGTTTTTTGGTGTGCTCTTTCTCTACACACACTGTCTTGCAACCCAGAGAAGCCTTCTGAGGAACCGCAGAGGCCAGTTTACTGCTAATGGTTTGAGCCTGCATTGTTTGATCTTTGAACAGAGATGTCATTAATAGCAAGCTTGTGGGAGAATGACATTTAAGGTGTATAGCTACGTTCTCACCTGTTTTTTTTCAAGTGTGGCTGGTGAAATGACGTTTTGCCCAAATATCTGTGACTTCTGGGAAAGAAACTTACTAACGAAACACTGAAACATCCCTGTGGATTTCTCTGCTGCTCTCATTCCCATGCACTGTAAAGCTCATGGTGCAAGCTTCTGTAAAGCCTTCTGAAAGTGGCTAAATTCTATCAGTTTTTGAACCCAAATGTCTTTCTTTCAAAAAAAAAAAAAAAGAAAAAAGAAAACCAGTTCAAGGTTTCAAAACAGCCATTAACAAGAACCACTGTGTGTGTCTGTGTAGACACTGTGGGTGAAGGAGCAACAGCTCCTAATGGCTGTGGAGGCTAAAAGTAAAGCTAGGCCTCCCCCAGAGAGCTCTACGCTCCTCCTGTGCAGAGGCTGTTTTGGAAATAAAGATGCTGGTATAGAAATAGATAAATATATTTCTGTCTTAGTGGAAACAGGAAATAGAGGGGAGCTTCTAGGAGGTTTCCAGCTCACAGCAAAACTCAAACAGTCTGAACTGAAGGTGTTGCAAGTTTCAGACTTGTTCAAAACGAGGTGAATGGGGAAGGATCCATCCTTGAAGGGATGTCTGCTGTTTCCCTTGTTCTTCTGTTGGTAAATCTCACCATTATGAGCATTGTAAGTTAGCAAATAGTCTTAGTGCACTTGGCTGGATGTATAGAGGATCACTGGAACAGGTTGCCTAGGAAGGTGGTTGAGGCCTCATCCCTGAGATATCCAAGGTGAGGCTCAGCAGGGCTCTGGGCAGCCTAATCTGGTTGATGATGCCCCTGCTGACTGCAGAGGGGTTTGGACTAGGTGACGTTTGGAGGTCCTTCCAACCCAGACCATTCTGTGATTCTATGGGCTGTTCTTTCACTGCTGGTTGTTCAAAGGCAAGCTATGACACTTGGACCTGAGAGCACTGCTTTGGTGGAACAAAAAGAGAGGCACTAACAATCATAATAAAGTGAATTTTACCTTCATTAATAACATGCATTCTTCACCTAGCTTCTCTCAGGCTGCTCTCATGCCTCAAGAAAAAAGTTGTGGTTATTGTGGTAGAGACAGAAGTCAGGCTGCTGCAGGGCTGCTTGAGGTGTTATGTTTCAATCTGCCACCCAGCAGTGGCACAGAGCAGGCTGCTCAGTGGTCTGGCTTATCACCATCTGGAGAGATTGACTTACAATAGCCACAAGATTGTGGTTTCTGTGTGCTAGGAAGGGCTGCTGGGCTGCTGCACTGCTGCTGCAGAGAACTCAGGAGCATAAAGTCACACAACAAAGCCTTGCTGGTCCTTCTCTGAAATCTTAGCAGCAAGTTGCCTGCCCTGTGGTCTCTCATTGTCACTGCCTCATCTTCTGCTGACTGTGACCATTAGATTACTTAGTGGAAACCGTGACTCAAAACCAGTCTGCATTGACAGTGTTCTTGAGGTTTACTAACAGGCACGTATTAAGGAAGGGATTAAGACCATAACAAAGAGCTTTGTGGACACATGAACATGCCTGCAAGCTTACCATGGCCACATCCAGCTCTAGTGGCTTCTGCAGTCCAGACAGAGCTGCAGTCCTACTGCTGATGGTCAAAATTTCAGAAGGGCTTGATCATCTGGGAGCATTACACGCTCGCTAATTAATCTGCTTTTGCCACTTGGAAGTAGCAGGCTGAGGCACTGGGTAGCTGATGCCACTGGACCAAGGCCACATACCAAGTCAGAGGCTGCCAGGCAGTAAAGTAGTTTTAATTCCTGTCTGTCATGCAAGCCCACGCATCCTTCTCATTTCTATCCTGCTATTATATGGAACGAATTAGAGGGGAGTAATGTGACAGTCAGATCTGTTCAGCTGTGAGCTGGCATCGCTTTCATTGCTTCGCATTTAAAGGGTTTGATTTGTAATTATTTTATCTCATCTATTTCCTCCAAAGACCGAAGAGAAAGCACTTCTGGATTTTACAGCATGCCTACTTTCTTTCTTGCAGCAGAACTGTTGGCATGTGCCAGTAGCCGGATGTAAGTCCTGGTCTCTGTGGCTGGTGACTCTAACATCTCTGTCACCAAAACATCAGGTGGTGAGAGTCCCGAATGAGGCAATCGAAGATTTTCTCCTTTGCTGTGGTTTCTTTACCTCAGATAGCACCTCTGACACTGGAGTGGAGATTTGGTATCTGATATTTATGACCGCTTACATATCCTGCTGAGAGAAAGAGGCTTTCAGCTCATACTGCATTGCTTTATTTGGGCATTTCTACATTCTGCTTGACCATCTCTCCTCCATATTGCTAGTTCAGTTGTTAGCAGCAGTTTGGCTCTTGCAGCCTGTGGTGGTTATAGGGAAGAACCTGGTCAGAGGAGTGCATGAAGCCCCATTGCTTGGTCTCAGAAAAGCAATCCAGCTCTGTGTGCTAATCTGCTGTGTTGAGTGTGTGCTGCTACACAATGGATTTTCAAAACTGAATGAATGGTGATAATAGTCAGTGCAATATCCTGGAAAGAGTGGGAGAAGATCATAGCTGTAGTCGTGGGATGTTTGGAAAGGGCAGCGAGTGAAGGTGCTGCTCTGCTCTGAGGACAGTGCACCAGAGTAGTGTTGTTTGGAAGAAAGTACTGTACTTTCCCATTGCCTCCAGCAAACCCAGCAGCTAGAAATGCTCTAAGCATACTTTGTGCTCTCTCTTGAAGTGGTCTCAGTGGTCTCAAGCAAGCTGGCAAGCAAATGAGGTGGCACTATAACATTTCTCAGCTCTATCTCCTGCTTGCTGTTTTAGATGCGGCAACTTGCACCTTGCACGTCAGCTGTCATCCCTGATGCACTTCCTCCCTGACTGTCCTTTATCTAGCAGGTGTCTGAACTAGCCCCTGAGGAAATTTTACCCTTTTCAATCACACTGTAAGCTTCTGATCCAAAAGGCAGACACATGCAGGTGCCCGAGCAGCTTGTCACTGCCTTGAGAATGTTCCCATAACGTTTGTATTGGCAAAGCATTTCCTCATCAGCAAGTTTAGTTTGCAGGAGTTGGAAGCTGTGTTTTTAATTCTTTCTTTCCCTCCCCACTGTTGTGTGTTGCTCATTTCCTCTGCAACAAAACAGGACATGTCTTTGAGAACCACAAGAACAAGAAGTATCTGCTCTGAGGTGCTTCATTTGCTGCATCCAATTGCAGTTAGAACTTCATTTCACACTGTCAAAAAGCCTGGGGAGCTGAGGAGGAAGGAGAGAAGTTGTTATTGTAAGATTCTTTGCAGCTGGAGGAAAAGGAAATGCCAGAGGCTATTAGAAGGAATATGCTTAATACTCTGTGGTCTCAAATGGTTTTACTTCTTGCTTCTTTTCATATCTGTGAAATCATGTTTAAAAGACTTTAAATGTTGGATATTACAGTAGGAGCTGACATCAATATTTAGCAGGGAAACCCTTGATCAGATTTGGTATTTGATGGTGTAACAGTATAAAGGTTTTTATTAATATCCTATGCTCGGGTTGAAATTCCACTTGCCACTCTTCTGGGCACCCTTGGGCTTGTTAAAAACATCCTTTTAAGAGGAAAAAGACATAAAATACTACTAAAGCCTGGGAAGAGACATCATGATGGATGCTACAGCAGAAATAATGGGCTAGGGCCAATAGAGGAGAGCTGATCTGGGGCCAGCCTTTGAGAAGTTATCTGGTCCACACCTTTACTACAAAAAAATAATTAGCTGTATCTAGGTCTAGACCATCCTAGGAGATAAGTGATTACCTAACCTGTTCCTGAAGGTTCCTTCTGGTGCATAATTCATAAAGTCTGAGCTAGACTCTTAATTTCCTTTTAACTTGCCTGATCTGATATTGTGCTCAAAATGCAGCCTGTAACCAGAACTGTCAGGCAATTGAAATTACTTTGTTCTTGGAGTATTAGCAGTTGAGGGATTTGGACCAGAACAGGGACCTTGAAGGTACTGCTACCTGAGGAGAGAGACTCGTAGCAAATCTTGTGTAAATCTGGTGGCAGCACAAGTGTTATGAGAGAGGTATTACTGATGTGCAATTTGCACTTAATAAATTCCTAAAGCAGCTTGAGACAAAGCAGGCAGAAGCATCCCATGGAAGGGCTCAAGGGACAGGCTGACTCACCCATCAGTGAACGTCATAGGAAGGAGGAGGAGGATGTGCTCCCTGGCTGGGCAATGGAAGCAGAAGCTGACAGCTTGAGCTCTGGCATGGCAATGGCAGCATCTAAATCCCCAGAGCTTCCTGCATGTGCCTACAGACACGTATGGGTGTGAAGGCCTGAACTCCACCTTCCACCCTGAGCCTGTTCCTATGAAACATTTGTCAGAGGAAGATTTTCATCTTTACATTTTGCATTATTCAGGTTTAGAAGTACTTCAGTGACTTTCATGTTGCCTACAGGATTTAGATGCCATGGATAAAACAGAAGTCTCTTTAATTTTCTACATTTAGGAATTCTGCTTCATTAAAATTCCTTTGAAGATGAGTCCTAATGATAGATCTTTAACATGGAGTCTTCCTCCCAGGAAATATAAGCTGGCAGCTGAGACCAGAGGGACACACTCTAGAGAAATCTCTGCAATTTGACCACCAGCCATGGATGGATAATGCAGGTAGCTGTATTTCTTTTTGACATCTGCCTTGCCCCAGAGGGCCTGCATTTAACCCCAGTGTGTGATAGATTGCTGCTGCTTCCACGTGCTCCCTCAGGTTAAAAAAAAGAGAGTATTCTCCATTGAGTAATTCTTTCTGAGACACTAACAAAACAGAGCCTGTTTGAACTGGGTTTTGTTTAAACCTTTAGCATTCAGTACTTGTTTATATATATATAAAGCTGGTTGTGTTACAGTGCCTGATTTTTCAGAGATTATGAAGCACCAGACTTGCTGTTTAGATTACCCTCTGAAAGGTAGGTGTGCCATTTACTGCCACAAAGCATAGATTTTAGGGGAAGACAACTGACAGCCCTAAATGTATTCAGAACTTGTTGATATAATTCTTTTTGGTACCATAGAAAGGGACATACAGAACTCACCTATGATAGTTGATTGCCCATTAGGAGTCAAGTGAGCATGTTTGAGGAGAACAGCATCCACATACTCAAGCAGCTCAGATTGTTACCTCTCCTGTGCTCTCCTTTGTGGCACCAGTGCAGTCAGCTGCTGTTATTAAATCTCTCCTTATAATGTCAATCCTATTTTTGTGAGCTGCTGTTGTGGATATGTGTGAAGAGTTCATCCAGATCCTTTCCACGTTCTATACCTGTTTCTGTGGCAACTCTTCTGGCACCAAGGTTTCAGCAAGGAAAGAAGAGTCAAATTCTTATAGCTGGAGGCAAACAAACATCTCTTGGGCACACTGCTGATGCCTTCATTTTTGAGCAACATTTAACATTGCTGTACTAAGGGCTGAAATTGATTTTAGCTGCTTCATTGTTTTCAGCCTTCTCCTCTGAGTCCCAAGTATTGCTGGGATGCTCACATCTCCGCTTGCCAATGCTTTGAAAAAAGACTGTGCTGCATGGGCTGAGATCCAGTAGCCCAAACTGTTCTTCACACTGAGAACATCTCTGTCTGCACTGATTGTCCACCTGTAACAGTCCAGAGGACTGTAGCACAGGGTGCTGTGTTTTCTTCTGTAGCAGACGTCCAGCTTCTAAGGATCTTTTGCTGTAAGTGTGTGGTGATGTTCAAAAGATGCCAAAGCTTCTGCATGCAAAAGGGCTCCTGCCATGGAAGTGTTACAAAAACTCCTTGCTTTTGTCTCTTAATTTATGCAAACTGGAGCTGGGGAACAGCACACAGCTGCCTCAAGCCATGGGCTAACTAGTTACAAGAAATAGCTTGACCTAAAGTGGTTTTCCAGCCTTAAAAGAAATGGGTGATAACCTAGAGAGTTGAAAAAACACAATTAAACACGTGGTAGCAATGTACTTTAGGCAAGCTTGCTGACCTTCAGCTGTCTACAACAGAGAACTGTACCTCCAAAATTGCTTTGAGAGTCAGCAGAAGCAGCAGAATTCTTGCAGCAAAAGATCCTAAGGAGCTGGTTATCTTCTACAGAAGAAAACACAGCACCTCACGCTACAGTGCTCTCTCTAGACAGTTTGGGCTGGTGGATCCCAGCCCATGCAGCAGAGCCTCTTTTCAAAGCATTGGCAAGTGGAGCTGGGAGCATCCCAGCAATGCTGGCACACAGGGGAGAAAACGGAAAACAATGAAGCAGCTTCCAGCAGCTTCGTTCCTATTAGAGTCCTCATGAAAGGACTTCAGCATGCTTTACACCGAGATTGGAAGAGGCTGTTGTTAATTAAATAATTAGCTGTTTAAAATGTATTTATTAGGGCTTAACAGCCAGGCCACAGATATGCATCAATTACAGAGCCACAATATCTGCAATAAATGTTTCTCACCCCATAATCAAATATGGCTTAATTAGGCAATGCTGGGAAGAACAGTCATAATAAATAGAGTGGGTAAGACTTGCCTTTATAATTGAGATTTAATCAGCCAACTCTTGTATGTTCATTGAATAATTGATTATTCTACACATTTATCAAGGATTAAAAACTCAGTGGTAGATATGCAAATCCCCTCATATTGAATACATCTGAAATTCTCAAATACCATTTAATGCATATTAACATCCTGATTAAATCTAAATGGCACACACATTGCACAGCTCACTTCTGCAGCCAGTCATTTGATTGCTATTTATTGCTGTATTTCCGAGCTACGCTGCTTGTGCTTGTTGCTTTCTAAGTAGCGGTAGGAGATGGACAGAGACAGGCCAAGGGGAAGTGAAATGGAGGTGGCATCTTGTGCGTTCCTGGAAGGAGCAAGCTATCCTGGATGGAACAGCAGGAAATGCTTTTTGCTAGTGAGCAGACTAAACCAAATGAGGCAGCCAAACTCATAAGATGTGGTAACGCTTCCTGAATTGTTGCTATCATACTTAGTGCTGTGTGTGATAGAGTAAGACTGTACAAGTGTCTGTGGACAAAAGCTGAATAAAGGAACCCAACCCCAGACATGAAACTCAACTGTAGAGCCCTTGATGATCGTGTGACAGGGATGAGCAGTGGCAGTGCTAAGAACCAGCACAAGGTGTGCTGCACTGGCTGGTTGCAGTTGCTGCTGGACTGACACCACCCCTCTGCAAAGTTCATGAGAAGCAGCCCTGGGCCTGCTAGGGGAACACATTCTTGAAGGAGAGCAGGTTCCCCTTACTCAAGTCATGCTTGCAGACAGTTTTTTGGGGGTTTTGTTTTGGGTTTTGTTTTTTGTTTTCTTTTTTTACTATGGGTTAAGGATGGAATAAGAATGAAACAGAATGTGCAGCTGTGGTTGGTGCTGACAGCTCATGTCTGAAGCAAGAGCTGAATGGCAGAGTAACATCCCAGTTAAGAACAAAAGCACAATTTAAATCAAGCAGAGCTCACAGGACTGCACCTTGGACAACCCCCCTATGTGTTTGTAGGTTGTGTAGACTGTACTTGTCACACACAGCTGGCAGAACAGAAAGTAGCTCAGGTTCTCAGAAGCAAGGTGCAGAAGTGTCACTGGTGGCAAACATACCAAGTGAACAGATTTTGGCAGAAGTTCAGCTGTTGGTAGCAGGGCACAGGTACCAATGGAGCTACCAGAGCACAGGTAATAATGGAGCTCTACCAGTAGTTAATTCTTTTGCACCAGTCCTTTCCTGCACTTGTCTTGTGCTGGGCTGTCTGGTGGTAGGAGCAAGTGTCAGCCACAAAGATCACTCAGTGCTAGGCAAATATGCAAGGTTCATTCATTTCCATGTTATATGACTTTTGTTTTTGTAGAGTCAGTGCTTTGTGCTCTTACAACTTGTAGATTAAAAAAAAAAATTCCAAGTATGGCTGAGAATTTAAACTAGCAGCACTAGGGTCCATTCCTTTGCTGTCTTTTGCAGATGCTCCTGAGTGCAGGCCTCCTGCCCTTTCGGAGCCTCTTTGGCACAGCCTGAGCAACATTTCACTAAATTCAAGAATCCTGAGCCAAACGGCCACTGCTTGCTTTGTTTCCTGTTTCTGGAAGCATCTCTTGATAGTTTCAGGTTGGACACAAGAGGGTGGTGTTTGCTCAGGAATTTGTCTGCTTGTTTGTCGGAGGCTTGTAGGGGAATGTGCCCTAGAGAGAAAACTGCTGCGTTGTCTTCTGACACGCTAGTGTTAACCTGCCTCCTGCTTGATACTGTGGTCCGGTACTGGAGGGTGCTCTGGAGCTGGATGGCCACGGGGACAGAGCAGACCTCCTGCCTGGGAAACTGCAGAACTGGTTAGTCTAGTTACTCCAGGGTTTCCTCACATGGCCAAGACCCTCATGAAGGCCTCTTCCCTTCAGTATTTTCAAAGTGCAAGTCGTTGCCACGTCTCTGTTGGCTCCTTGGCATTTCTACAGCACATACATCTTTCAGCTGTGGTGCTCGATTGCCTGAATTAACATCACTGACTGCACCACCTTTAAGTGCTTGACAAGCAAACTTCCTGCCCCAGGCAGGGATTAGGATTCCCACTAGTGTATGGAGCAGTGATGAGAGAAGGGCTGTCTTCAGGACAAGCACATCCTGTTCCCGCACATCAGACACTGCTTTCCCTCACCAGTCTCACCTCCAGTGTGCTGGTGCAGAGGTGTAAATTGTAGGGATCTGAGGGCAGTGATGACTCTGCTTCTGAATTCCAGCCCATTCATATCTCCAGACTGGAAAGAGGACACAGCTCAGTCTGAACAGCCCTTCTGTCACCACTTCTTGGGAAGTGACCTGTGCTCAACTTCGGAGGTGTTTGTGAAATCCTATCTACAGCCCTGAAGTGCCAAACGCTGCTGCTCCAACATCACCCTGCTCTGCCATCCTGTCACCTCTCCTTGGCCTGCTCTCAAGCCTTGGTACACATCTTCTCTGTTGGGTCACTGGCAGTGGTTCTTTGGGACTGCTGATTTGCTCCAGGACTAGACTGAAGACACTGGTTGACCCAGAGCAGAAAAGAGTCTTTTGTCATGCATTCAGCTACAGCCAAGCTTTGTCTTCTTTATAGGCGAACAGATGAGAAGGGAGAAGGTGTCTGACACTAATGGCAGACATTTGCCTCCAACTGTTTTCTGTCCAACCATGTTCCCCAGTTCTTTCTTCTAAACTCTTTCCATGTACCCCAGCTCGCTCTTTATAAACTAAAAGCGGTGAAGGGGTCTGAGCTGGAAATGTATTTTTGTCAGATGTTTTATTTGCCCATTTTAAGGACTCTGACTCTGCCGTGCCTGAGATACTCTACCACAAAGTGTCCATAACTATGTTGTGTTCAGGGCAGTGATTTTGGAAGGCAGCAAACAGGACTGCTAAGGGTCTTGAGTGCTTGCAGCATTGACCCCCTCCTTGAACGACTTCAGTGGTAACTGTCACCCTATTCTGTAGTCTGTCAGTACAAACAGATGGAGATTTGGGGTTGTCATCCTGAGTTCCCAATAGGTTCTTCTGAGTCACAGTGGTGCCCTGGACATGGCAGCTTCTCAACCTCTGGCAGCAGCAGCATGATGAGTCAAATCTCCAAAACCTCAGGCTTCTGCAGAGTGCCAGATGCCTCTCTGGATGTGTAATCCCTTTGCTTGGAACCCGCACAAGACAATGCAAAGCAAATTACTACAGACTAAATATATAGTCAGGATGTGCTGGAAGTTGGCAGGGTAGCTGGCTGGGGTAGCCAGGGAGTGAGGAGAGAAATGGTCAGCTTTGTCTCTGCATGTTGAACTGCATAATGTTTGTGATCCTTTAAAAGACTTTAGCATGGTTTTTGGAAGGGAAGAGCTGGAGCAGATTCAGCTATAAAAAGCTGGATGAAGGCTGAAGGGTGCGATGTGCCTGGGAATTGTGAGAAGAGATCATCAGCCAGCTTCGAGAGAAGGAGTTGAATTTGGGAGCAGATAATTTTTCACAGCAGTTCAGAGCAGGCCTTTGGCACCTCTCTGTGGATCAGGAGTTGGGCTTCTGCTGTGATCCAATCCATGATCCACGGCTCCTTTTTGATCCTCTGTGTGAGTTATGCTACATGTCTGCAGCGGTTTCTCTGGGGCACTGTTGGAACCCTCCTCAGAACACAGCTCAGGATGGGTTGTCTCGCCTGGCTGACTGTAACTAATTGCTGATGTTGTTACAGGGGAAAGAATGCTATAAAAGTGAATTAGGGCCTTGTGTTTTAATTGACTTATTTTTGTATTTCACCTGGTTTGCTCAAGTGAAATTAGAATGGACTTTGCTTACTTTTTCTGTTCAGAGTAATTTTCTGGCCCTTTGCCCAGACCAGAAGAGCCTCAAGCTCTCCGGTACTGAATGCTGATTAGAAGCAGGGCCAAACTCTGCTATAAAGCACTCTGCTTTGAATAAGGAGACAGCTGTAATGATGACTGTGACCTTTACTTTTACTCTCCTACAAACTGGAAAATCCAATTTGATGGTGCTTGAAAATCTTATGGTTTTTGTCACTGGGTAGTGCTCATTACTGTGAGTAGTGACAGAAAGGGAAACTAAGAATTCTTGTTAGTATTTGGAAGGCAAATACCCGTCTGGACATCTTGGTTCTGCAACGTTTGAGATGCATGTCATGCTGTATTGGGTCTGAAGGCTGAAATGGTCTCTTTGGCTGAGCATCCTGTGGGCAGTGCATCACCAAAACATCTCTTCCATGAGTCACACTGATTGTTCTTGTCCTTTCCCTGTTAAGTGAAGAGAGTGCTTCAGCTCACAGCTTACTCATGAAACCTGGTTTGGATCACTTTGTCCTCACCCTGCAGGTAGAGGTGTCAATAGATCTTATTTTAGCGCTTCAACGATAAAATGCAGCTTTCAGAGTGCTGCTCAGGCTGTCTAATTCCCTGTAAAGATTACTTTGCTTGCTAGGTATTCTTCCGTCCTGGGAAAAGGCACAGGAGGCTCTCCCCGCCCACTCAAATCAGACCATCCATAGGCATAGCAACTGCTCTGATATGCACTCTAGAGAAGGAGTAGACAGGTTAGTCATCCTCTGCCGAGTGCAGCAGGGACATGGGGACAGCTGTGTGTGCTCAACAGGCAAACCTTAGTGATAGGTTTAAAATACCATGGCTCATTGTATAAATCTCCTCTCCTGATGTCACTAGAGCTGTGCACGTTTCCATCACCTGACGCTTAACTTCTGTTTGAAAAGTTGCCCAAGGTGACCCTGCTGTGGCTCTGCTGCCAGCTGACTGGGATTTGTCTGTTGGGAGACACTGCTGTCTCAAAATCAGTAGGCATATATGCTTCCTTCTGCTGGAGTTTGAGGGCACTGTCACCTTCTGAGCCATCAGGTCTTCTGAAGCCTTCCCTTTGTTCAGAGGGGACCTGAGGCATAGAGGAATTTGTGTGCCAGTTAGCTGCTAATGAGATGGGGTTGGTATTGTGCTGGGAGGCACATGGCCCAGCAAACAAGCAGCCTGGATGAAGTGTGCTGTAGGTGAGGTGGCAACACAGAGATTGCAGTGTTCCTTCTCCTACAGCTCTCATTGGGCTATCAGTTGGGTTATCTATAGCTCTGTGTCTGCTTGCTGGAACATATTGAGTAACTAGTTATAAATGACAGTCTTTGCTGCTGTTGGCATTTCTGGTGTTGAAACCTTATGCTGGTGCTGCTATTTTGCACATGTCAATGCATGCTTGTGTAGCCATGGTTTGGCCTCCCTCACACACACAGCTTAACCTCCTAAAGGAGGGGCACCTCCTGTGTGTAAATATGCACTGTACTTAAAGTGAATGTGTTTTCACAAGGTTATTTCCTTTTCATAAGTGAACAGGACCATACTTGCAGCCATAAATAATTTTACATCTTACTTTCTGGTTTGCAATCTCCCCATGTAGGACAGAAACAGTCAATGGATATCAGGTGTTATCTGCCTAAAGGGGCAACAAAAGGCTTCAAAAGCACTAAAAAAAAAAATAGAATTCTCTGTTCCTAACGTTGACAAAATTTAATTCTGCCTAATAAAGGGGACTGACTACCCAGAGGACAATTCAGAGCTGGAAATGCATCAGAGTTCTCCCAGGATAAAGGACACAATGTGAAAATCTGCAGCTTCCAGCAATTCTTAACTGGCTGCGTGAAGCTGTTAAATAACAAGAGTCCCCCCTGTCCTTAGTGGTACAGTACCTAGACGCACCATAAAGCAATTCCAGTTTCTGCCAGCAGTTTGGGGTATTATAATAGGTACTTTTACTGGTTTCTTTGCTGTTTCAGCTAACAGTGACAGATCAAATCAGGAAAACTAGGAGGGCAGGAAGAAGGGATTTAAGATCTTAGACTCCAGCCCCCCTTGGGGTTTTTATCCCATGGGCAAGTGCTGATGAGAGTTCCTCATTTTGTTTCTTCACTGATTAAACTAAGAAACCAAACCAAAGGACACAGGAGAAAAGGGTTAAAGGATTAGGAGATGGTCTTTGAACTGCCATGTGGCAAGGTAATGAGGCATGAATTATTAAAATGATTTCAATTATAACTGGCAGCCACATGCATGCTGCTTTTGCATTGCCTTTTTTCCCTCTCTCTGTAAAAAGACAGCTTTGCAAGTATTCATGGCTTCTTAGAGGAGATAGACTCTTCCAGAAATGTTAGCTGGATAAACAGTGTAATTTGTCACCGGCCAAGCTGCTTTTGTGGTTAGATAAGTTGAAGTGTCAATGAAATGGGCACGGGTCAGCAGCAAGACAAATTTGCTCCTTGAAAAGCTATAGGAATGGATTAATACCATGTGCTGAAAGGACATGGGTGTTAGTGCCTCTAACACTGCAATCAGAGCGGTGAGCTATGAGGTGCTGGTCATAGGCTGCTGGTAATAATGATGAAAAACAATCCTTTGGCCTTAATAGAAGAAGTAATATGTTCAGACCAGGTATGCCTTCACAGGACCACAGGATGTCAGGGGTTGGAAGGGACCCAATGAGATCGAGTCCAACCTCTCTGCCAGAGCAGGACCAGACAATCTAGCTCGGGTCACACAGGAACACATCCAGACAGGCCTGGAAAGGCTCCAGAGAAAGAGACTCCGCAACCTCTCTGGGCAGCCTGTGCCAATGACCTGGGACACTTACAGTCAAGAAGCTCCCCCTTGCATTGAGGTGGAACCTTCTGTGCTGCAGCTTCCATCCATTGCTCCTTGGCCTATCCCAGGGAGCAGTGAGCAGAGCCTGTCCCCTCCCTCCTGACTGTCAGCCTGCAGATATTTATAAACACTGATTCAATCCCCTTTCAGTCTTCTCCAGACTAAAAGCCCCAGGTCCCTCAGCCTCTCCCCATAAGACAAGCCTTCGCTTTTGCAGAGCTTGAAAATAAGGGCTCAGGAATCACTCTGACCAGAGATTTGCAGACAGTGCTCAGGCTGATTTATGCCCAGCCTCCAACGGCAGGCACCGCACCGCCAGCTGAATTCATTTCTTCCTGATGTAAACGCCTCTAGAAATTTTATTAGGGATAGCTCCATCTAGCGACGGCAAAAAATTTTGCACAAAAGTCTGTGTTTCTGGTCAGAATGAGCAAGCTTGGGTCTGTTTCCTTGGGAAAACTCATGTGGCCACAAAGACCAACCAGCACAAGTAAGAATCATTAAGGTTGGAAGAGACCTCTAAGATCATGAGGTCCAACCGCCAACCCAACACCACCATGCCCACTAAACCATGTGCAGTGTTTGCTAGGGCAGGTGGCTGGGGGAAACATCCTGGTGAGAAGAGAATTTGATGAACGATTCAGAAAATTATTTACCTAAAATATTGTCACTTTTGCTACTCATAGTGTTCCTGGAAAGGGGGCGAAGAAGAACCAAATCCATTTGGACTCACATCAATGTGTAAATATTGAAATGAGAGGTGATACCCCGAAGCTGCATCTCTCAGCAGTTTAAACTGTGCATTTCAACTACTTTTCTCCACTCCAAGACAGTTTTCATCCTCTGTTTACAAGGTCTTGTAATTACAGGTCAAGAAGTAATAGGTTTAAACTGGCAGAGGGGAGATTGAAACTGGATGTTAGGAGGAAGTTCTTTGGAGTGAGGGTGGTGAGACACTGGCACAGATTGCCTTGGGAGGTTGTGGCTGCTCCCTGCCTGAAGGTGTTCAAGGCCAGGTTGGATGAGGCCTTGAGCAACCTGTTCTAGTGGAAGGTGTCCCTGCCTATGGCCAGGAGTTGAGACTAGATGATCCTTGAGGTCCCTTCCAACCTAAACCATTCTATGATTCTGTGTACTCTGCTCAGAAGGGTGATGGCTAAAAGCTATTGCTGGAGGAATTAATCTCTAGTTATTTTCTGTACCTTTTATCTTAATGCAGAAAGAAAAGTGCTGTCAAGGAAGTAACATTTGTGACTGACTTTAACACAGAGAGAGCTAACTCATTGGAGAAGCAGCAGAGTGCAGTTCTGGCCGCAGAGCTGACTAGAGAAAGCTCTTGCCCTGCTGTGGACAGTGTCAGTGCTTCTGCCCATCTGTGAGCCAGCCACGAGAGGGCAAGGCAGCAACAAAAACCTGAGCAAACATTAATCCGGTAGGCAGGGAAACAACTGGCTGAAGGTGGTGGTGCCAGAGCGCTGAGCCTGGGAGGAGAGCAGGGCCCTGGGCCAGGCTGGGAGCTCGCTGGGCGAGCAGTGAATGAGAAACGTCGGCGGGGTCTGGCTGGGGCCATTGTTCCCGGTGACGGCAGGCAGCGCTCGGCCCCGCTCCTCTCGGAAATATGAGTTATTAAAATGGAACAACAGCAGGAAGGCTTTTGCACTGGCGCCTAGACAATATCCCTTTTATGGTTCCTGCTTTTCCCTCCTCGGAGCAGAGCTGTTTCCCTTTGGCCATGGGTGAGATGAGGATTTGTTTGCGCCGTGACCCTGGCAGCAGGTGACCGCTTCTCCTGCTCCTTTGCAGAGCTCTCCTCTGCGGCCCATGCAGAGCTGGAGGCCAGAGCCCCCTGAGCTTTCTGGATGACAAGAGGCTTTCCCTGGTTTGTGCAGTGCAGCCTTGTCTCAGGATCAGCCGAGAGGCGCGGGGGGATGTGGAGGGAGAAAGCATTCCTTGCTGCTACATTCACATAGTTCCTGGTACAGCCAGCTCAGCGAGCTCCTCCTGAACCTGCTCCAGGCTCTGAAATAATTTCTGTTAGGAACCATTCATACTCTAGCCAGAGCACCACTGACAGCGGTCAGCAGCCTCTGATGCTGCCTGGCTTCTTTTGGCAGGGCTGCAATGAGCCCAGTCCTCTGTTGTTCTTGGACTGTAGCTTCCCCACGTAATTTTGCACTTCCTGCCAGTTTGTACAGAACTAGAATCAGATTCCATCTCTATTTTCTTAGTTGCCCTTAATGCTCCCGATGTCCCTTTCTCAGTAAGAAGAAAGGCATCTTTGCACAGCACAGCTGCATTCACTGGCTCAGCGGTGCTGCCCTCACAGGAACTCTGCCTGTAGTGTGTCGGTGCTGCTCTAACAAATGCCACAGGTTGTAAAGCTTATGAGATTTTCAGGAACCGTGTAAGGTGGAAAGATGTGCTCAGGCTCTAAGGTGCTCCCGCAGCAGTCAGACTGGGACTGTCCATTGTAGAGGCTTGGAGGATCCAGGCAGGAGAAGCCTCTTGCTAACCTTGGCTGTGAGACGTGCTCCCTCCACCTTCCCTGGCAAGCTTGTTTTTAAGTCCCTCTTGGAGGTGGGTATGTTAGCCCAGTCATGCTGTTACCTGCTGAGCTGCAGCAGGCTTGTTACAGTGTTTAAATTACATCTTAGCTTGTCTCTCTCAGCTGATCATTCATTTTGATTGATCAGCTTTGACCTGGGCGTGAAGGCAGCACTGGCTGCTTCATTATTGGTACTGGTGAGCCTTGGATGAAGCTGATTTTCACCTTTTAGAGTGTCTGCCTGTTGCATCTCCTCTGTCTGCTTCTTTTGCTCTCAATGGGAAAATCCCCTGGGCCTTTCTGTAGCTTTCCAATGTTATTTGTACACAACAATTCAGAAATCTTGTATGTCTAGGCTTAGGGCTTGCTCATATGTGAGGTGACTGGAAAGGAGTAAACTGGTTTTGAGAAGCTGCTCTGTCTACTGCTCTGAGACTTGGGAAGGTATTTTAGCTGCTGCTAATTAATGACCAAAAAAGCATCCCTTAAAATTCTGAAATTACATAGATGGAAGATTAAAAAAAAACAACTCCAAACAATTAGAAATGAAGCTGTGCCACTGTAAGAAAAGAGAAAACAGCAGTGGAATGATGTCCCTAGCAAGCAAGACAGAGACATGAGTGATGGTTAATGCTAGATGACAGTGTATCACAGACAAACCAGCACCAGGAACACTGAGAATTATATGTATAATAACAGTCCAGGACAGTAACTCTAGGTTTGGGTTAAACCAGCTGCTTTCTGCAGCCTGTTTGAGTCTCAGTTTCCCCACCTGTAAAGTTGGATCATAGCAATTTCCTCCCAGAAGTGCTGCCAATGCTGGCTAGAAGCTGTGCTGTGTTATAGCATTAAAGAAACAGTGGCTATTATTAATCACTCCTCATATTTTTTCTACCTTCTACGTAAATAAATTTTGTTTGGTTTGGTTTTAAAGACTTGGAATCGATGGCTGGACCAAATTATAGCTGGAAGCTGAGAGGTAGAAGAAAAGACAACCCAAATGCTGCTCGGCTTGCTCTGTATAGGACGGAACTGCTGAGGCTGCACCACTTGTGGCTTCTGAGCCTGGTGCCAGCACACAGAATTCCCTCCTTACAGCTTTTCCATTTCATGTGCCAAGTATCCAGCCTTCAGTCTGTTATAAATCTTCCCTAATTCTCTAATTGCTTTGGTAGTGATTATAGGCAGACTTTTGTTGATCCTTCTGTGGTTTCCTTTTACCCAAATTTTCTGTGTGCTCTTTTATTGTTGTTGATTTTTTTTTTTTCTTCCCTAGTTCCTTGCTCCCCTCTTCCAGTTCTAGCAGGCCCCATGGCTGCAGTCCAGTGTCTTCCCTCCAAGCAACAGCCAGATCCTCCTCTGCATCTGGGTCTGCCTTTTCATTAAGAGCTGTCAGGGAGAAGGGGCACCTTGTGCCTCTTATACATTTGTAAATACAGGAAGCAAACATGCAAGTTCATGCAGTTAAGAGTCTGCTCTGAATCACACTCACATGACTGGGAGCTGCATTCAGGGATCGATTTGGAAGCCTCTGCAGGCAGACAGTTAAGCATGGCTTTAAGCATGATTGTGCTGTTCCTTAAGTACTCCTGGATGTCTCTAAACAGAAACAGTCACAACAGCAGCAAAGCAATTGTGCCTGGCTGTTTGCCTGGCACACGTTCAAGTCTGAAGCCAGGCTGGTTGCTTCTGCTGAGGAGAGATCAGAATAGATGCTGTGTGGGTCCTTTCCCCCTCTAGCTGTCCAGTCCCACACTTTCTGTGCCTCCCTCCAAAGCAGCAGGGCCAGGAAGCCTGGCTTTTTGGAGTGCTCTGCCTCTCTTCCACCTTTTCTCCTTCCCCAGGGGTGAATGTTCATCTCTCTGCGTTGCACTTGTGAAAATGTACCTGGTAATCTTGTTTGGTCACGGGCAGGCTCTGGGGTGAGCCCTGCCCTAGGTTATATATGATGCATTTTTGGATAAAAAACAGTGATATGGTGCCAAGTAAGGTCCAGATCTTTTCTGTACTGCTTTGGAAGGACATGACTGACACAAAGCTATGGTTGTTGCTTCACTCCTAAAACTGAGCAGCCATAAACCAGGAATTGTGCATTTGTGAAAAATGGATTAAGACCTGAGGGATTTGGGAGTTTGACTTTGACCTATTTTTGTTTTTCAGACTTTCAGCTAGTGCCCAGAAGTGCTCAGCTGGCATTTCTGAAAGCAACCCAAGGATATTACAATGGCTTTTAAGGGGGGGAGTATCCATGTGGGTCAGCTTATGAAGCACCTTGAAGTTTTCAGAGACTGGGGCTATTCAAAGTGGAAAACACTTCTGACCTTTCATTCAGACTTCCCTTACGTTCAGGGATTTTCCTTCTATTCAATGGGCATTGAGTTTAATTTTTATTTTACTGTCTGTTCACACACCCTTCAACCTTAATTTCAAGTTGAAGTGTTCCCTTCCCTAACCACAGGAGAGGCTGTTCTATGGAAGTGGCCATCTGATGTACCTTGTGGTTGAGCAGATGTTATCTTATTTGGTAATGAAATTCTGCCCTGAGTAATTGGACGTTCTTCCTGGTTCCTCATAATTAAGGCAGAAGAAAAGAACAAAAGCTGCTGATTTGATATGAGTAATTGCTTCATTGAGTTATTTGCTCCCTCACCGTAACCACCAGCCCAAAGAAAAGAACAGCAAGACCATCAGACCATATATGATGATGCTGTGGGTCTTTGGTGTTTCATCGTCAGATGGAATCACAGGGAAAGGAGTTAGGAAATGCACTGCTAAATTATTTGTCTCTTAACCAGATGCATTTAAAACCACAGAGAGAGTCTGACTGTTGCTAGTTGTGCTGTGTCTTAACCGAGTGAATCAGTCCCCAGAAAGAGCAGAGAGCTGATGTATGAAGCTTTAGATCAACACAGCTGCCTTGCCTCCTTGCATTGCTCCTTGAGCATTGTGAATTGATGCTGAGAGCCTGAACATCTGTGTTGTCCTGCTGTGGAGCAGAGAAGGGGAGAGCTCCACTAAATCCTGGCCACTGGTAAGAAGACTGACTTAGAACTGGAGTATGGCAAATCTTATCTGTGGGGATGGCTTCTGTCAGTGCTGTTCTTTGCCTTCAGTCTCCCTGGGTTTGGCAAGCAGGTTTGTGTGTGAACACAAACACTGGTGAACAGACTGCCCTGGTGACACTGAGGGTGGGTAAAGAGGCCTTGTTCACTTGTGAAGTGGCATGGATTTAACTGAGATCTCAGCTGTAGGAGATTCTCCATCCATGTGGCCCTGAGCCCTTCCCAGTCACATCTGACTGCCCTGTCTCCATGATTCAGTGATTTCTGTTGCTCATGAACAACAGGCAACCCCAAAAGCATTTCTTTAACCTATCCCTTATTTCCTCATTGCAAGCCTGACAGTCAGGATGATGCATCAGATCAGCCATGGGACTTATATGTGCCTACTGACAAAATCATGGCTTGGAGGCCACTTGAATGTAAGTTCTGCTGGATTGTCCCCAAGTGCTGGGGAAAGTGGTTCCAGGTCACTGCCAGTGAGTCCTCCAGACCTGTATATGCTGTTCCCTGCAAAGCCTGTGTTATCTAGGATTGCCATCAGAAACTTTGATCATCAGACTGATTACTGTCTCCCTCTCCAAGATCTGGGCAGGTTTGTTTTTATAAGGCAGACTCCACTGAGCTCAGAGCTGACAGTCTCAATGATCCCACAGCTGTAAATTTAGGCATTAACAAGTTAGACAGCCCTGAGTTTTAATCCAAGCTTGGGCAACCCTTTCTCAGAGCCATTCAAAATAACAATCTGTTTACTTTTTTTTTTTTTTGAAGGAGGATGATGAACTTTGTTAATCCGTACAGTGCCCTGCTTACTTAACTGTGGCACAACAAGCTCATTGTGTGATCAAGCTTTCTGTTAGGACTGCAGGGGAAAAGGAGAGCGATCAGGGGTGCCAAAATATCAAGAAGGTGGCAGAGAGGAGGACAGATTCTGTCAGGGTCCCAAGTGTTCATTGCTGGTTGATGTGCTCTTGTCCTTTCTCACAAGCATCTTGCTGTCCTGGGCACCAACAAAGAGGTACTGTGTGCTGCAAAGGGCCTAGAGTGTGGACCAAACTTTGCCTGGAGCTGGGCTACCAGCAGTCAGCCCACTGGCACACAGCTCTTCTAGCTGCAGGGAATGGGTTCAGTGGGCTGACACCTTCTGTGTGGCCTCCTTCCGCTCCTTCTCTCTTTCCCTTGAATCCAGATGCTCTCTGATCTGAGCTGTGCAAGGTTTTTGCAATGATGTCTCTGGCTAGGGCACAGTGCCATGGCTCACCTCGTGCCCAGTTTGGCAGCTGCTTTGCTGTGCTGGTAAGGATGGGTTGCTGGTGTAGAGCAGGGTGGAAAACTGCATCCTCTCTCCAGCCTCACATTCACGGAGTAATTGGTCAGTAAAAAGGAGCCTGGAGGATCATACCTAAACCAAACAGCTGGAGAAGGGAGATGTGGGTAGTTTATAGTCCTGACACTTGAGTTTCCGCCTCTAAATCAGAGATACTGTTCCCCAAAGAGGAGGTTCAAGTCTGCTTTGCTGCTCACTGGCAGGTCTTTGCAGTGTAAATTCCTGCTTATCCTTCTTGCTGGTCACCTGGGGAGCTCTGCACCCTCCCACAACAGCAACTTTTCCCTATCAGGCAAGGTCACTGAGCCTTAGGGCAGCGCCGAGTAACACACAGCTTCCCTACACCTCTCCCTGGGAAAACTCAACCTTCATCCCCTTTTGCAAGATGGGACACTTGCCCTGAGAGGTTGAATCGATCAGTTGGAGAGACCTACCTACATGGCTGAGCATTCCCTAATGGCCAGCTCAGTGCTAGTCCCTGAGATTGTAGGGTTGGGTCTTTCACTCTCTCTTATTTCTGTATTTATCTCCCTACAGTGTGCATTACTTGGTGGTTTTGCCTTTGTCAGTCTCTCCCTCACTTTGATCCTTTCCTGGACCTCTGGCTCTCTGCCCTAGCCCACCATATGTAGCTGGTGGTGCTTATGTCTCTCACTCCTCTGATAGCAGAGGGTCTTGCCCGCTGCCCATGGAAGATCAGTGCTGCGTGTATGGAGATGGGCATCAAGAGATGCTTGGAGACAAATAAGGTTCACGTAGCCTTTGGCAAGAGGCAAGACCTGCACTTCTGCCAGTATCAGAGCAGAGGGGATGTATGGGGCTGGCATGGGATGGGTGCACATGCCAGGTCAGATCTGAGATGGTTTGCCAGGGCTGGATGCACGAGGCTCATACGGTGCCTGCCTGTGCTGCTGCTGGGCTGAGCCAGCAGCCTGAATCCATCACTTCCAGGAACAATAAACTCCCTCACTAATCTTACGAAAGAGTGTGGGGAGGGAAGGCAATAAATGACTTACCTATTTGAAGCCTGTGGGCTCTGCGTTGTATTAAACATTAACCTGCCCTTCTGAGCCAAGATGCTGATTCTCTTGGTAATTCTGAGGCCTGGCAGCCAAAGAAAAGGATTCTTTGTCAGACAATATTTCAGGGGAAAAAAAATCCCTTCAGCCATTTTCTATCTCATCATGTTTGTTTGGCCCTGCAGTAGAAAGCCTGCTCCACAATTTGCTGTTTGTATTTGTGCAGCCAAGCTGACCAGAAGGCTGTACCCCAGCCACTGCTCCCAAGACACTGCTCGCTTGCAGCCCTGTCAAGGAACAGGCACCCTGCTCCTAGCCTGCACATGCTCTGCTTGTAGCTGTTCCTAGCCTGCACACACTCCCTCTGCTCACACTCTGCACGCATGCAGAACCATGCATTTAATCGCGTGTGCATGTGTAAGCACACACTTCATCAGGCACATGCACATGTGCTATGTGAGGAGAACAGAAAGCTGTCTTTTGATCTCCTGTGAGGTGTATCCCTGTCAGTGCTGAGTGTTGAAAGAAGCTGTGCCCATCAGAGAGAGGCAGGCAAGATCAGGACAAGGGGATTAGTGCTCTGAAGTGGGTTCTGCTCCTGACTTTGCCCTTACTTGGTGTACGAGATGGGGCAAGTCATTGTGCTATTGTTTCTCCTCCATAAATTGTGACTAATGAGTTCAAAAGCACTTGTGGAAAGAGTAATAGATCGTTACTATGGGCTTAGATGTGTGTTTATGTAAGCAACAAAGCTTTGGCGATTCAAAAGTTTTCTTGATCACAGAGGTTTTTTTTGCTGACACCTCTCTGCTGGAGCTCACAGTGTGACAGTAATGCAGTGCAGTGGCGCAGCAATGGTAGAGTTGTTGCTTTTATGAACATGGGAATGTGTCTGTGCTCCTGAGCTGTTCCAGTGCAAAGTCTGGCTGCTTAGTACCAAATCCCTCAGTGACTTCAGCTAGATCTTCCAGTTTTACCCTAATGCCTGAGAGGCTCCAGTGACTTCAGCTAGATCTTCCAGTTTTACCCTAATGCCTGAGAGGCTCCAGTGACTTCAGCTAGATCTTCCAGTTTTACCCTAATGCCTGAGAGGCTCCAATGACCCTTTGTTCTAAGATGTTACAGAGGCAATAATCTGTGGCTGAGGAGTGGTAACAAATGCTGATGGGACTGTACCACCTTAAACCAGCTCATCTGCTCTTTTCCTCTTCCCTGTGTAAAGCCAGGATTAGAGTTGGGGATCTGAACAGTTTTTTCTCCTGCTGTGGAGAAGTCTAAAAGCAAACAGAGCCCTTCCTACTGTAATCAGGCCTTGATCTGGTGGAACTATCCTGTGGAAAGGACTTGTGCACCTTTGCATGGGTGACTCACCCAGGCAGGCTGTGGAAATCTTTGCAGTGATCAGCCCAGTCCTTCCTCCAGCAGTTCAGGCTCCTGCACTTCACTGTGCCTTTAGTCAGAGCCACTCTTAATTTACTCTTTCTTCCTGTCAGTGTTCATAATGCTCCTAGCTTATTGTATCTATGGAACTACCTGTCAAGTGCTGTGAGCGTCCAATGTGCTCTTCCCACAGAAGGGTTCGGGAGCATGTCTGCTCTCCCGGTAGACTCACCTGCTGAGGCACATAAGGAAGAGCCAAACAGAGCCTCCTCTTCCTCAGTAACCTGGAAGAGACGCCAGCTTTGTAGAGCTGGTTTTGGGGTCTGTGGCTCTTTGCATTCCCATGAGCTGTGATGAACTGCTTGCAGGCAGCTCTCCACGGGTCGTAAGCCTCTAGGTGCCTTTTGCTCAGCTCACAACCTTGAGTGAGCTCTTCACACGTGGCTCAGAAGAGGAAAGAGATGTTTACACTTGAGGGTGCTGAGGCCATAGCGCACTTTGAACCAGAAACAGCCTGACATGAGAGCGGGGCTGACCTGAGCCGCTCTGACAGCCAAGGGCTCAATCAAAGCCGTGGGGTGCGCCGGGCTGGAGGCACGAAATCCCCTCCCTTCCCTTTGCTGCACCAGCTCCATATAATGGGATTTTCAGGGCTGGGAGTCGGCAGGAATAATTCCCGGGGACCATTTGTTTCCTGAAGGGGTAACGCGCAGCCGCCGGCGGGGCTGAGCCCTGCTCTACCCCTGGAGAGTTGGAACAGCCCAGAAGTTGGTGTGAGATTAGGAAAGGTGTGTGCCAGTTAATGGGAGCGCTGGGCCGCCCCTGGGCTGGAGCCGCACGCCTGCATGTGGATGCGCTCCCGGCCCCTGCCCGTCCCTGCCCGCCCCAGCAGCAGGATCGCGCCTGCGGCACAGCCCCCCGGGGTTGCCTCACCCCAGCGCCTCGCCCCGCCAGCCTTGCTCCTATGTCACAGCACGAAGCGACGGCATGAAGAAATCCTCGTACTCAGGTGAGCAAGCGGCTGCCCCGCGGCCGCTCTCTCCTCGCTGTGTCTGTACTGGGAAAAAGAAGAAAGGTTAGAAGCTCCCCAAAGTACAACTTGCAGAAGTCCTTCTCCCTTCGAGTGGCTCTGCAGAGGAGGGAGAAGCTGTTTCGCTGTGTGTAAACAAACCCTGCCGATCAGTGGAGAAGGTTTTAAAATGGAAAACAAATCAGGGAGGAAATTGGTTCCAGGCAAAACTCAGCGCTGGTGGCGCAGAGCTTGTTATTCAGCAGGTACCTGTGCCAGCATGGGGGTGAGCTCCAGTGCCAAGCGGCAGCGTGAAATTTGAACAGGGTGGTGGGATCGGATGTGATGGCTCTGGTTGCCTTTGGGGCTGGAAGGACTCGCCTCTCCCTGTTCCCCATCCTGGCTTTTCTGCTCCCGTGAGGTGCAGGCTTTGTGCCCTCCACTCTTGCAGGCTCACACAGGCTCCTTCCTCCTCAGCAGATACAGGAGTAAGCAGCCATAACTGATGTAATTCCTCTGAGCTTTCTGTGAAATCCTGCCAGCAGTCCCAAGAGGTAGCTGGTACGTGATAGAGTGGAATGTCTCCAGCAGAAGGTTTGTTGCTCACCCTGTAAAGTGCAGGTGCCTCTAGCAGTTCTTCCAGGTGCAGGACTTTGCTCCACAGCTGATTTCTGTTTGGCTCCAGCTACTGGCTTGTTATCCCATCCTCTGTATTCACATTTGTGCCCTGGGCACTGTGCAGATGCAGTATCATCATGCTGGCAGCCTCCTAACATCCCGAGCCACGGGTCTGGCCACAGCGCAGGCACGGGGGACAGCTGCCATCCTATGAGTGACTCAAGTCACATCAGGCCAAGTGGACTCTACCTGAGCTTGTAAGCCACCGGGGGTTTGTCTTCACTCAGAAAATTCTCTATTTATTCTCCGTTTATTGTTAACATTAAAATTCTCTGTTTATTGTTAACATTAATTAGTAATGTTTCTCTCTTGCACATCTTTCCTCTCTCATTAGCGTTGCTAAATGGACTGCCAGGGAGGTTTTATTTGGGCTTGTGTGCTGGGAACCTCAGAAAGCCTAGGTGTGATTATTAGCATGTTGTAATGGATTAAAGTGGGTACTAAAGGGTGTGCACTGTGCTCAGGGAGCCCTCTTGTATTTACAGAAGCCCTGAGATGCAGGTGGTAGCTAAAGCAGCCCTGAAGCAGACAGGAAGAGAGCAAGAATGGGCCTGGAGATAATTGGCTGTACTAAAAAAAGTTATCACTGCTGCATGACCTCATATGATGACTTCTTGCAGTGAGGCCATGTGGTTCTCAATTGCTCTTCTTGCTTTGGGTTGATTGTGCTGGAGTGAAGCTGTGGTGCTGCAGAGCTCCTGACACAATTGAGGTTGTCTCTAATTGATGCCCAACTCCACCTTGACTCAGCATTTTCTGGCATCTGGTCAGTACCTTTAATTCAAAAAGGAGTGCAGCTGTATTTTGGAAACACTTGGGTTGATTTGGAAGTTCCCTTGGTGCAGTGCAGCTGTCTAAGGGAAAAGAACAGAACTGTCCTATCCCGTAGAAACAAGATGATTGCATGGTGGCCACCACTAATCTTAGAGCAGAGGCAGCTCTTCTGAGCTGTTCCCCTTTGCATTTCAGGGAGGCTTCACTTTCTGATTCGTTGGGCAGAAAGGTACAGGGTGAATCTTCCACCACTCTGGGGAGGCCAATTTTGGAGATCTGCCACCTCAGTGTAGGGTAGAGCCAACCTTCCTTGTCCCATAAATCTGGTGGTTTTACAGATAGGGGAGCAGTGGTGGTACCTTGCTTCGGGAAATTTCACTGGAAATCCAGATTGCTTCTCCGAGACATGAGTATGGTGTACAGAACGCTGGAGACTGTCACCTCAAGAATTTCTCTGGCAATAGAAAGCTCAAAGTGAATTCTCAGCTGCAAAGGCGTTGCTGACAGCCTTTGACAGGCTGGAGAAGCAATGTCTGGCTGAGAAACTCCTGAAAATGTTGACAAAAGGAAACAAAAAGCATCTTCCAAACACTCTTTGAGGTTAGGGAGCATCCCTCACTGGTCTTGTTTGCTCCTCCCCGGTATATTCTGGATCTGTTCCGTGAACTGGGTCCCACTGAACTCAGCCGGAGGATCTCAGCTGGCTTCGCAGGGCTGAAGCTCTATCTCCATCCTCCTTTAAACGCAGCAGTGCTGCTGTAATGTTCTGCTTGCCGGCTGCTCCGTACCCCAGGCAAGATTTACCTTTTGTGAAGTGCTTGAAGGGAAGTCGTTACCCATCTGCTATGACTTTTGAGCACATGCCACATAGGTGTGGTTGGGATCAAGAGTTTGCCTTGGGATGCTTTGCCTCTTACCGGCAGAGAGAGGCTCAGACCTTTGTGCCGTAGCCGCGGGCACACTCAGCGCCGCCTGGCAGCCCTCGCTTTCCTCCCTGGAACTTCTTGGCAGCAGCAGGAGGAGGAGGGGACAGGGTGAAAAGTTAAAACTGAGCACTAACCACTATTGAAGACAGCTCTCACATGTTTGTTTTAGGGATGTCTGTTATTTCAGATGCTTAAGGCAAGGAGAGGTTTTTTTCCTGGGATGTTTTCCTTGTCCTGGAATAGTGTTTTTTTTCAGAGCATTTCTTGGTTCTCATTTTCTGTTACTCAGGCACAGTTGCATGGCCAAAGCAGCAACAGACAGGGTTTGTGATAAATGACACGATGATTTATAGGTGTTTTCTAGAATGGTGCAAACTCTTTTGGCCTAGGAATGTTTTCAGTTTCAGGTTTATGTAAGATATTCGAGTGTGCTGCAGTAAGGGCTGCTCTAATTACAGTACCCCCAGATTTATCCTGAGGGGTCATATGTGACCCACCTCTACCTGAACTGTGGACTCCTAATTTATTGCTTGGGCACTTAGGGAGAAATAACTCCTTGAACATGAGCTCAGACTATAGGAAAAGCTGCAGGAGTACCAGAGAGAGCTGTGATCTGATCCTCGCATTAGGATTTGGGAGCAGTTTTTTTCCCCATGTCATAGCTCACAGAATAAGTCTCTATAAAACATGGACAATAGAATATGTCAAATTGGAGTTGCTGGTATTATCTAGACTGGGAAGCTTTGAGAACAGAGCTCTGTCCTCTGATGGGTTGCTTTATAGCATCCCAGGATCCCCTCCTGCCCCAAACCCATCACGTTGCCTTGGTGCTGACGCCACACAACCTCCTGTAGATGCTGAACACCCACAGCTCTGGTCCAAGGCAGCAGAAGTTACAGGTGTTAGAGAGGCGAGTCAGGTTTGTACTCCACAAAAGAGCTCTCTGTGTGCTCCAGGTGTGCAATCAGTGAAGAAAAGCAAATGAGCTCTTGCTGGGGATGACCAAGACCTGCAATGTGCAGCTGTGGTAGCACAGGGACATGCACTGCAGCAAGCACTCCTTTGGCCAGAAATGGAGGGATGGGTAGACTTAACCTCCTCAGTAAGCATCAGGAGCCACGGCTGGATGAGTGCTGCCTGTTGCAGGGACCTCAAAGTATTTCTGGCTGATAGTGTTCTAGAGAGGCCCAGAGTGATTCCCTCAATAGCTGTAAATGTCACTGTCATAAAAGCTGCTGGGTGGGGCAGAGATGACCCCGTATTTGCAGAGCCCTATTGTTCTCTCCTGAACTGGACCCCATCTCCTGTCAGCTCACTGGCATTGTGTTTGTCTAAGCCATGGAAAAATTAACAGAGTTGTTCAGACTGATTTTTTTTTTTTTTTTAATTCACTGGCCAAACTGCAGTATCAAGGAAAAAAATATTGCCTGGATCCAACAAAAACATTCATTTCATCTGAGCTTGTCATTTTGAACAGAAAATCAAAATTGTTTTGAGATCTGTAGAAATGAAAAAGCAATTTTTTCCTCCCCAGCTCAAACACTGCTAGCTCTTATTTCCCAGAGCCTCTGTTGCTGGGCCAACAAGTTATCATTAAAAGATGAGGGAACAGCAATTGTTTAGACTGAAAAAGAGGAGGCTGAAAGGAGACCTTATTGCTCTCCACAGTCACCTGGAAGGAGGTTGTAGTGAGGCTGGTGTTGGCCTCTTCTCCCAAGTAACTAATGGCAGGAAAAGAAGCGATAGCCTCAGGCTGCGTCAGCGGAAGTTTAGATTGGGTATGAAGAGGAAATTCTTCACAGAAAGTGTGGTCAGGCATTGGAACAGGCTGCCCAGGGAAGTGGTGGAGTCACCATCCCTGGAGGTCTTCAAAAAACTGGCAGATGTGGCACTTTGGGACATAGTGGTCGTGGAGGTGTTGGGTAGAAGGTTGGACTTGATGATCTCAGAGGTTTTCTCCAAACTTTGTGATTCTATGGAAAAAAAAAAAAAAATTACAAATGATTGGACTGAGGATTTGCAATTGGCCACAAGAAGCTGGATCCACAGCCTGTGGCTGCTCAGAACCTCAATTCAGTGCAAGCAGGGCCTCCACCAGCTGAGGTGGGAGAACTATTCTCTTGCCCCGTTTTCACTTCATGTGAAACAGCCCTGACTGTGCCTGATTCAGGCACCAAAGCATGCTTGTGGTGCCTCTGTTGCAAGCAGTTAGCTGCTGTGGATGGAGAGCAAAGCACTCTGCAGTAACAGTGTGGTTAATGAAGAGGCACAGCAGCCACTGGTGCGGCCCCGCAGCGCTGGTGCAAATTGATGATGTAGAAAGTAAATGCATCAGCCTTCAGGAAGGCTTCTGCAGCATAGCAGGAGTGGAAAACATGCCAGGGTTTCTTTTTCATCACTGCTTGGTGGGACTGAGCTACCACTAGAACCACAGGTGGTGGAGCAGCTCCCTGCAGCTCTCAGCAGGCTGCTTATGGAGCTCTTGTTTGTGTCTTTCTGCCTTTGTTAAAGGCAAAAGTTTCTGTGCTGGGTTGTTGTGTTGCTTGCTGCTGACTGCCCGTACTCAGAAGGTGCCATTTCAGCTCTCTTGCTGCCACATCCCTACCTTTTCCCTCTTCTAGGCACTTGAGCAGAGCAATGAAGCCTGGCCTGGGATTCTTCTTTTCTCATCAGAGGCAGAGCAAACATGAAGCAATTGTAATGTCATTGTGAAGTGTAGAGATATGAAGGGAAAGGAAAAAGGTTTAGGAGGGTTTTGCATGTCCTTTGCTCCTCGCTCCTCCAAATTTCTGGTGTATGATGGGTGGCAGAGGCAAAATGCCACAGACCTTGCCCCCAGACCAATGCCATGGCAACCTGCCCTGCTCTGTGCTATTGTTAACAGCTAAAAACCTTTCATAATCCTTTTGGTTACTTTTAAAGTGAAAAAGCTGTGTGCTTTAGAGCATGAGGTTTCTAGTGTGCCTGTCCTCTCTCCTGATAGTACAGCCTGTAGTTTTTCTAGAGTGGTGGAGTCTCTGTTGGACGGAGCTGCCCTAACTCCTGGTACAGACTGTTCTCTCCTACCTTCAGGGCCTCTCAGTCTGTTCAGTGGCTTAGCAGACACAAGGAGCTGTTGATGGCAGCTGGCATCCATCCTAACAAAGTTACCTCTGCACTTCCTTGCTGTAAAAAACAAGGTGGGACTGTGAGATGTCCAATGAAAGAGCAGGATGGTTGCGTTTCGCTCGCACGCTGATAGCACACACTGCCGCAAACGTCAGTGTAATCCATCGGCACGTTTCTGATGGCTCCTGATGATTGATACCATCTTGGTACCACAAAATTATGTTGCTGTAGCACTGCTGTGCTGTGCTGGGATGGCAGGGTCAGTGTAATGGCTTCAGCTGGGTGCTCTGCTGTTGCCACATTTGGCTGATGTATGCAGGCAAGTGTAGAACTTTAGGTAACGAAACGTCCCCAAACCTGTGACAGAACAGTTTGAAGAAGTAAGGGAAAGAAACTGCAACACCCAAACACAGACAGAGAACAACAAAAAGTTGTCTGAGACCTGCAGGGTGATTATCTGCTTCCTCAAACTACCAGTCATCCTCCCATAGCCACCTGGAGTGAGCAAGAAGTAGTGCCATGTGGAATGGAGAGGTGCTGCTGTAGGAAATAACTCCCTGCCTGCTTGCAGGGAAATCTATCCCAGGGCAGTGCTGCTGATTACCAGACAGCAAGTGAGGCTTCTTGTGTGAAGCTGGCCTGCCCCTTCTTGGACAAGAGGTGTCTTGGGTTTTGCAGCATAAGACAAGATCCAAGTGTAGGGCAGAGTCTGTGGAAGTGTATGGCAGTGATTTGTGGAGGTGTAACCTGTCAGAGAGCTGGGCCAAGTCTCTGCTTTGTTTTGGTGACCCCCCTGATGTGACACCGGAGAGGGTGGGGTCCCCCGGTCCCTAGGGGCGATGCTAACTGGCCGTGCTAGTGTGTTTAGCAACACATCAGGGAGTTTCCTTTCCTGCCTGGTCCCAGTGTCCTGAAGAGGAGCAGTCGTGCTCCTGCAGACCTCATTCCCTACGGAAATGGCACTGTGTAAGCGGAGGTGCGGTGGGAGAGAGGCAGCACAGTCACTGGTGAGTCAGCCTGTTCCCACACTGGCCTGCAGTGACTTACAGTGACAAGGATGGCTCAAAGCACCCTTTGAAGGTCTTGTGTTTAAGCAGCTGCCTGGGAAGCTGCTGCCTTCTGTGTAGCTCATGATTCAGGTGATAGCACAGGTTTGCAAAGGTCCTTCTGCAGCTGCTGTGAGATGGAGCACTTGGTCCATCACTGCAGAAGTCGAGAGCTCAGTGGGATTCAGACATCTCTAGAGCAGAGGCCAGCATCAGTGTGGGATGGCACCAGGAGGGTGAGAAAGGAAGATTTTCGGCTAGTGCTGCTGCATTTGTGAAAAGAGCTGGCTGTGCTGGGCTGGGCTGAGTGGGGTCCTGAGTGGATAGGAAGTTCCTCAAGCTGTAACACTGATCATTGCAGTGCAGCAGTCTGAAGCACTGTAACTGTTACCTCCATGAACTTTTAGTTTCAGGTAGGGCAAACAAATCTGATGCCCAAAGCATGTAGCTGTCCCCTTCATTTCCCTCAAGCACTGTGCTGCCTTCAAGGCCTCCAGGTTGAACAGATAGACTTTAAACTGGAGGGAGGATTGCAAGCTGGAACTAGCACCAGAAGGGTTTTTTTTCTTTTTCTTTTTTCCTTTGTCCATGCCAGATGAGTGTTATTTACAGGAAACACTTTGTGCAGCTCCGAGATTTGTTTAGAGAAGGAGTGTAAGGGGAGGAGACAGCTAAAGGCATAATGGAAATTAAAAAGGTCATGGTGGTGCTCAAGAAAGTCCATAATTTCCTGGTGTAGGAGTACTGCTATTCTGGGGACCAAGGGAAAAACGGATCTTGGGTTCTGGTTCCCAGGGGAGACAATGCCAAGGGAAGCTCAGCAGAGGAACCAGTTCCCTTTGGGAAGAGCTCAGCTTTCCCTGAGGTCTCAGGGGCTGAAGCTACAGCAGCTGCTGGAGACACAGAGGGTCCCTGACCCTCAGTTGTTCCCTCAGTTTGTCCAAAGTCACGTCCCTTTGCAGGCTGCTGCAGTGATGGCAGGGAACCTCTGAGAGCATGTATTTGGGGAGCAAGTTGGAGCCCTGATCCTCAAGAGCTGCACCAGGTGCAAGTTTGCTTTTGGTTTTGAGGTTATCAAGGGAAATGAGGATTGCCTATCGCTTTATATTGTGGACAGAATAACCCAAGGAAACCAGGACAAGATGCCCTCAGCAATTACTGCTGAAAGCTGCTGCTGAATGACTCAGGGGCTGGGTTGTAAGTGCCTGGACACGTACAAATAGAAGTTGCTGAGAAGAATAACAGATCTTGATGTGTTACAAGTCAAGACAAAGGACTAGCACATGACAGACCTGGGAGGTGGCAGAGATTTGTTTGAATAAATTTCAGGTTGCTGAAAAGCTGTAGTTAAGGAGGCTGCAGGCTTTGCTTTGCCTGCAAAAAAGGTACAGCTCTGGGATGCAGGAGATCAAGTGTCACCTACTGACTTGGCTTCTGGGAGCTCCCAGCCTGCCCAGGACTGTGGCTGAGGGGTATCAGCTACCAGCTTTGTTCTGCTAATGCTCAGAGTCCATCTTGCATACAATCTGATTTTTTAATTTAATTTTTTTTAAAGATAGCTATATATATATATATATTTAAATGAGCAGGAGTGAGGATGAAACATCATTCATTGCCCACACAGAATTTAATTGGAGGCATTGAAAGTGGACGTTGTTGCCAGTGCAACCCTGAAATGCTGTGATCCTCCCTGTCCTCTGGTTTGCTTCGGGGAGGGTTTCCAACCTTGCTGATTTGCAATGTTCTAGTGATAAGAGGAGTCACCTATGCTCTGTTGCTTCTATCTAAGGTTGTCAGTTGCTAGAAACACCAGGAAATCCTTATGTTCAGGCTTTTATTATGTGCTCTTGCAGCCCTCTCTGCCACATGAAGATTTTTTTCTCTCTTTAGTGTCCTGCCTTCATGTGTTTGAGGGCATGCTTTATCAAATTTCCCATAATAAATAATCTCTCTTATAGGAAAGACTGAGAGAATTGGGTCTTCTTAGTTTGCAAAAGAGAAGGAGGGAATCTCATAAATGCTTATAAGTACTTAAAGAGTGGGTATCAAGAGGATGGGACCAGTCTTTTTTCAGTGGCATCTAGTGACAGGACAAGGTGGTAATGCACTTTCTTCAGCGTAAGAAGTTCCATCTAAAGGTGAGGAAGAACTTCTTTAAGGCTGATGAAGCACTGGAACAGGCTGTCCAGAGAGGTGGTGGAGTCTCCTTCTCTAGAGACATTCAAAACACATCTGGATGTGTTCCTCTGTGAGCATCTGTAGGTGGCAGGGGGATTGGCCTCGATGATCTCCAGAGGTCCCTTCCAACCCCTATCATTCTGTGATTCTGTGATACTGAGAAATGCAAGTTTGAGTTGTGCTTAATCTGTTCCAAACCCACCACATCCTACTGTGGGGTGTCAAATGCCTCTGATTTTATTTTTTTCTAAGCAGGTAGGTTGCAGCTTTCAGAGCTGTTGAGTATTTATGGAACAGTTCAGGCTTCTAAAGCCTGCAGAACTAAAGTCACTGTAGCTGATTGGCCTTTGATGTTAATTGTCATTCAACAACATCTGCATCTGTAAATGCTTTGCCAGATTGCTGTACTGACAAGTGAGATGCTTCAGTTGGTGAGTCCCACATCTGAGCAGGCAAAGGCTCTCGGTGCTGCAGCATGTCGGGAGATGTCATGGCTTGGGTGGTCTATCCCATCTTGCTTGGCAGCTGTAGCACAAGGCTGTAATTTATTTCCTGGAGTGGGTTTTTGTCAGATAAACCTCCCAGCAGTGATGTGAAATAATCTGACAGCTGATTTCTGCAGTTAATGTTGCAAGTGATGAGTTAACGTTGGGAAGGATGAGCTCAACCCTTGCGAGTTTGAGCCATCTGTGGAGGTTTCAGATGTGCCTCCGTGGCTGAGCTGCTCTGCTCTGCTCTGTGTGCTCTGTGACACACCAGACACTGTCTAGGAAATCAGCATTAGGCATTGAAGTTTGAAAATCCGTGTCAGGCCTTTTTGGATAGTGTGAGGAGAGGGGAGGAGGGTGTCTGTGGCTGCAGGGTTTTCTACCGTTTTTGGCTTTGCTAAGATTTTGAAGATCCTTGTGGGAAAAGCAAGAGGCCTGTGCTTGAGCCCTGGTGGAGAGGGAACAGTAAAAAGTTGTTTCATAATACGTGTCTGGATTAATGTTCAGATCTAACTGAGCCTTTTATGCCCTTCGAGCTGTGAATGTAAGTATGGGAGCCCCTGGGAATGGATAGAATCATAGAATCATAGAACTGTTTTGGTTGGAAAAGACCTCTAAGATCACTGAGTTCCAGCCATTGACTTGAGCACCATGGCCTTGAGCGACCTGGTCTAGTGGGAGGCGTCTCTGCCTATGGATGAGCTTTAAGGTTCCTTCCAACCTAAGCCATTCTATCATTCTATGGCAAATAGACCACAGCCTCAAGTGCTGTATCCACCTCCCTGTCATTGTACTGGGTGCTTAGGAGCACAGAGTGTGCATGAAAGCCTTTGACAGACTGCTCCTGTTCCTTGGCAGGCAGCTTGTGTGCTGCTGTTGGCAGCGTGGAGCACAGAAGCATTCATGGCTCCAGACACTGGGAAACAAGGAGCTGGGAGATCAGCCCGGGACATAGTCACACAGCCCCTGGTGAGCCAGGAACAAAATCTGACCTTAGTCCTGGGTAAAAATAAACAATGTCCTCATTCCTAGCTTTGTGGTGATATTTCAGTATCCAAAGCCCCTCCTGATGGACAGGATGCTACCGAGAGGCGTAGCAGGGATGAGAAGTGTTTCCTGCAGGTCAGGTGCAGGAGCATGGGTCAGTGGGTGGGAAAACAGAAGCTGTGCTGGCAGAGCATGTCCAGTGGTGGAGATTGATGAGGGGAGACCAGTGCAGGGATGTGGTGAGGCAGGGGCAAGGACTGGGCCTGGAAGGGCAAGAGAAGAGGATGCAAACCCAGCACATGACACAGTGTCACCAGGCTCAGGGAGGGGAGCAGAGATGCAACAAAGGAAACAACTTCACTGATGAACTCCTCAGACACCTCGGAGATATTTTGAGCATTTCTGCAGCTCTGTCCCGACACACACTGAAGGTGGGGACAGGAGATGTGCTCCTGGGTCAAAACTGGTCAGCTTTGTGGGAGTAAGAGTAGAAAATATCAAATCTTGTAAGGACACAAGATTAAATTTCAAGATAGGAAAAGATTTCTCTGGAGAATTATGTGCTAAGATGGATTAGAATAGCCAGAAGGTGTACTGGGAAGGCTGCTGGAGGAGCTGTGATAGCCTCTGAAAAGGTAAGAGCTATAAACTAACCCTTGTACTGCTTTACAATTGCATTTCTTTGCTATAGCTGTTATCATCAATGGTTTGGTGAGGTAGTTTGAACAGTTTGGGGTCTTGGGACTGCAGAAAGATTTTTTTTTTTTTTTTTTTTAATTCATCATTTCCACTTTGTGAACATTTGACAGTGAGCTGGGACATCTGCATGGGAATTCTGCTCTCCCAGGAATGGCACAGGAGTCACAGACAGTTTGTAGCCTTGTCAAGTCACGGCACAGGTAGAGGGCACAGGGCTCTCCTTGTCAACCAGACTCCAGGTCCCTCAGTGTGGGAATTGTACTTGAGCACACCTTACTCCGTGTGGGGCTTTAACTCTTCTCAGCTGGACAGCAGAAATGACAACCAAAGGGAAAATCCACTCTGGTTTCTTATAGCATTCAGGATGAGCAGTTGCATATTCTTTTTAAATCTTCGTGGTTTGTTGTGGAAGGTGCCACTGAGTGGAGAACAGGAGGTCAGAAAAGGAGAAGACATGGTGGTAAAAATGCTCGTCTTGTGCTCAGCATGGCAAAAAAACCAGGACTGCATATGGAGGAGAGGCTGCTCAGATTCTTGTGCCTTTTCTCCTTCCTCCTCACCCGCTCTTTGCTGCCTGTGGGCAGCTGCTTCTCTCAGGACTGTTCCATGCCCTCCTGCTTGCCTCCTGAAGATGTCCTTGTTTGAATTTCTGGGAGAGCACAAAGCTTGCCGGGGTGGGCTTGTTTACACTTCTCTCTCAGTAAATAGTTGGCTGTCAGGTGGAGCTGGAGCAGGTGGCATGCAGCACCTTGGCCAATTCCAAAGTCCTCACATTTTCAAGGCTAACTCATGGTTTAGCACAGCTTGGAGGACCTCCTGTTAACCCCGCTGAGTGGAGGATGTCTTGGCGATTCCACAAGCCTCTGCTGCTCCCTCAGCACTCCAACATAGAATCATAGAATCAGTCAGGGCTGGAGGGGACCACAAGGATCATCTAGTTCCAATCCCACTGCCATGGGCAGGGACACCTCAGACTAGATCAAGCTGTCCAGAGCCTGGCCTTAAACACTTCCAAGGATGGGGCTTCCCCTACATGGGGCAGGATGAAGCAGTCATCTGTGCAGAGCTGGTGGGAGCAGTCTGCTGTGTGCAGGCTGGCCATGTGTGCTCAGGCTGTCTAGCTCTTTCCATGTAGCTGGTTTGTCTTGGCTTCTTAATGCAGGCAGGAACCATGAGAGCATGGTAGACAGACAACCTGGTTAAGTGAAAACAAGTCCTTGAGCCAGGGCTGCTCTGCCTGGCACCTGGTGGCTTTTCACACCCAGGATCCACTGCCCAGTTTTAGGGTTTTGCAAAGAGAATGGCTCCAATTCTCATCTTCTACAAGGTGAACTTCTCCTGGGGCTCAGCCTGGGTGCCACTGGTTATCTCCTTTACATGGCCCTGGCAGTTTGCCCTCTGTACCTCAATTTGAAGTCAGCTGCATCCCACCTTTCATCAAGAACCTGCCTGGAATGCTTGCCAACCCTTACCATTCTGTGGTTCTGTAGGGAATGTCCTTTATGAACAAAGATGGCCTTTTCTCTGGTGCCTTCCCAGGTGCCTCTGTGACAGATGCATGCTTATGGCACTATTATTAAGGCAACTGAGCTGCAGAGGAGCAAGCTGCTTCATTTGGCCAGGTTGGAGTATAATCAGATATCCTGATTCCTGCTCTTAGTCTAATGACCACACAGATAACCAAAGTGCTTCCTACTCCTCTAAGTGTCTTCAGTCCTTCAGACATTGATCTTAAAGCAAGGAGAGAGCTAATATCCTGTGTTACAGAGGACTGAGGGAAAAAAAAAATCCAAAACACAAGGTGGAATTTAATTTTGGTGAGGTTGAGACATCTAAAAGCATCTCTGAATCAGAGCTGGTCCCTGCAGCCCCTCTGTGGCCAGGGCTGGCAGATTAATCAGCCTGTGTGACTCACTGGCTGCAGAGCCTAGCCTGTCTCATCTCTTGGCTGTGGAGCATTTCTGGGGCTCCTGCACAGACTTCTAATGTGCAAACCCTCAGGCTTATGCTGCCCTGAGGCTCACAGGTATCTGTGGTGGAGCATGGAGTCAAACCTTGGCCTCTAGGCCATTGGAGACCTCTAATTATGCTCTTGTGTGGAGGGCATGCACTAAAGCTCCACAGAATCACAGAATAGTAGGGTTTGGGAGAGACTTCTGGAGCTCACCACCAGCTTGCTGCAGTGAGTGACTGCTTTGTGTACCAGCAGTTCTCAAAAGAAGTGCCAGCATCCCTCTCTGCAACTGAGGCTGCTTCCCTGGCCTGCTTGGACTCAGCTGGCTGAGGAACAGCTGGGTCATGCTAACAACAGGCACCATTGCAGATCTGATGTCTCAGCAATGGGAAATAACATTTAGTCTGTGCCACTGAATGTTCTTCTCTGGCTGCCAAACTGCTCTCGAAGAGATGCTTTTGTGGAGAGGACGAGGGGTGCCAGCCGGAAGCTTGCTGAGACAACACAGAAACATTTTCTACCCATGATCTCAGCTTCTGGAGATAAGGCTGGAATTTTGACTCCCCTCTGAGCATCCTTCCTTGGCTCCATGTCAATCCTGCAGCTCTGGACAGAGGAAGGAGGTTCCTGCTTGGATGGTGCTTCTGCAGGAAATACAAAAGGTTGGGGCAAGTTTGAGCTAGAAGAATATAACAGTGCCATGGATCCCCTCTGGACAGGAGGCTTTGGAGCCTTCTGACAGTACAAGATATCATTTGTGAGAGGCCAGCTCATGTAACACACTGACAGTCATGTGGAGCTCATCAGAACCAACCTGAGCCTTTAGACAGAGAAAAACCTTTCTGGTTTGACTGGCAGCAGCTTGTGCATGCACCATGGCAAGTTGCATTCAGCATGGTTCAGTACCTGTCACGTAGTGTGCAGGTCTGTAAGCATCACCATGTTGAGAACCTTTCCCATGCTGCTGTTTAGCACAGCACAAGGTCTTGGCAGTGCCAGGGTAGGTGCAGGAAGGTTTGGGTTACTCAGTAACTGCAAGCTGAGCTCTGCACAAAGCAGTTCTCAGTCCTCTGTGTGTGTTTGGTACAGAAACAGCAGTGCTTGGCTTTTTTAAGGCCAGGATTTTCCTGGTGGAGGCTGGACACTTGTATCATTGGGGTGAGTGTCTCGAGGGAGGGGTTCTGGACTGGACCTCTGCTGCACAGCTCCATTTCACCAGGCGTGCCATGATCCATGCACAATGCTGCCTTTCAGCCACATCTACAGAATAGGCTTTGTGTCTCCTTCTGTGAGCCCTCTTTTAAGAGAGAAAAGCTTCCTCTGAGGCTGCAGGCAGCGCTCCATGATTTGAACTGGTTTTCACCTGTGCCAGTGATTTCACTCTGCCTTTTGCCAGGGCTGAGCTGTTTGGTGGTACCAGGTGCATCATCTGCCCCTTGCTGGCAGCTGCAGAATGCCATTAGAGGAAGGAGTTGCATTGGGGTTGCTTGGGGCCTGGGGAGAAGAGTGAGTCATCATGGGAGCAGTATTAAGTAGAAGTAGTTCCTACAGCTGGGCTTTGTTTATATGAACTCATTTTCTTGCTGCTTTTCTGTGGAGCTGACTGTTGAAGAGCATTGGCTGGGCAGAAAGGTAGGGCTTGGGTCTGGAATGATTTTGTTCCTTACAAAGATCTAAAAGAACAACTTGTTAAGATTTTAATGCTTATGTATTGATTCTACACTCTTGTTTTTCAAGTAATTTAGTGCTTTTGGACTGGGTGCTTTACTTCTCTGGTATGTGGCAGCAGGATACAACAGGTGCTCTGAGCCTTAGCGTGCCCAGTGAGTACTTCTGAGAGCTTAGTCCTCCATTAAATGCCTTTCTATGCTTCATATGACAAAGACTGTGGAAGAAAGAGAAGCTCACAGGAAATTTAATCTTAGTGTTGAGTGCTGACCCCTGACAGATACAGCCTTAAGACACTTCTGTAGCTGCCTTTGGGATTGTGGTGGTGGCAAGTGCAGCATCCCTTAAGACAGAGATGGAGATACACTCCAGTTTGAAAAGGCACTTTTGCAAGCTGTAACCTAAGCTGCTCTGCAAAGTTAGGCACTCAAATACGTCCTAAAACTCATCTGAAGTTCTCTTCTGGTCCAATTTCCCTGCTGCAGCCACTATTAAATATAATTGTAAGATAGAAGGGAAAACATTCAAAGAATGTTACTGGCTTATGAAACTGAATTGCCTTGGCTGCTTCTGGGACAGGCTTAATGGGAGAAAACCCTCAATTGTATGGGCCCAGGGCTTCATTGTTGTTCAAATTGTACCTTCTCCTTTTCCCCTGAGGTTTAAGGACAGCAGCCATTATGTCAGTAACCTATAGATAGTGTCTGAGTCATTCTTTACAGCTAGAATGTAAAGGCATTAAATAATATATCCCCCTGGCTCCTATAAGCAGGGGAAGTGTTTGACTCCTCATTTTACAGGCAGAGAAAAGGATATGTGGAGGAGGAACATTATGTGCAGGGAGTCCTGGTAGTGCTGTGGCAGATGCTGAGCAGTTCCTGACTCCTTTGTCTGCAGATGGCTTTGACCCTGGCTGCCCACCTCAGCATCTTCCTAGGGCAGGCCTGAGTAAGTGGAGAATCTTAATGCAGCTGGAGTTGGGGGTTAAAGAGAAATGTTAGAATGTGGATGTTTTTCCCATCAGCTGTGATTCCAAGCTCGAATTTCTTGTGTAGCAGGCAGCTGGTTTCTGAACCACAGCTTGGATCTCAAGCTTTCAGGCAATTCTGTGTGATGCCAGAGTACCACAGGGATCCTACCAAAGCAATCCAGACTCACCATAGTGTGAATACAACCTCAAAGTGTACGTTCAGGCTGCTGTTACAGTAGGGATGCTCAAGTGGAAGCACTGCAGGTAGCATTTGTGGCCTCAAGTACGTTTATGTGGATGTTCAGAACAGAGAGAGAAGTGCCCATATCTGCCTGAGCTTAGTGCTTGTCCAGGATCACCTCCTTTCAGCCAAGTGGCCAGCCAGTCTGTGAATCTTGGCCCTGTGCATTTGCCTGAGTCTCTGGCTAGGGAGGGCATGGGCTTTAGTGACTGTGGGCCCTTGGCTGGTTCCTTTGTCCAGATGTTACATGACTGCAGTGGAGCATCCCTTGTACTGGGAGGGGGGAAAAGTCTGGTGTGACTAAGCCTGGAGACTTAGACCTGCATATTAGCATCTAAGTAAAATCACTGCCTCAGATTTTCCCTTTGCAGTGACTTCAGAGTCAGACATGGTCTCGAAACCAGCATCTGCCCCTAACCTCCTCCAGCTGTGAATGAGGAGCAGCTCACTAAGGCAGGGGAGCACAAAATGCCCAGGTCTGCCGAGTGTTCTGCTAGTTCCAGGCACGGGCATGCCTCTGCCCAGCAGCCCACTGGGTCAGCCTAGGGGGTCATGCAGGCTCAGGAGAACCCTTAACCTCTGCCCTTTGTCGTCTGCAGCCCTTTAGCCAGTGAGCTGCCGTCTCTTTGTTCTCAGCTTTTCTCCTCTCTACACCCCCATCCCTCTCTGGGAAAAATCAACATTTGCCTTTCAGAGCCTGGCAAACAGAAGGGGTCTGTATTACATCCTGATGGCAGCCCCAGGCTTGCAGGGCTCCGATGATAAATCCAGTGAAGTTTGTGGTGGGGGGACCCTCTGGAACACAAGTTTTGGAGTTCTGTGTGTCTGAAATGAGAGCAAGGAAGCAGTGAGCAGTCTCTGAGCAAATGCTGTGGCTGCAGGATAAAATTTGGATTGTATTGAGGTTCCAAGAAGGCAGCAAGAAATTGATTTAAAATCTAAATAAGGACTATTTTATGCATTTATTTTTTTAATGTGAAATAACAGATTGCTCTTAGTGTGCTAAAGCTGTGCATAGTGTTAAAGTGTAGCAGAGAGCCAGATGCTGGGCCGGGAAGTTTGCACCGGGAGTTCTCCTGTGTGGTCAGAGGCAGAGCGTTATGGGGAGTGGGGATGAGAGCTGTGGGGTGGCTTGGGAGTATTTAATCCATATGGAAATACCACATTGCAGTTTTTAAATTCCTTTCCCCTCCTTCAAATCTGACAATGATTTTCTCCCACTAATCCATGGCCATTGCCAAATGAACCTGAGGAAGTTAGGTGCACTGGTGGGTCTGTAAACGTTTGGGGTGTTTTGAAGGCAAAGGATGAGCAGTGGTGGTTTTATTTGTGCTTTTATTTGTTTGCGTAGTGCTCTGTGTGCCAAGCTTCTCCTTTATCCATTCAGGTTCCTGGGAACTCTTGTGCTATTAATGTTAATGATTAACTAACACATTTCTAGCTTGCTGAGGCTTTTATGGCACCTGGTTAATGTAAGAGTTTGAATCTTTCCTTCTTTGAGCAAGCCTGCACCTTAGATTAGTTCAGACACCTTCCTTCCCTCCTTCCCATCCCTGCGGGGATGCTACAGATCCTGCAGAAACAAAATGGGACCAGATCCAAGCTGCTCTCATGACTGCTTTGTGAGTTCTGACATTTTTGTAAAGCCTCCTCACTTAGCAGAAGTGCCATGAGAGCACTCTGTGGGTTCTTGGGTCCTACTTTTTCTCTTGGATTTCAGGAGCTAAGGTGTGTGAGAAAATGGGGAGCATGGTGAAGAGAGTAAATATAGAGGGGCCAGATCTGGTCAGCTTCAGCAGTGAACTGGAAGTGATTTTAGCCTTGACAGTAGTTACCATGCCTGTTGCCAAGCAGTACAGCTTCGCAAGGACAGTTTTCTGTCCCTGGGCAAATCCTCTC
Source organism: Psilopogon haemacephalus (assembly GCA_013396835.1). NCBI lineage: Eukaryota > Metazoa > Chordata > Aves > Piciformes > Megalaimidae > Psilopogon > Psilopogon haemacephalus. The sequence goes on along the minus strand of VWZI01017378.1, from coordinate 360,937 downwards.
CCTTCCCTCAAGCTGCTAAATAAAAGAAGCCTATAAACCAGCAAAACTGACAATACATACAAAAGACCTATTTTTCCTGTCCCTTCCAATCTGTGTGGATACTTGCATTGCAAATATGCATTTGTACAAGTCATCCAATGTGTCAGCCTGGTGACGTGGCATCCCCTTCTGCTGCCCTCTAACCAGAAGGAGCACAGATGATGACTAAAAGGGTTGGTTTTGGGGTTTTTTTTAATATGAAAAACTGCTTGTGCTGATTTTTTTTTTTGGTGTGCTTTTGTGATTGTCCAGCCTATCTCTGAATGACTATCAGCTGTGATGAATCTGTGGGCAGTAAAGAGCAGATGATCACAAGAGGTGGTGAAATGATCTCGTTATTCCTATTGAGTGAATGTCTGAGGGGTGAGTTTGCTCATCTCAGAGTAAACACACAGGGAATAGTCTCCATGCTGTTTGAAGGCCATTTTAACTGTTGAGCAACTTGCCAAAGCACTTGGGGTCTCACTCCAGTGTTTGAATCTTGCCATTGCCATTGAATGTCTCTGAGGAGCCAAGACGTTGTTCAAGCGCGAGCTTGAATTCACACTGACTGCATAAAAATGTGTGGTGTAAGTCAGTCCAGGCAAGATTTGGGCCTTGAGCTCCATGGGTGCAGCAGCTGATCTCCTGAGAATTACTGCAGTTTAATTTGAGTTAAAGTCTCAAATCAAAGCCTGAATTGGGGGCAAAGTTGAAGTGCTATGTCCTCTGTCATCTTCTACCACCATGTGCAGGACTTAACTTAGCCCTTTGCTGTGGCCAGGGGCTCTGGGCAGGATATTGCTGGGCTTGAGGAAGGCTTTCTAAGGTTGGAAAAACTGAAGCTTACTTTTTGCTGCCTCTTATCATTAGCACATACTTTTGGAGCATTTTTTTAGTGTTAGAATGTTTGACCCATGGCAGAAGCCTAACATTGTGGTAGGAATATATGCAGCTTGCTGATGCCCATTTTCCTGTGGTTTCCTCGAGGGTTATCTGAATTCCATCCCTGGCTGGGTTCCTTCTGTGTGTGACCTCATGGCTCCACTTGTGCCTGGCCCCAGCCCGATGATATCCAACTCCTACATGAGTGGAATGCTTGGTAGTGTTTTAGGCTGTGTTCCATGCTTAACCTTCAACCTAGACACCTACAGCTTGTTGGTGTGCCCACATGGTGGTAGCTGTGTTGGAGAAGGTCTGCTCCCAAGTCTGTAATTGGGGTGCTTTTGGGAGCAGCATCCCACCTCCTCCCCAGCATCCCTCCTTTTCCCTGGCATTCCTCCATCTCAGTGAAAGCTTAGTTTGCTGCCTGAGATATTTCACCCAGAATGAAACCATGCACATGAGCTGAAGGATTTTTCTAGCTGTGCTCAGCTTCTTTGTGAGTAGTTCCTATTACCCAGAATCTGGAAAAGTGTCTTTCATTCTCTAGTGGATGTTTCTGATTAGTGCTGGAAATGAATATGATTTTTTTCCTTTTTATTTTAAACATATTCCTTTTGAGGCTAATGTTGCAAGTAGATTTCAAGTTAATGGAAGTGAGGTTGTAATTGTGTGGTTCACTGGAGTCAGGCTTGAAGCAACAGGGATTCTTCTTCCTTTGCTACTCTGCAAACAGATTCCTTTCCTTTACAGTCCTCAGCTACCCCCGAGCCCCTCTGTCCCCAGCTGTCTCCAGTGACATCTACAGCTCCTTGTGCAGAATTCTACCTCTGAAGGCAATGTCAGCACTTAAACTTTGCAGCTGAATCTCCAGCAGCTGCTCTGGTATGTTGGAGAAACCACTGAGGGGATGGTTGTGCAGTATGGGTCAAACCATGTGTGGGTTATCCTCCTTCTGTTAACAGCTCCAGGCCTCATTACTGGTGATGTCCTCTGCAGCCATTGTATCTAAGGAGCTTTTAGAGCTTATCTGTGTGAAGCAGGATGCAATACTGCTGCCAGTGCTTGCCCATTGTCTGCATAGTACCTGCAGATAAAAATGAGATCGATTTTACACCCTGTATGGTCCTGAACAGATGGTCCTAAGGGTGTTGTGATGGATATGCATCTGGTACTTGTGCCAGCTCTGCCTCTGCTATGGAGCAAATGAAGTGACATCCTTGCTGCCATCTTTTATCTTCCCTAGGCAACATCAGAGTGGCCTGAGGAGTGCAGGTATGGCTAGGTGCCTCTGTGGTGCACAGGTTGGTGCAGATCTTGCCCTGGAAGGAGCCAACTCTAAATGTCAGCCTTTGCTTTAAAAACTGCTGGTGCTGAGTAGGTGCTTCTGAAGTGCTGTTCTGCCTGGTGAGGAGGATACTGGTCTTGGATAGAGACATGTCTCCAGTGCTGTCTGGACATCCTGCTGCATTCGTGCTGGGTGAAGAAGGAAGCTGAACCGTCTGATCTCAGCCCCACTAGTGAATACATTTAACAGAAGCAAGGGTCATGCTGGCTGCTCAGATGAGCTGGTGCCGCTTTGCTGACTCCAGCACAGTGTGTCAGGATGTCTCCTGCTGGGTTTGGCCCATCCCCTTCTGACACGACCTTTGTTTGGTTTGGGCTCATTTGTTTGTTTGTGTTTTGTTTTTTCTGGACCGCGCAGGGAGAGCAAATTCCTGGGTTACATCCTCCATTGTTTGCCTACACCCCATGGGTTCTCTTGATAATAGAAATTGCTCATTTGTTCTTTTCATTTTAATGTGGTATGAATGCAGTGGCGTGGATCACTTACTGGGAAGGGAACATCAGTCTCAAGTGGCCTGTCATGTTAATCACAGAAGGTTAGGGGCTGGAAGCAACCTCCAAAGATCATCCTGTCCAACTCCTCTGCCAGAGCAGGGTCACCCAGAGCAGATCACACAGGCAGGTCTTGAATATCTCCAGAGAGGGAGACTCCACAACTCCCCTGGGCAGACTGTTCTAGGTTTCTGTCACCCTCACCGTGAAAAAGCTTTCTCATGTATTTACATGGAACTTCCACCCATTGCTCCTTGTCCTGTTGTTGGCCATCAGGGAGCAGAGCCTGGCTCCCCCCTCTTGCCACACACTATTTACATATTAATAAACATTAATGAGGTCACCTCTCAGTCTCCTCTCCCAGCTAAAGAGCCCCAGCTCCCTCAGGCTCTCATTTTCATGACTCTGAGCTGGACTCTCTCAAAGGGTTCCCTGAGGCCTTTCTTGAGCTGAGGGGCCCAGAACTGGACACAATATTCCAGATGTGGCCACACCAGAGCAGAATAGAGGGGGAGGAAAACCTCTCTACTATTGTATTACTATTATATGCACCCATAGAAAGTTTGGGGTGTATCATATAAAACCTCTGATGTGTTTTGGAGAACATACATGCTGACTGTATTGGAGGCAAATGTCTCTGAACCATGTTAGCACTAGGTTCAGATTCAGCAGAGTCAGCTAGAAAAGTCACAGAGCAGCAACGGCAGTTTCCTGAGACAGGCTGGATTCAGGCTCCCTGCTCCGTGTCTGTGTCCTCTGCATCAGGGCAAGTATCTATAAGCTGCTCCCGTTTCAATACCGGAATGCTTTCCATCCGTGGTGTGTTACATCAGCAGCTGCAAGAAGCACGAAATAGTAGAACTTTTGGCCCAGCGCTGTCTGGAGGGAGTGATTTAAACACGAGCCTGGCTGGGATCTTGCTTGCACTGACACAACCCAATTGGAGCGATTCTTGGCTGCAGCCGTTGCAAAGCAGAGCCTGGCGAAGCCCAGTGTCCTCCAGTGCTGCTGCTGCTGCCTCTCTGCTCTGCCATATGGTCCCAGGCTGTGGATCTGGAGAGAATTAGTCGTTGATTATAAAACGTGAAAAAATATTGCTCAGCCTGTGAGCCAAGGTGAGGTTAAGCTCTGTGAGTGTTAGAACTTTGTCCTGCTGCGGCACATCCGCTGGGCTGAATGAGCTGTTCTTGGATTGACTGATTTTTAACTGCTGGACTCTGCCATTCTGAAGTTGTCCTGCCGGGGATGTGGAGAAGAATTCTTTCATTTCACTTAAAGTATATTTCTTTATGGCTCTTAGTCCAGTGTGCTGCAATAAATTTACAGCATGGCCTAAGGGCATTTGAACTGTGTTAAGAGAGAAGACTCACAGGCCTGTGTCTGGGGTGGGAACCTTTGATTTTGGTTCTGCAGACCTGAAACTCCAGGGTTCAACCTGCAGCTTGCACAGTATAAATAGAGGTGACCCCAGAACGTGCTCAGCACGCTGATGGGCTCCACTCCTGCCCACACTGCTGGCTTCCTGGCACTGTCTTCAGAGCAGCATATTTTTAGTTGTTGCTTTCTCATACTTTTTGTATATTTTTTCATTTATTATTTTTTTAAACAGATCTTCTCTTCCTGTCCTGCCTGGCTGCCAGCTTTCCCTGCTGTTTATCTGCTTTCCAGGACTGTGTCTGGGTCCTCTCTTAGTGGAGGGGCAGTAGGACATCATGGATAGGAAGCTTGGCTTGGACTCCTCCTTTTTTCCAGATTCACTGTTAAGGTGTTGGACAGCCTGTAGGAAGTTCTTGTTTGCTCCTATTGCTGAAAGGGGATTAATGGCACCATCATGGATTTCTAATGTTGTTAACAGGGGCTGAAGCAACAGCTGTCAGAAAAATTTCCTTCTAGTGCTGTCTCCAAGGCAAAGCAAATCGATTCTGCTTGCTCACCTTTGGGTTTCCTGATTCCAAAAGGGTGTGAAGAGTAATTGCAGCTCCCAGAAAAGCTGCGAGACAGGGCAGATAAGCAAACCTCAGAAGTGTTTGCATAAAAGCTACAGGCTCAGCCGGGGCATGGATGCTCTGATGGCTGTGCCACGTTGGATGCTCCAAGTCCTCTATGTGTTTTTCCACTGGAGTCGTTGCTACAGGGAACAAAGCCTATTTCCTATCTGTGATCCTGTCCAAGCTTGTAAGCTCCTCACTCTTCTTCCGTCCTGCTTTGCCACAGACTGAATGAAGTCTTTGAACATAAAAGGATGTATTTAACTAGCTCAGCATGGCTGCATATCTGCTGTCTCCAGTGTGCCACCCATAAGGGATATATTTCTCTGGCTTTTGAGCAATTATGAAAGCCAGATTTCAGCACTGCACCTTGCTTGCATGCAGATGAAGCAGAGGTGTTTGTTGTCTGCAAGGGGTGGAGGCAAGACTGGAGTGATCTTGCAGCTTGTTTGAAGAAGTGCTGGTCAAAACTCTGCTGAGCAGGGGAAACATGCCTTTTGGTTCTTGCTAGCATCCAAGGAGGCAGTAGATGTTTAGAGAGGAGAAAAAAATTAAGAAAACAGAATCAGGGACTGGGTTTAGCATTAAAAAAATAATGTGTTTAAAATAGATAATGATGGTTATGGTACACAAGCTCCCAGAAACTTCAGCTCTTCTCTCACTGCGCACTGAGTGATGTGTGTGGCAGCAGTCTGCCCTGGTGCGGTGCAAGTAAAGCTCTTTGAGGAGACAGGTTGGGTATTCACACGTGTGGATGGACGGTCCAGGCTCTATTTTTGGCCTTTTGGCCACGGTGCTCTTTGTGGGGCAAGGTTGAGTGGGGGATGGCTCTAGTTGATGCTGGCCAGAGGCTCTCCCTGTGCCACTGTGGTGAGACAGCAGTGCTGGTTCCTTGGGAGCAGCCCTGTGGCTTAGCCACGCAACGTTGTAGGCACAGAGACTTTTTATGTTAGAAGGGGAAAGGGAGGGAGAAAATACACATACATATGCAGATACATAAGCAGAGGGTTCTGAGTGTGAGACATATTTTCCATGTTGAGTTGCCAGGCAGCTCTTTTCCCTTCCCTCCTCCATCTCAGTGCTCATTGCTATGAAACTTTTCTTCCCTTTTATGTATTTTGCTTGCTTTTTCCCCCTATGATGCACTGTCCCAGCTGACAAGATTTGTAAATTTATGCCTACGCTACAAATTAGAGTGCAGAGGTGTTCTGCAGTTTCAATTTGTGCTGGTTTAATTATTTTCCAACAGATGTGATAGATGACAAGAATAGAGGTTTAAATAATATAATTCAACAATAGAGACCACAAGGGTCATCCAGTTCCAGCCCCCCTGACATGGGCAGGGACACCCTGCCCTAGATCAGGCTGCCCACAGCCTCATCCAGCCTGGCCTTAAACACCTCCAGGGATGTGGCCCCAGCCACCTCCCTGGGCAACCCATTCCAGGGTCTCACCACTCTCATGGTGAAGAACTTCCTCCTCACATCCAATCTGAATCTCCCCACCTCCAGCCTTGTATGTTTGAATAATAGTGTTTGACTACTCTAGGGGAAGGTGGGGGTCTCTCCTCAGGTGTTTTGCTGAGTAAAATAACACTGAACATTCCTTTGATGGCAGAGATGAGTGTGCATGGCAGATGCCCAAGTGAAAATGTGCCTTGCTAGATGCAGAGTCCTAGTGGGGAGATTGCTCCACATACTTTACTCACATGAACTGCCTTGGCCCATTCATTCCTTCCTCTTTATTGCAGGAATCAGCCGGACCTCCAGTGGGAGACTTCGCAGACTCAGTGACCAGACAAGTCCGAGTAAGTTGCATGAATTTCTCTCTTTGAAACTTCCTCATCCAATTAAAAAAAAAAAAAAAGTATTTAAAAATGGAGTGAATGCAAAAGGTAACTCTCAGAAATCACATCTCCTGCCTGCTGGGCCATGGTTTGAAAGGCAAAGCTGGCTGCTGATAAAGGCAGAGCTCTCTATACTGGAGAGAGACAACAGTGTATAAATCTATATCCATGTATGTTTTAAAAAAATATATGAAAAGAGAGGGCAATATAAAATAAAATATTAATTACTTACTGAATAATAGATCCAGAGAGTATAATTAGAAAGCCCTGCCTCAATTCAAGGGGTCTAACACAGGGCAACAGAAGGCAGGAATGGCCTGAGGTTGAAATACAGCTTTAGTAATTAGCAGCTCTTTCGTGCTCTCCTTAGCTATTATTTTTTATTGGATGTGGAGATTTATGGATTATACTTGCTTGTGACTAAATTTACACTCTTAATTACAGCTTCATGTTTCTGAAGCTGTTTCTGATTCGGAAGGAAGCAGGTGGGAGGATTTGTTTCTTGAGAAAGGTATTTTCCAGCCTTGGGAATGCAGTAGCAGAAGTCCTGGTTCTTGCAAGTAGCTGAGCCTGGGCACTTCACCTGCATGTGCAATGGAGTGGGTTGGGGCTGCCCAGGGACAGAGACAAGTCCTTGGTGCTTACCTACCATGACCTGGCCCAAGTTATCCCTTGCAAGTAGAAAGTGTCACTGTTCTCATCTAAAATACTCAAATTGGAGCCAAAACAGCCCATTTCTGGCCCTTCCCTTTTGCTGGCTATGCTAGCTCCTCTGATGAACCTGTGCTGCTCTGCAGTTAACCCTCTGTGGGCTGTCTTGGTCTTCACAATCAAGGTCTGTTGTACATTGCAGATGTTTATTTTTCTCATCAAGTGCTTTGCTGCAATCGAAACCTTCCTTCATGTTTCCTTCTCTGAGATGTGTGACCTCCCTTTGCCACTTCAGTATTTCTGGGATGCTGACAGTTTTCTGTGCTGCTTGCTGCAGTCAACCTGTCCCCAGAAGATCCCTGCTCACTTCCTCACCACCCTGCTCCAGCCCTGCTTTGTTCAGGACTTTCACCCTCTCCTGTCCCCTTGGTCTCTGTCACTCACAGTTGTTCCCTCCAGGCTCAATTTGCTATTTCAATTCATCCTTCCAGCCCTCATATCCTGCCTCAGCTCCCAGATGTACTTACCAAAACAGTCCTTTTCAGCTTTGTCCTCTGCGTGGGTGGGAGGAGAAAGCCACCCTCGGGATGTCTTCCTGCAGCAGTGGTTTCAGTGCTTTGCTGTATCAAGGCATCAGCGCAAGTGGAATGGGGATTAGTCACAGACCTCCAGCTAAGCGTGTGCTGAACGCCCTTGGAGCTGTGACGCTGCCAGCCTGGCCCTTGTCAAACACCAGTGACAGGAACGTTCATGTTGTGGCAAAGACAAGGGTGACAGGGGACATGGCACATGGTGACGCTACCCTGCTGCTGAGCTTTGCAGCTGGAGCAGCTCAGCTGTGCACTGTCACCATCCCCAACCCTGATGTGTCGGTGGCCAGAGTAGGCCACTGCACCCCTAACCACTGCCAAATGACAGGAAAAGCTCTTTGCTACGAGAATGGTGGAACACTGGAACAGATTGTCCAGGGAGGTGGTGGAGGCCCCATCCCTGGAGACATTCAAGGTCAGGGGGCTCTGAGCAACCCACTCTAGTTAAAGATGTCCCTGCCTACTGCAGGGGGGTGGACTAGATGACCTTTATAGGTGTCCCTTCCAACCCACTGCATTCTGTGATTCCATGAGAAACAGAGAGTGATGCTTGAGTGTGGAGCTGTGGTGTCAGGCCAGGTGCTGAAGCTTGCTGGCAGTGATCATTCAGCCCAGAAGAACTGAGCAGCACCTTAAAGCTGATGCTTCAGAGCTGGGCCACCAGTGCAGGTGCTGGTAGTTCTGACCTGAAGTGCATGTTTATCTTCTGCATAAAGTTGCAGGCTCAGCCCTGGCACTGTGTGTTTTCTCATGCATACACATGTGTGTGTCTGCAGACAGAAGAGGGAATTGGTTCAGCTCCAGAGGTAACTGGAGTGTAGAGAATCTAAATTGAAAGACACAGCACAGTTGTTGAAGCTTGTTTTCTTTAGACTCTAATTATATACTCTTCTACTTTTCTGGTGAGAGACCTTTTAAATTGTAATATTTTTCTTTTTTTTTTTTTCCCAAGTTAAAATCAAATGAACAGCTCAGTGCTCCAGTTTACATTGCAGTAAATATTTATGACTCCATATAACTGCAGCTCAATTTCCCCTTGTTTCAGGTCCAAATTTTCCCCTCTGCACATCTGGCCTTGCACCCAGAAGCTTTTATTCCTATAAAAGATGAATTGGGGCTGGGATGACTGAGCAGTGGTTGCAAGTGAAGCATTGTAGAAGGGGAGTAGCTTTGGGCTTTTTGCCACCCTAAACAAATGAAAGGATGACATGCAGTCCCAGAGCCACCAGCTTGGGATCTCCACAGCTACAGAGTCATCCACACACCATTTACTGCCTTCATGGTGAGAGCCTGGAGGTCTGATGTCAACCTCTTTTGGAAACCTTTCTCTGTGACTCCTCTCAATTTTCTTTGTCCCTTTGAAAGTGGTTGTCTGGCATTGGCAGCCAGCACTGCTGAGTGAGCAGCAGTTCCAGGCCTTTGGAGCTGTGGGGTTTTTTTGTGCATAGCTGCTGCATGGTCTCAGGTAAGCCAGTGAGGTAGGACTCTGCTGTGCCAGCCAATAGAGAGAGCTGGAGGCTATTAGGAAGTGTCTTGAGAGTGCTCATTTTTGAATGAGTGGGAAGAATAAACTTCCTGGAGGAACCCATACACCTGTGGGGCCACCATTTCTCTAGGGAGCTCTGCTTAGGGCTATGTGAATCCTGATCTTTGTTTGTTTGGATTTGGCTGCAAAAGTGGAGCTGGTATCAGCCATACCTGGTGAATGCCCTGGGAAGGGGAAGGCACTGAGTTAAGACAGTGTTTATGTCATAGTAATGGGGCTCTGGCTAGATAAAGAGATGCCAAAATTATTGGTACAGAAGCAACTTCTGATGTCCAGGACCCTGGAGGTGCTGAGCTGTGCCTAACCAAGGCCCATTCAGTCCTGGGCTCACTACTTGTTCCCTCTTCCTGCACCACTGCTCATCGTATCAGTCCTCAGCCCCTGCAGCTCCCTGGTTAGCTGGCTTGGGGCTGTGGCTCACCATCGACAGGAACACCACCATCATGGGGGGCAGCCTAATAGTGGGGCCTGGGAGGACCTCAGCTCAAGGACTGGAAGGCCAAGGATGATGACAAAGAGAAGATGGCATCTGCTGTGGACCATGTCTATAAGGTTGAGTTTTGTGAGTGGTTTGGGGGCTCTGTTTGACGAGAAAGAGGAGTGGGAAGCAGCCTCTTATAAAAGGCTCCATCAGAGTTGGCCCCTAAAATGCTACCATTGACTGCTGAGAGTATCCTAGGGCAGTAGTCTTGCAGAGCTAAGAATGGTACATCAGGAGAGTTACTTCCCACTGTACCTGATAAATATGAAAGCAAGCAATTCTTGCTGACATTTGCCATTGGGAGCAGTGATGTGTTCCTCAGGCAGCCAGAAAACAGCCCCCGAGCAGCTGGAGTGGAAGAAATGGGCATCGTGTTCCTCTGGGGCAGCCAGCTGTGCTCTGTGCTTTGATTTGTTTCCAGCCTACAATTCACTTTTTGCTAAGAGGAAGGAACTTCTCTGGTGGGGCTAATGCAGAAGGGTTCAGAAAAAGGCAGTTTGCTGATTTAGCTAAGCCAGCACGTTTGTTCTGTGTAGGTGACCTTGGGGAGGAGGATGCCTTCCGGTTGTGTTGCAGCAGAATTGCTCCTGGGTCTGCACTATTTGTGTGGCAGGTGCTTTGTTTGTGAGAGGTCCCAAAGGGGTGGGAGGGGAGCAGGTGCCTGTGCCTCAGCTTTCCTGTTTCGGCCTTTGTCTGGCTGCATGGCTGCCTGGAGCCAGCCTGAGCCCAGCAGGGGCACAGTGCCAGGGCCAGCTGCAGTCCAGGGCAGGCACAGCTCTTCCATCCAAAACAGGCAGGGCCCTAGCAGCCCTGCTTCTGCATCATCAGCAGCTGGCCAAGGATCAACCACAACTTGTCTCGGTGCCTTTTGGAAGCGTAGATCATAATTTAGAGAGGATGAAGCTCCAGGCCAGTGCTCTGGATTGCGTTAGAAAGGGGCACTCACTGCTGTCATGAAGCCTTTGTTGGGGCAGCTTGTCTTGTACTGCCTAAACACTTCTCTTGGCTATAAAGTGGAGGGACCCCAGTGCCAGGCTCTTTGCTGTTTGTGCCAACTTGAACCACTTCCCCACCCTTTAGGCTGATGGTGGTAGACAGAAGATGCCAGAAGCCAGAGTGGGTGAATGAGTGTGGGCTGGAGATGGAGGTGAGATGATTCAGAGATTCTTGCCAGAGTGTGAGTCTGAGGGGTTTTTGCTTGGAGCACAAGCTCTAGGGCACCACGACTATGATGACACTGTACCCAGGATGCCTCTGCAGGAGCTGGTAGCTCAGATTAATAGAAGTAGAGCAAATATAGTCTTGTATGAACATTTCAGTAAGCCATGCACAGAGAGGTTGTCTTATTTTCTTTTGCCTGCTTCACCCTTTAGTAATTATTGATGTTCCCATTTCATAGTTGAGGGAACTAGGGCAGCAGAGAAGCTGAAAGCTGCACCTTTTGCATTGCCTGTGATTCTGGAGATGCCTCCCCAAGGGCACTGAAATGGAAAGATGTGTGGCCAGGTGGGAGGAAGAGCTGAACACACACAGCTGTAGGCAGAACTTAAATTGGCATCAGCGCTTCAACAGAGTCAACAGGATTTCGGCAGGGCTTGCTAATTTGGGATGCTCCAAAATCAGTCAGAAAGTTGAAGGTAGATAAGGCAACAGACCTTGATATTTCCAGCTCCCAATTTAATGCCTTGCCCTGAGGACTACCCTGGAGTCTGTAAGAGAGCAACTTCAGAAATTGGTTTATGCAAGAGTGCAGGTTATGCAGAACAGAGGAAACAAAGGAGATGTCAGAAGCCAGGGGCTGCCTGCTGGAGCGTGCACCATTAGTGTTACGTAAACTAAGGCACAGTGCTATAAAAACCAGTAGGATTTGGAGGCTTTTCCCCAGGGAAGTGCTGTCAGAACAGTCACCCATCTCCTGCAGCTTGGACACAGCCACCCTCGCTCCTGGAGCACAACCTTCTACATGCCACTGTGGTTATCTCTGCAAATGGAGTTTGGGAACCCCATCTGTAAACTTTGGTCCAGACCTTCAGGATATCCTAACCTTTGATGTATCCAGTTTTGACTTCCTGTTGACACACTTGGATTCAGGCTGTGGGTGCAGCACTTCAGGTCCATCTGGAAGTGGTGAGGCTGCACATCTCTTCATCTTTTTGCAGGGCAGTGTCTTTGGCACAGATATGTGAGGCTGCACGTGTCTCCACCTCTCTGTAGGGCAGTGCTTTTGGCACAGACAGGCTGCACATCTCTTCCCCTCTTTGCAGGTTGGTGTTTTTGGCACACAGGTGTGAGGCTGCGCATCTCTTTGCAGGGTGATTTTTTTTTCTTTAGCACAGACATGCCTTTCATCTTGGTGGAGCAGCAGAGGGGTTAACTAGAAACTTGTGGTTGCAGCCTCATTGCTTTGGACGTGTCCCTAGATGAGGTCATATGAATTTCCGTGGGCAGCCTCTATTCCCCTTTGTGTTAAGCACCACACTGCCCACCCCAGCTGTGCAGATCTCCGTGCCAAAGAGCGTCCCCATGCACATGCACCACTCGCTCCCCTCGGGCTCCCTGGTGACAAGCCCTCCTTTGACATGAGTCCTCTTGGTCTTTCTCATCACAAGGGCAAAAGTGGCAAAGGGTGAAGCTTGGCCACCAGCCAACCTGGAGAGTCCCTTCTGCAGCAGTGTGGATCCACGATTGTGGCTTTGCAGGAAATCTCAGCTCCAGGCAACAAGAAGTTAAAGTGCAAAGGCTGCTCCTGCTTCAGGTGCTGGAGGCTGAAGGATGGTGCTTGCATAACACAGACACGTGGACTCCAAGCTGCCTGGGAGAGTCCTGTGGGGCTCCACGTGCTCCAAGCAGAGATGTGCATTACTCACAGTGAATGAGGGAGTGGGGGTGCTTATGTGCCCAGCTGAGAAATTAAGGAATAGTGATAGGTGCCTTGGGTCTGTTGGCTGCTGAGGGCATGTTCTGAGCACTGGCTTGTCATCCTTGTTCCTTTACTATAGCCATGATTCATCTCCAGTCCTATGCATAGGCTCTTTTAGTCCCTAAAGCCTCTCCAGTAGTACATAACTGGTGAGCAGGTAGGTCTCCTGATGGTTTCTTTATGCAGCACCTGGAACTATGTATGAAAACAGGTCGTGCAAGGAGTAGCTGAGGGGACTGGGGTTATTTAGTCTGGAGGAGGCTTGAAGGAGACCTCATTGCTCTCTACATCTCCATGAAGGGAGGTTATAGTGAGGTGGGGATTGGTTTCTTCTCCCTAGTATCAAGTGAGAGGAAATGGCCTCAAATCGCACCAGGGGAGGTTTAAGTTTGACATGAGGAAAGGTTTCTTTCCTGAAAGTGTGGCCAGGCATTGGAACAGGCTGCCCAGGGAGTCACCATCCCTGGAGATGTGATGTTAGGTTGTCAGTTGGACTTGATGATCTTAGAGGTCTTTTCCAACTGAAACAAATTCTACCATAGTAGAGACAGGAAAGCGTAAATTAGTAGTTTAGGAATAACCTGGGATTTGATGCTCTGTGGAGTTTGGAGGCTTTAGCTGCTGATTGTCTTTTACTGGAGTGAGATATGGGTTTGTTGGTGAATGTTAGTGAGCTTTCCCCCAAGGCAAGAGGATGTGGAAGTGTGTGGTGCAGCTCCTCCAGGACAGGAGCAGTAATCCTTGAGCGAGGTTATTTGACACCAGCTGTTTCTGGATTAAGCTTCTAATGCCCTTTCAAGGGAGCCTCACATCAGCTGCAGCAGAGGGGAGATCAGGGAAGAGGAATGGCAGTGGAATTGATCTCATTTGTCTCTTCCCATTTTGAAGGATGGAAGAAAAAAGTACAACCTGGTCCTCCAGAGGACAGCACAATGACTTGGGAGGGAGAAATATAATTGTTATCATCTCTGCCAGCCCTAGTCCATGTTCCATGAAGAGCATGGCTACAATGGTACAGGGCTGACCCAAAATGCCTGTGCAGGAGCTGATGGAGCAGGTATGGAGGAGCTCTCCTGGAGGTGGTGAATGAAAGGACACACTTCCAGCCAAGGTGTCAATGGGTGCTAGAGGAGCAGGATGAAAATATGTGGAGGGGTTGCAGCATCTGGCCCCCTTCCCCTTAGGAAAAGGTGCCAAAAAAGCCCAAGCAGGAAGGAAGGCTGGTGTGCTGTGCCCTGGTCTGCCTGAGCAACCTCCTGCAGTGCTGCTTACCTCAGCAGCTGCCTGTGGCCACACTTCTCTCAGCTCAATACTTGCATTTCTCCCTGGTGTTTTTTGTCATCTTTTTTGTTGCTGAAACATTGGTTTGCAAATTGCTTTTGGGCACGTTGGCATGCTCAACTTTCCCTCTTCCCCTCAAAGTCTGCTGTCCCTCATCACGTGGGCAGAGGCAAATTCTCCAGCCCTGACTGCCCACCACAGGCATCCTCTGAGCCTCCCAGGCCAGTGCATCGGCGGTGGGCAGTGTTTACCAAAGCCTTCATTTACCTTGGGCACTGAGCACTGATTTACTCCTTGCTATATTTATCTTGTGTCTAAGGCTGCAAAAGTGATGGGAACAGCCTTTCATGCCCTTCATTGCAGAGATGATTTGCTTGCCGGGCAGCTGTGGACCTGGGTTGGTGGAAAAAGCACTGCAGATGTCCAGGGCTGATTTGCAGAGTGTGCAGCCTCTCTGCTGATATTTTGGTAGCCACAAAAGCAATGTGTGAGGTCCAAAGGAAGCACCAGTAGCAGGAGGCATTCTTGATTGACTCAAGGGAGCAGTTCCTCCTTGGCTTAATTTTTTTGTGATTAAATTTCCGGTCAAAAAAAAAGTTGTGACATTCAGAGAAGTGTGAGGTGTGGATGATTCTACTGTTTGGTGAAAATAGGGTCTGTAGCCCAATTCCAGAGCGTCTGTCCTTCAGTGGATTGGCCATTCTTCAGCAATGGGCATTTAAGACATAGTAAGTCATGATGGTGTCTTCTGGCTGCATCACACCCAGATGGCATCTCTTGAAGACTTCACTCCTTGGCAACTCCTTCTGCCAGGCAGGAGCTGTTGCAGTGACCTGTCCAAGAGACAGGAAGGTGGTGTTCAAAAGAAGAGCAAATACAATAGTGCCATTGGGAACTCAGCTTTCCCCCAGCAACTGCTCTGAGCAGGATGACCACAGGCCTTTAGGTGTAAAGTAATTCCCCTGTTTTGGGGACTCGGGTGGTGAACGTTGAGAGGGCAAGGACGGGTGGTAGGGAGGAGTCTGGAAAGGGGAATGTAATCAGAGGATTGTGGAAGAGGTAATATTTATCTGAGACTCCCTGTGCTCTCCCAGGAGGGTGTGTGTCCAGTCCTCCTGCCTTGCCTTTCACTCTGCACTGCCAGCTGCTATTAATACTTCAGCACATGAACCTTAAAGCGTGAGCAGAAAGCCCAGGGAGGGTATACAAGAGATTTCCGGCAGCTGGAGGCTTTCTAGGCAGAAAGGTTGAGAGCCAGCGTGGACAAGAGTCCTAACAGGGGCTCTCCTTAAAGGTACATCCTCCATGGAATGGGATGGAACAATGGGGGACTTGTGTAGGCATCACCTCAAGGAGCTGCATGGACTTGGGGCAGGAGGAGGGGTGTGCTGACAGGCTTTAGCCATCCCCCACTGCAGCTGTCATATGTGCTTCTAGGTGATGGATTCCGTGTCCTGGGCAGGGTCTTTGGCTTGGCAAAAGTAATAACCCAGGAGGATCTGTGTTCCCCTGTGCTGGAAAAATACAGGTTTTTATTAGAAATAATCAGGGAAGATCAAAATAGTAGTTGGCAGCAAATTTGAAGCAGCTGAGAGCTGTGGTCCAGGGCAGGGCAGCTCTCTGTCTGCCCGGCTGGGAAAGGAGGGTGGAGGATTGGAGAGGTGAATAAAATATAACTGGCAAGGAGCAAGGCAGCAGCAGTCACAGGATCAGCACCTCCCTTGGAAAGAGGAGAATCTCACTGGGTTGGGGTTTGGAGGGTATTTTTTTTTTTTCAAATGAAGAGGAGGATTTTAGCCAGATTTTTTTTTCCCCCTTTCCAAATGTTAAGGCTCATAAAAATGCAGCTGAAAGGTTCTTGGAGCAAGCAGTCAGAGGAGGCTCAGGTACTGTCATCTGCAGGCTGGGTCCAGCCTCAGGGTAAATGGCATAGAGGGAATATAATGGAGTAACACTTGACTGCATAGTTTGAGTTTGGACCTGTATTTCCTCATGTGAAAATGCTTCACTGAATGCAATCTGGGCTAGGTATGCTCTGCTCTGCTCCCCTGCACTGTCCTCCCTCTCTGCTCTGTCCTCCCAACTTGCCAGTGCTGCAGATAACTGAGCTCTTGAAAGAACCAGTCGAATCCCTGTTTTTCCTGCCTTTTCAAGTCCCAGACATCTTTGGCTGCTCTGGCTGCTTCCCAGTGCCTTTGTCAATGCAGCTTGAACCTCTGATCCCTGCAGCACTGGGCTTGCAGTGCTCATCCTTTCCAGCTCGTTCAGCAGCAGGGCTGGGGTTACAGAGTGATACCTGTCTGGCTTGCTGAGAGCCTGGTGGAAGTGGCCAGATGTGATAGTGGGACTGTGTGTGACCTAGGCAGAAAAGAAAATACCTCTTCTGTTGGATGAAATGCCACAGGAACACAATCACAGCACAAGCCCAGAGAGGCACACAAGAAATTGCAAATGGATCTACCTGAATTACCTTCCACTCCTAAGTTTCTCTATTCCAAATTTTCCTATGCCTGAGCTAGAAATCTAGCTCACAAGCGACCACACCAAGGAAAGGTGTGAGAGAAAGAAAACTGAAACCGTGCCTGAAGCAGGGTTTGGGTTGCTTGCTTTCTTGTGATTTCCTTCCTCGCTTTCTCTGCACCTGGCAGTGCTTCCTGCTGGCTGCCACCCCTGGTAATGTTTGAGCCTGCGAGGTGGGGTGAGGGAAAGTGTGCACCCCTGTGCCAGCCTCTGCGAGTGGGGGCGGAGCAGGGCTCCTGCTTTGTTCCAGCTGCTTGTTTGCAAATGGAAATCGGGTTTATCTCCATGGCAAATAGCCCTGGTTTCCTAAAGGCTGCTTCTGCTGCTTTTCTCTCCTTGTGGCTTTGCCAGAACCTGGGAGACTTACTGAACCTAGATGTGCCTGACTTCCCTCCCCAGTCCTTTTAACGGTAGGATTAGAAAGTGCTGTATGTGTTACCTTGCTCTATTTAGACTTATTCAGTCCACAGGCCACTAAGTACCCATTTAAACAGGTACCTGGTGAGGTTTTATGAAACCAAGGAGGGTGGAGAACCCCCAGCCCCATAATGTGCCACCTGTGGCAGCAGCTGGAGTGCTTTGTGATCACTGCTTCAAAAGGAGACTCACAGCTGCACCTTTAAAGTGAATCCATTAACATTTGCTTGAGGACTTGAAGTTCGTGTGAGAGTGTCTACCTGGAGGTTTTATGAGTTTAAAGTTCAATTGCATTAACCATTGGTTGGATTCACATCCCTGAGTGCCTCCTGGTGATCTGGCCTGTGAGAAATGACATCTTTGCTTTGTCCCTCCTGATCACCTGGGCCTGGATGAGTTAAAGTCTACAGGCTGAAATGTGTGAGCTGTCTCCTTCTCTCCTTCCTTTCCATTCACCTTTTTCCTTTCTTGGTACTTCCCCAGAGGTTTTCCCTTCCTCCCCAGCATGAGGAGTTTGACAGTAAAGGTTGCTCAGTGGAGGCAGTGGAGTGAATTTTGTGCTGTATGAGGCTGTGCAGCTCCCCTGGGTCTTTGCTTTGTGTCCAGCACCTTCGAGGTCTGGAGCAGGAAACGTGGTTTTGTACTATTCATGACTAAACATTGCTTATTGTCCCTGCTCTAATGCCTTGGGCACTGGCAGCAGGGACATGCAGAGCTTTAATGGCAAATAGTGAATGGACAGGAATTTGGGATGGAATCTAAACCTCTCTGCTCAGGGAACAACTTGCTGGGGATTAGAGAGAAACTTTCCTAAGTAATGGACCATCCTGGGACTGAGTTTTCTGCTATCTGGTGTGCAGTAGTTGCAGCTGACTCAGGGATGCTGTCCTTAGCCCACCATTCGTGTTCCTCCCTCTGGTTTGGTGACAGTGATGCTGTCATATAGGAGAAATGCACCATACTGAAAACCAATGTGACGTGGGCCCAGGCTGTCCAAAGGTCCCAGCAGTGCCTGCGATGCCTGGAGCCTTTCCTTGGAAGCTGATTCATTCAGACAGGAAACAATTTGTCCTTCTGCCCACACTGTGGGGGGGAAGGTGCCAAGTTCTGTTACACCTATCACACTTGTGATTTTCCACGTGAACTGTGAGCTCGTAGGGGGCAAAAAGTGTCGAGTGTGACGAGGGTCGTGCCAGCACCCCTGCCCTGTGCGGTCCCCGTGCCTTGCCTCCGGGCTGTGGGATGCATGTCCTGTTTGCCATCTCTGGGGACACTGCCCTCGCATCTGCCTGGGTGACTCAGGCTCCACACCATCAATAGGAATTGGCAGCAGATGACACGGGAGGGCGGCGTGGGGAGGTTTGGGCAGCGCTGTGCCCGCAGGCACGGTCCCAGCGGAGGTGCCAACGCAGTGTCCCCGCTGCCTGCCCCGGCCACCGGCCAAGTGGAAGTTTCCGAGCGGGCCAGCCCATGGCTGTGGCCGTGCGTCCTTCCATCGCGGCTGGGGACAGCAGGATCCGGTGACAGGCTGCACGGGGCTGCTCTGCTCCCTCCGCACCCTTCCACCCTGCCCGGGCAGCCAGGGAAGGAAGACTGCTCTCGCATCCCACCTCTGCTCCGCCGGGAGCCCAAGGAGAGGACCGACAACTTCAGGGCACAGACTTTCACTATCGCTTCCAGGCTGGCTGCAGCAGTCCTCTCCTTATCGCCGTGAGCAGTGGGGAGGAAGGCGAAGCGGGGCTGGGTGCCAGGGCCGGCGGCGAAGCTCTGCAGCGAGTTGCACAGGGAGAGTAAACACGAGCGGCGCTCGGGTCCTGCCTGGTAGCAGCGGCAGCAGCCCATGATGCTGTGCTTGGAATGAAGTCAGCCTTCATCAGCCCAATAGTTTATGCATGAATCGGAACTTCAGACCTGGCAGGGTGGGGAAACGCGCAGGATCTGTGCTCTTTTATAATGCCGGAGCCAGGGAAGGAGGAGGGGATAGAGGAAATAGCAGGAAAATAAGGCTCGGGAAGCGGGGAGTGATTTGAGAAGCTGGACGAGTTGTTCGCTCTGTTATTGTGAGGAGCCAAGTTCCTTAAGCATCTCCTGGTGGATACCGAGAGGGAGCTGTGGAGGCTGGAGCGCTCCCCTGGAGGCTCGCATGCTGTAGCTTTAAGACTGTTTTACAGAGGACTTGGGATTTCCAGTTTGCCTGCGCCTGGTGGAGTATTTCAGGGAGTTACAGGATTTTTTCGGGTCATGCACCCCCTCTTTCTTTTTTCTTCCTCCTTTCTCTTCCTCTCCCGCTCTTCCTTTTCATTTCAAAGAGACAAAGCTACTTCAGTTTGGAGCACAAACATATGATCAGCACATGGAAATGTGGTAATTTGGATGCATTCATGATTGCAACAGATTGAAGAAATTAGACCAGACAAAGAGCTTTTTTTGGAAGAGGAGGAGGAGGAGGCAAGGCAAGGAGGGAGGGAGAGTGGGGGAAAGAAGGGGACGCCACCGAAAAAAGGGACGGCCGTGACACGCGGATGCTAATTATATCCTGTAGTAATGGAGAGGGACCGGATTTCAGGTAGGCTATTGATCCTTAAATATGTTGTCTTCTGCCTCTGCCTACTACCTTGCCAGCAGCTCCTGCACTTCTAAGAAGAGAAACAGCCACATTCCCAGTGGATTTCAGCCGATTCCTCTATTTATTTCCTTGTCCTTTTTTTTTTTTTTTTCTTTCAATGCTGCCTTCCTCCATTTCTTTGTTTTTTTTGTTGTGGGTTGTTGGAGTTTTTTTCTTCCTCTCCTTTTTTCTTCCCCCCCCCCATCCTACTGCGCCCTCTCGACAGAAGGTGGTTCCAGCAGAAGCTGAGAAGGGGGGGCGAGGGGGAAAAAGAAACTGCTTTCTAGGTCTGGATTTCATTTGACTCTCTCTCTCCCCCCCTCCTGTTCCCATGTGCTGCACGGCGCGGGGGGATGAATGCTGAGCCTGTTAGCTCAGAGCTGCGAGCCGGGAAGAGGGAGGAAAATAGC
Organism: Psilopogon haemacephalus; assembly: GCA_013396835.1. Lineage (NCBI taxonomy): Eukaryota > Metazoa > Chordata > Aves > Piciformes > Megalaimidae > Psilopogon > Psilopogon haemacephalus. Next base: position 340,943 of record VWZI01017378.1, on the reverse strand, counting down.
CCAGCTCTTGGCATGGAGACGCGTTTCTGCTCTGAAGGTTGGCTCCTGAGTTTGTGTGTGTGTGTGTGTTTTGTGGTTGAGCTTTCTCTGCTTGCCAAAGTATCTTCCCCCAGCTTTTGCCCTCCCACCCTGCCTGCCTGACTGGGCAGGAGCTGCCTGCACGTCCTGCAGCAATGCTGGAGCTGGTGGCCAGCAACTTGGGGCAGGCTTCACCTTGCTGGCCAGGCACGGGGGCATTCGGGTGGGGACTGAAAGATGAAGGTGGGGGAGTGGAGCTGTAAATAACTCCATTTAATTTCCCAGCAAATCCCAGCTAATGGTGCGTGTCTGAGTAGTTCTAAAAACTGCTCCCGGGTACGTGGAGCTGCTGGGGAAAGGTGTTGCAGGGAGTTGCTCATGAGATGGCTGCGATGGACACTGCTTGCAGAGAGAGGGGACAGGCAGGGTGGCATCGCTCACCAGGCTGCCTCACTGCGTGCCTGAGCAGGACAGCCAGGAGCAAAGAAGGAAAGCGAGGGAGGGGGTGTCTGTGGGGACCCGGTGTGCTGCTGTGGGTCTCCCTCCTCCCACTGCCTGTGTGACACGGCACAGTTTGCCCTTCTCTGGCATGGCAGCCCCAGGGAGGCATGGGGCCTCTTCTCCTGGGCGTTCCCAGCCAGCTGCTGGGCATCGGCACTGGGAGGGAAACCACAGGGATGAGAGGAAAAGCTCAAGCCAGGGTGGAGCAAAACTGTGGCCAGAGAAAGCTGCTCTCATAGCTGGCCTGTACCAGACCCATTGGGCCACATCCAGGGATGTGCTGAGGGCACCTAGTGCCCCTGGATGAAGACTTCCCTGCAGAAGCATCCTCAGCTCCCTCATGCCTCTGGAGAGTGTAGATGGCATGTTCTTGCCCCTCTCTCCATCTCTAGCTTATGTGTTCTCCCTCGGTTTGAGCCACTTCAAAGCATTCCTAAGAGCTGCTTGTAACTCTGAGCCTGGTGGGTGTTTCAGCAGCTCAGGGGTTTGGGCTAGACAGCCTCTGTTGTTGTGTGCAGGCCTCTGCTAGGCAGAGATGTGGGGCAGAGGGAGGGATGGTAGGGGCACTTTGATTCTGTCATAGTCTGACCTTTTATATCTCCCTAAATGTCCTTGGTGCAGTGCTGGGTCCCTTTCCTCCCCACAGAGGAGGTGGTGGAGCTCTGCAAAGGGCCATGGGTGAGAAAGGAGACTCCCTAGTGATGTTCTCCAGCAGAGCATCAAAGGTGGGTTTGAGCCCTTGAGCTGCACATTGTGTTCAGCATCTGTGAGGAGCAGAGAGCTCTTGTGCCTGGGCTGGCTGTAGGGGATGCCCCAGCTAGGAAGACTCCAGGCATGCATGTGCAAAGATGCCAGAGCTCTTGCTGACCCTCGGGAATACATCTGCAACATGCTGAGGTCCAGTGGTGCAGTTTTCCTGGAGTTCTGCTGGAACTGGCTGCTGAGCTGCAGGCAGGGCACATGGATGTGCTTGGTGGCCTGGGCCAGGCATAGTGAGTAAATGTGGAATGTGCCTTCACCTAAGGTGGTTGTGGCCGTGGTGGGAGGTAATGAACGTGGCCACTCTGCACTCACCCAGCTGTGAGTGGGTTTGTGTGCATGAGACTCCAGAGCCATGCAGGCCATCTCCATGGTGTTTCTGCTGTTTGTCTCCAGCATGAAATAGGGGATGGGGAATGGATAGATGGGCTGCAGGGCTGGGCTCGGATTTCCCTGCAGGTCCCTGCTCAGAGGGGTCGGTGTGGGCAGGGAAAGCTGCTCAGCTGGGGCACTGTCAGGGGGAACACTAAACCCCTGCTTGGAGACAGAGGAAAACTGAGCTTAAGTTGGTATCACAGAATTGCCTAGACTAGAAAAGCCTTTTAAGATCTTTGAGTCAAATAACCTACCACTGACAAGTTCCTGACTAAGCCATATGATGAAGCATTATGTCTGTGTGACTCCTAGATACCTACAGAGATGGGGACTCCACCACCTCTCTAGGCAAGTCTGTTCCAGGGCTTGACAACCCTTTCAGAGAAGAAATTATTTCTGATATCCAACATAAACTTCCCTTGATGCAACCTGAGGCAGTTTCCTCTTGTCCTGTCATTTTTTACTGGCTTGAACAGACTGACCCCTTTCAGGTAGCCACAGAGAGTGATTTGGGCACAGAAGTGGCACTGTCAGCAGGTCAGGCTGTTGGCTCCCAGGTCCATGGTGCAGGGTGGATTCACAGAGTGAGCTGCTCAACTCACACTGGTCCTGATGCTGCTGGCATGGAGTGGCCATGCCAGCCAATGTCCTCCAAGGGTCTGGCAGGGCCATGGGCTCTGGCACTGCCACACTGGTGGAGAGAGGTGCAGGGATCAGAATTCAGCCTGTGGGCAGTGGCACAGCCAGGGTGCTGCCTTTGGTGACTAACTGAAAGATGACTCAGATGAAAGCAGCTCCGTGCAGTGCTGGGGGCCACATCCCAGTCACTGCTCTGGCCCTAAACATGCTTCCAATTAGTGTCTGTTGTGGGTGGGAATAGCTGAGTCCTGAGCTGAGTGTGGGGCGAGGGAACCCCAGGGCAGGTAGGAGTTGGGCCTGGCTTCCTCTCTGAGGGCTGCTTTCTCATAGCTGCTGGAGCTCAGCGTGTCCCATGGGGTGTCCTTTGCTCAGGTAGAGCTCAGGCTTTCTTGCACAGTGGTGTCCTTGACCTAGGATGCCATCTGTGGGGGTGACAAGCACCTCACGCTGTGGGGAAAGGCACTGAAGGGGCAAGGTGATGCTGTTGGTCTGTGCCTGGTTTGCTGGCAGCTCTGGGGAAGCAAGGGTCTACCTCAATCTCTATAACGTGGCACCAGTCTCAGGTGGTGCCTGTGGGTGGCCCTGTAAGAAATGCAATCTTGTGTAACCTGCTAGCTCTTTTATCTGGTTGAACCATCTCTCTCACGTTTCTGCAAGCTCATACTGCATGAAAAGCCTTGGCTCAAAATAAATTTATTTCCAGGCATCCTTCTTGGATGTTTCTGGGGCTAGAGAGCTGTGCTGTGGGGCTCTTGTCTTCCTTACAGCTGCTCTTTCTTTCTGCCTTGCCAGACTGCTTTGGTGGCAGTGGCCTGGAGATGGCTCTCCTGTCTTTCCCTAGCAGATGGCTCTTTTGTGACTAGTCCAGATCTTTCTACAAAGCCTCAGTCCTTAATGCCATGGGGCTCTTAGCTCCCTTTAAAAGAGAGGGAAGGGCCTGCAGCACCATGAGCAGTGGGGTTTTGGTTGCTGCCATAGTGGGGTGACAGGAGACAAATTATTAATGTCAGCTTTGGAATTACACTTTGGAAGTTCATTTTCAGAGTTACCAAATGCTGGTGTGCAACACCTGACTGCAACCAGTGGTGCTTGTTGGGAGGAGCCCGGCAGCTGGGAGTGCTGTAGGTGCCTGCAGTCTGCTGAACTCCAGACAGAAGGATGAGCTCTTTGTTAACCCCTTGGTGGCCACTCTCAGCTACACACCCACTATGGACCTATGGACATGTTTGCACAGGGTGTAAAAAGGTTTTACACACCACACTGCCCACCTACATGACCTGAGCAGCAAGCCGAGAGCCCCTGGCTGCAGTGTGCAGGGGCTGTGCTGGCAGCAGCCCTCAGACTAAATGATGCAAGACAGAGCAACTCCAGTGGTCCTCAGCCACCTGGGAAACACCATCTGCCTAGGCTGAGCAGCAGGAAAGTAGCCACCCTGTATGTGAATGCTGGAAGGGTGAAGTTTGTTTGGAGGGAATGTGCTTGCTTCTTCATGTTTTTCAGAGTTCTTCTTCACAGTATTGGTAGCAGGGCAGAGGGTTTGGAGCTGCTTCTCATCAGGCCAACTCTCTTTTCACAGAAGCACAGAATGGTAGGGGCCAGAAGGGACCTGGAAAGATCATTGAGTCTAAGGCCCCTGCCAGAGCAGGTCACACAGGAGTGCATCCAGGCGAGTTTTTAAGATCTCCAGAGGAGGAGACTCCACAACCTCTCTGGGCAGCCTGTTCCAGGGCTCCAGCACCCTCACAGTGAAAAAGTTTTTCCTTATATTCACACAGAACCTCCCACTTTCCAGCATGGACCTATTGCCCCTTGTCCAGTCATTGCACATCACTGAGCAGATCTTTTCTGTCTCCAATTTTGTGATGTCTCTGTTATTCCTAGGAAATGCCAGATAAAAGCCTTTTTAGTGCTCTACTCATGACTGTTCACCTCCTTTATCAGACATTTTTATTTCTTTTTCCTCTGGCTTGCAGCACATCACACATATGAGACACCAGGTCAGGCAATTAGTCTGGATGATTCTACCTCCTGTTAGATCCCACTGCATTCATCCAGCCCTGGCACCCAGGGACACCTTTCTGTCTGTCCTGCCTTTGCTGGTGGCTGTTGGTCTGGCCTTATCCCTTCCTTCTGCTGTCAGTGTCCTTGATGCCCCTGTGGTTTGCTGCAGTGTGCAATGCCCTGTCCCCCAGGGCTGTGGGCTTCTGTGTTGTGTACTGTGAAAATTAGCTGAGTTTCTTGTTCAAGCAATTACAGAGCATCCGGGATGAAGGTAGTCACCTGCTGTGATGGCAGATTTTGGTTCAATCAGTCCTAACTCTATGCATGGCCTCTCTAGAAGAGTTTGGTTTTCGCGAGGCTGTGGAGTTGCCTCTGCAGGTGGCTGTGTTTGCAGCGTGCTCCGTGCTGCTCCAGCCCACTCTTGGCTGCCTCCTCCTGCCTGGCCGGGGATGCATTCCCACAGTTGTCTGAGGCATGTCAAGGTATGAAGCATTATCCATTTCCTGATGTCTGCTCTTAAATCTGCTGGAATTTCTACTCATCTCCATTAACTGCAGTCACAACTGCACAACTCACCTCCCACCTGCCAGCACAGGTAACACTTCCCCACATAGCTCTGTTGCACTTGGCTAACCCTTGGAGCAGGAGGTCCTTTGCTGCCTGCCCTCCTGCTTTGTGCTTTGCTGGATGACTCGAAACCTCCTAGCAAAGCGATTCCCATGCTGCCGGGGTGAGGGAGGACGTTTCTCAGGCAAGTCAGGGCTCTTCCAAGGTCCAGCATACCATAATGCTGAGTAGCAGCAAGTACGTAGTTAGGGAAATATGTCTGGGTCAACACATGTCTTCTGTTGCCTTAATGATCTCAGAAGCACAATAGCTGCATCCTCTTGGCTTCTCCACGTGGTACTTGCAGCCACAACTAAGGGGCAGAGTAATTTGGTAGAGAGCAGCGATGCCTCGTGCTGGGAGCACTGAGGCTGGGCTCGGGGCTTTGCAACCTGAGCATGGCATGGGACAGGCAGCAGGGAAGGTGCTGACAGGCAGCCAGTCCCGTTTTAGGAGTGGTGTTATACCTGAGAAAATGTAGGTGCCTCGGATTTTCTCTAAGGCCTTTGGAAAAGGTGTTTGTGCTCCCCTTACCCTTTGATTTTTGGGTAGGGAGATGGTGGTTGGGTCTCTGTGCTAAAGCTCTCCATAGGCAAAAGGGGGACTGCAGCAGGGCCTGGCTGCAAGAGTGGCTCAGAATTGCATCTGGAAACTCAAAGCTGTTCTGACAGTGCAGCAAAAGAGTCAGGAGTCTCTAACCCAGGTGTGTGCATGGCATGTGAGGCTGCTCTGAACCCCTGATGGAGATGGCATCCCTTACACACATGCCTAAGCAGTGCCCTTTGCATAGAGCTTCTTGGGCTGTGCCCACTGCTTCTGTTTGCAAGGGCAGCTTCCTTCCTAAGCACCAACACTGACAATTAATTTCCCCATGAGCAGGGTATGGCACCAGCTCTGTCTCTGCTCTAGTGCTTCATGCTGCTGCTGTTGGATTTATTTGTCCCGTGCTAGCACCTGGATGCTGCACCCCTGGCTCAAGGAGGCTGTGAGCCCTTGCTGCTGGATGGAGCTGCTGTTTGAGTGGCAGGTGAAGTGAAATAGCCCTTCAGATGGTGTGATGATGCCAAGAGAGTTGTTAGACTTGTAAACAGCTCTGCTCTGTGGCTTGGGGAAATTGGGCATCATTTTACAGGTAAATAAAATGCATTGGTTTTACAAGCAATAATCACACAATAAACCTGAAAGTGCATTTTTTTTCATGGGATCACAGAGTAGGCCAGGCTGGAAGGCATCTCAGCAGATCACCTGATCCAGCCCTTTGTGGGAAAGGGAGCCTGGATAGGAGTATCTAACACGGGAGAAACTCCATATCTGGAAAAATTGCCATGATGGGGACTCTGTTTTGTCCCCGGAGAGGTCGTTCCAGTGATTGATTGTTTTCTCAACGTACAAAAAAAATGTCTTTCTTGTATCAAAATGAAGTTTTTTAGTGTTTTGGGTTTTTTTTCCCCCCCTTGGCTGGATCCAAGTCCATGTGAGGATGGTGCTGCATAAACAGACTATTAATTTTGTTATGACTTTATTACCAGATATCTTCTGCATTAAGCCAGTCATTCTTGGAGCAGAGCCTTGTTTCCAGTGAAACCAGTTTGGGAGTGATAAGCATGATTGCTTGGATGCAGGATTTGTGAGGGGACCTGCAGGTTGCAGCTTTGACAGTGAACTGGCAGGAAGGTTGTAGCCTGAGGCTGCAGAAATAAAGGCTTGTTAGCATTTCAGTCTTGACTGTCTGATCTGGAGAACTAAATCCTATCGTCAAGACAACCAAGTTTGATCTGCAGGGCACTGGAGCAGAGAAATACTCATATTTTGGTTCTTTTGCTGTCTGAGATGTTGGTTCTTCAAAATCCCACTGAATTTGGAGAGGATCTGGAGAAGTGGGGCCAAGGCAGAGAAGGGTGGACCCCCTCTGGTGTGGCTGCTAAAGGAGTTACTGGCCCATGTTACAGAGCATTATACTGCTGGTACCCTGCTGCCTGGCCTGGTGGGGATCATGGCTTGGGAGCCTTGTCACAGACCATGATGGTGCTTTCTTCTACCCCAGGGCTGTTTTGTGTGGACCTTTCTGTTACTGCTGTTGCTCTAACTGTGCTGTAGGACCCCCAGCTATGGTCAGAGTTTCTGGGTGACAACTGCTGTGAGTGTAGTTGGAGACAAGGTCCTGCTGACTTGCACATAGAGTGAATTGCCTGGGGCTGCTCAAGTGATCAGCGTCAGATCTCTCACTTCTCAGTCCAGGAACCTGTTTCCTTGACTACGATGTCTGTGAAGGGGAGAGGAGAGGCTTTTTAAACTGCTTCGGCTGACCTTTGCAAATCTTTGCTCGGTGAAGAGCATTCCAGAAACTCCTTGCTGCCTTTCTAGCACATACTTGGAAGGGATTCCTGTGTAAGAAGGATCTTGGTTGGCTTCACCAACCTTCTGAATGCCTCTAAGCATGTACCTGCTGGGGCCTGATGACTGGAGTCCCTGGGCTGACTCTGCAAAACCTCAGAGGGATTCATCCCACATTTCAAGTGATGTTAAGAGCAGCTGTGTCCTGGTCACTGGTTTCTAGTAGGCTATGGATGGTTATCATCATCCCCAGAGGCTTCAGGCTTACATCTCTTTGACTCATGAGTTTCACTCCCAGTGACTCATCCCCATCCCCAGGAGTGTGCTGGGGCTGGGAACAGGGTGCCCATGAGTCAGGCAGGGGTGACCAGCAGGCTCAGGTATTTGGCTGGCAGGTAAAGGGAGGAGATTCTGCTGCTCTCTACTCCACTCTGATGAGACCCCACCTGCAGTGCTGGGTCCAGCTCTGGAGCCCTCAGCAGGATAGACATGGACCTGCTGGAGTAGGTCCAGAGAAGGCTATTCAAGGGCTAGAATTACCCTTTACTGTGAGAACAGGCAGAGAGAGTTGGGGTTGTTCAGCCTGGAGAAGACTCTGGGGAGACCTTTTTCTGGCCTTTCAGTATTTAAAGGGACCTAAAAGGAAGCTGAGAACATACTTTTTAACAGGGCCTGTTGTGACAGGACAAGGGATGATGGTTTGAAACTAAAAGAGGGAGATTTTGACTAGAGAGAATGAAGACATTCTTCACTATGAAGGTGGTGAGACCCTGGTCTGGGTTGCCAAGAGAGGTGAGAGATGCTCATTCATGGAAATATTGCAGGTCAGGCTGGTTGGGGCTGTGAGCAACCTGCTGTAGTTGCAGATGTCCCTGCTGGCTGCTGGGGGGGTGGACTTGAGACACCTGTAACGCTCCCTTCCGACCCAAACCTTTCTGTGATCTGCCACTGGCAGCTCGTGGGAAGCCTGTCCCAAGCACCAGCCAGGATGTGCAATCCTGGGACATGATGGTGATGGTGGTGGTGTTCTTCAGCCTGGAGAAGAGGAGGCTCAGGGAAGACCTCATTGTTCTCTACAACTATCTGAAAGGAGGTTGTAGCCAGACGGGGGTTGGTGTCTTCTCCCAGGCACCCAGTGACAGAACAAGAGGACTCAGCCTCAAACTGTGCCAGGACAGGTTTAGACTGGACGTTAGGATGAAGTTCTTCACGGAAACGGTGATTTGCATCGGAATGGGCTGTCCGGGGAGGGGGTGGAGTCCCCATCCCTGGAGGTGTTTAAGAGGAGACTGGATGAGGCACTTAGTGCCATGGGTTAGTTAATGAGAAGGCTTAGGTGATAGGTTGGACTCGATAATCCTAGAGGTCTTTTCCAGCCTGGTTGGTGCTGTGATTCAGTGGGATGCTCACCGGGCATCTGCAGGACCGAAGCTCTGGGCGCTGCCTCTGCCCCTCCGAAGGCCCCGGGGGCTTAGGCGGTGCCGTCAGGTGGCGGTGCGGTGCGGTGCGGGTGCCGTTAGGTGGCGCTGTGGCCCTCGCTGCTGGCGACCTCCCACTGCCACTGCCCCAGCCCCTGCCTGCGCTCCAGTTGCTCCCTCCCTGCCCCGGCTCTGCGGGTCCCCTGGGAGCCCCCGGCTTGAGTTTCACCTCTGAAACTGAAGGGGCTGCGGTTTGTGGGGCTGTGAGAGGGCGAATCGCTGCCGAGGAGCAGAGCGGAGGGGAGCAGATGCCCATACCTGCTCCACGGGAGGGGCTTTGTTCATCAGAAAGGGTTTGAATGGTCCTCGCTGCACTGCTAAAAGCCTCCGAGTGCCTCCTTCCTAAATTGGGCACAGCTTTCATTTAGCAGAGTGGGGATTTGAGCTGCGCCGGGAGGGAACGATCTCCTGGCAATCAGGAGCTGGCCTGCTGGGATCCTTTTCCAGCTCTTGCACTCAATCCCTCTGTAAATCATTTCACACGTGTGCTCTAACTTCCTATATGGAAAATGAGGTAGATAGTTTCCGCTTTTCATAGGCACTTCAAGATCCTCTGCTAGACAGCTGCGAGGGATTTGTCATGATAAAGCTGGGAATTTGACCTCTCTGAGACACCGGCACCCCTGTGCCGGGCTGGGATGAGGCTCCCTACGGGGTGGAAGCAATGGCTGGTGCTAATCTGAGATGTGGGGCTGGGGGAGTAGCTGAACATGAGGCTGGAAACGTGAATGGCTCTCCCTGGATCCGTCTCTGCTGGGGAACAAGAGCCAAAAAGCAAGAATATGGGACTCATTTCTGGGCTGCAGTGTTTGTGGCTTGGTCACTACAGGGTAGAGCGAGTGCAGACAGAGCTCCCTTCAGAGGGGCTCTGATGCTGAGTGGTACAAAATCACCTGCCAGTGGCACGTTCACAGCTAGAGCACCACCAGCTTACATGCCCCTTATCTGCTCCACACATCATCAGAGGCACATCCTTCCCTGCTTCTGACCTTCAGCTACATTTTTTTTATGTTGCCTCCCCTCCTCTGGAGATGATTATCTTCTGGTGTGGGCCTGCCATTTCCCTCCCCACACAGCCCTCCCCCTCCCCGCTCAGTTTTTCTCCCTGATTTCTCCTCCTCAACCCTGAAGCATTAGCAGGTTTGCTTTATTGCTTTCTGTGTCTCCTGTGCTTTCTCTTGGCTCTCTGAGATGGAACTGGAGTGACAAAGCTGCAGCTGCCACTCCAGAAACACTCACCAGGAGAGCTTGCGTTTAAGTGTATCTTGATTTATCAGTAGAGAGGCAAAGCAGGCAACCTTGAGAACTAATGAACTACTGGGCCAGGAAGAGATGGTCTCCAGCACCTAAAATATTTACCATTTCTTTCCTCTTCAATTTTTCATTCAAGTGAAAACCAAAGCCACTTTCAGCTGGTTGACATCTCTGTTGGCAACTGCTCTCTGGGGAAGCCCTGTTTGGAAACGATCATGGTTGGTGAGCAATTGGTTGGTTGTTTTGAGATGGTTTTGTGGTGGTTTTTAGTTTTTTTTAGGTTTTTTTTTTTTTTTTTTTCCCAGGAAAATGTAAAAATAATTGCAGTAGGTGGAGAGGGAAAGTGAGCTGTGGAAAATGTGTGCCTGGTGCTCTCAGTGAAAACAGCCCCTGGGGAGGGCACATCCTCCATGAGGGAAACAGCAGCAGTGGCCAGAAACCAGGAAACCCTTCCCTCCCTGCTCTGCAGCAAGGGCTGAGTGTTGCAGACAGTGTTTCCATCTAGAAAGGCTGCTCCAGGTGATTCTTCTCATACCTCTTCACCCCTGGGGGCACCTACTGGAACAGGCTGTTTAAGTTCAGGCTGTGCTCCAGGGCTCACTCTCCTTTGCTTGTCAGTTTTTTTACCAGCATACTGGTGGTGCTGGGCTCTCTACTCAATCTCTTCACTGATTGTGCTTTGAGAATGTGGCAGATGTTGCTGGGTCTGGGGTAATGCCCTCAGTACTGGCTGAGGCACATGGTTTGGGTGCCTGCTCCCAGCCTTGCTCCAGCATGGCATGGCAAGAGGTATGGCATGGCATTGGTCTTCTCTTGGTGCAGGTACATGTGTGCACCCAGGGCTGTATGGAAGCTGGGGTGCTAAAACTGGCCTTTTATCTCATAGTGACCTCCAGATTGCTTCTACTTGTTCCTGTTGCCATTCCACAGCCCCTTCACCACCTTGAGGCTACCTAGAGCAGGTCTGCAGCTGGAGGAGAAACTGAATCTTGCCCTATACAAAGGCAAGAAGGCGAAAGGCAGCAGCACAGGGCCCAAGGGGTGGAGGAAGGGGATGTGCAGTGGTGGCTGATGCAGAAGTGGTTTGGGCATCAGGCCTGAAGTGCTGTGAGGCAGCTGGGAGTGCTGGGGGAAGACAAGATGGGGTATTTTGGCAGAAAGGACGTGAGAGGCAGAAGGAGGGGCATTGAGAGGGCTTTGCAGCAGCAGGGGTGGAGACTCAGGCTCAGCCCTCTCTTTCTTGGCTCGATGCCTTCCTCCTCCTCCTCTTGCTGTGTGTGACATTTCCTTTTGCAGGCCAGCAGAGACCCAGACCCTGCTCTATCTCTGGTAGAGCTCAGGCTTGCCTGTTTGACCAACCTTTCCTCATCAGCCAGAACTTGGGCATAGCAAGAGGAGGTTTGTTTTGCTGCTGGTTACCTGCAGAGTGAGGCAGATTCCTCTGTAGATCCAAACAGTGGGCAGACAGCATGGCCCCCATTTTTCTGTCTTGAAAGGGTTCATTAGACAGCACTTAAGTAGCCATCAACCCTGAGCAACTTTCTCCTTTTCTTGGATGAGCTCCCTCTAGGGCACGGCTGTGTGTTCTCCTGATGGCCTCCAGCGCCCTGTTGCTGGTGGGATCCCCTCTGTGCCCTGGCAGCGGTGAGCACTGCACAGCATAAGTCCTGGGAAATCCGGCCCTGTGTGGGACCTGCTGTTCAAAGGCACCTTGGTTGTGCTCAGGACGTTCTGCTGACAGATTTTTCCCATGAAATAAAACGTGCTGGCTGTTGACATGCAGAGGGATCTGAAACGTAAGCTTTTACCATCGAGTCTCACCACTGCTGCCTTAAAATCCGCAGGGCAAGGCTGTGTCAAACCAAGGGCAGCTTTAGGGGTAGGGTTTGTCTGAACTGTAGCACAAGTTTGTGTGGTGTTTTGAGTTGAAATTCAGGTCACTGCTTCTCCCAGCTACAATGATTGCTTCAGGATCTGATGCATGGTCCCACGTGTCTGGGAAAGAGCAGCAGAAGCAGGACTGATCCCTCAGAGCCTCTGCTCGTCTAGGAGATGCTGTTTGAGTGAGTGGATCTGTCTCTCATGCTTCTTTCTCTGCTTAAACAGTAAATAGGAGATGTATAAGACCATGTAGGCAGGGGTGACTGGGACGTGCAGAGTGTGACAACACATGGGAGGATGGCTAAGATGGGACTTGAGGCTTGGCAACATCACTACCACCCAAAGCCCACTTACCTCTGCTGCTTCTGCCTCTGCCTGTCCAAGATCCTCAGACTGTAACGTTTCCATCCAGTTGCTTTAGATCTTGGCTCCCAAATCTCTGCTTTGCCTTCTCATTCCTGTGTGAATGGTTTATCTTGTCTGTAGGAAAGTGAACTAATGTCACAACTGAGATTCTTTAAAGCACCTCAACACGAGGGGCAACTTCTTTACTGTAAGGGTCCCAGAGCAATGGCACAGGCTGCCCAGAGAGGTTGTGGAGTCTCCTTCTCTGGAGCCTTTCAAGGCCTGTATGGATGTGTTGCTCTGTGCCCTGAGCTAGATTGTCTGGTCCTGCTGTGGCAGGGGGGTTGGACTCGATGATATCTTTGAGTCCCTTTCAACCCCTGACATCCTGTGAGCCTGTGATATGTCAGATCCATCATCAGAATAAACCACCAAAAATATCTCCTTCAAAGCCCTCTCATTCATATTGCATGGAATTAATAAAGCCAGGTTGGTTTTCAGTCTTTCTCCTGGCTAGGAAGAGAAACTGCTCTGAAAACCCAACAAGCAGAACTGGTGTTTTCCAGCAGGATGTAGAATTTGCCCTGCGGGGAGCCAGTCTCTCAGGAAGCACTGGAAGTGGCCGTTTGGATTGAATGCCCTGCTTGCTCCTGGGCTGTATGTGCTGTGAACAGGAACATCTTATGCTGCTAGGACCTTGCTGTTTTCCATGAAATAGGAAGTTGCCCTTGCGGCATTAAGAGTTAAGGGCAGATTGTCAACTGACGTGGGCTGTCAGAGCTCCAGCAGCTGAAAGCAGATTCCCTGGCAATCCTGCTGCGCCTGGCGTTTTCCTGGGGTTATGTAAACATCCCTGCTTTAGAGCTGGGGCCAGGACATGCGATCTGCAAATTGCTGACAGTCCCTTGCAAGATGCAGAGCTGCACGGGATGCTTTGGCAGCGCGGTCAGGACCCACCTCCAGCAGGGCACAGCCTTTGGGATCTGGCTGTGGGGTGTGCGCTGTGGCTTTGGGGCAGCTCGGTGCCTGCTCACGCTGAAGACGATGTTGGGAGCCGATTCAGACGCAGCAAGAGGCTCAGACCAGCAGGGCTAGGGGAGTTTGCACAGTAAAGATCGTCCTCAGGAGTTTTGCCTGCGTGGCTCCAGCCGAAGTCTCGCCTGCTTGTGCCTTTCCAATCCCCTCTTGCAGATTTGCTGTCAGTTTGGGCTGCGGCAGGAGCTGGACCTGCAGCCCCCCTGCGGCACCATCAGGATTGTCACTGTAGGAAGGCGCAGGAGATGAGGTTTATCTGCGTGCTGGCAGGCGAAGGAGGATGCCACACCTCTGGGAGCTTCTGGGGCTGGGTGGAGCCGGAAAGTGAAGAGGCAGGACCCAGGCTTTGAGAAGGCATTTCATGGGCTTGCTTAGAAGCCGGGGCACTTAGAGATTTCCAGGGGGCCTGGGGAAGGAGAGTAGCAATAAATCTCAGTCGTAAATAACAGCTCGTTGCCCCTCTCATGATTTCCGACGCGCTGTGCTTTTTTTGACAACAAATGCAGCAACAGGCTGTAGTCCACAGGGGCTCCTCTTGGCTCTCAAGCTGAGAAAGCTCTCGCTCAAAGCAGGCTTGGCTGGAAGGAGCTCCCGGCTCGGGGTGTGAAGGTCAGAGAGGAATGGAAGCAAAAGCACAGATAACACAATGCAGAGCTCCTTCATTGCCAGGCCTGGAGATTTTGCTGTCTGCAAAACTGAGCTCTGGGAAGCTCAATGGGTGATGTTGTGGCTGCTCCTTCGAGACCTTCCGGTGCTGCAGCTCGTTCAGGAGAAGCACTTAAGCAAGCTGCAGACCAGGAACATCCTATGAGTGCCTAACAGGTCTGACTGCTGGAGCTAGAAATTCATCCTTGAGCAGCTGCAGTGGGCTGGGGGAGTGCTTGAAGTGGAAGAAAGACATCCAGATTCTTTGAATGTGGCTGAAACATAGAGTTATTGTCACATAAAAGATCAGAGGTGGGGCTGACAAGCAAAGAAGACCTTGTCTATGGGATGGGAAATGTTTCAGGAAAGCCCATACAGTGTGAGAGATATCTAGAACTGTGTCTGGCTCAAGATGTTTCACCCTAGAAGATTCCCAGTTCATCTCCCACTAATGATCTCCCACCTGGAGTACTGTGTGCAGTTCTGGAGCCCCCAACACAAGAAGGACATGGAACTGCTAAAGCAAGTCCAGAAGAGGCCATCAAGATGCTCAGAGAGCTGCAGCAGCTCTGCTATGAGGACAGGCTGAGAGAGTTGGAGCTCTTTGGCCTGGAGAAGAGAAGGCTTCGAGGAGACCTAATAACAGCCTTCCAGTATCTGAAAGAGGCTACAGGAGGGCTGGGGAGGGATTATTGACAAGGTCTTGTAATGACAGGACAAGGGGAATGGATTTAAACTGGCAGAGTTTGTTTTGCTTTATTCCTTGCTCAGCTTTGCGTGGGTTGGGGCAGCTCTTCTATCAGGTAGGCATATGCTAGACACGGAAGGGAAATGCTGTGTTCAAAATGCTTTTTTAATGCCTAATCCAGGAAAACTGAGAGAATTGTTCAGCAGTGCAGCTCTGCCTCTGGGGAACACATTGCCAGGGGTGTGCAGAGGGAGGCTGCTGGTTCTCAGCATGGGGTTGGGTTGTCTTCACATTCTCAAGTCTGCAGATGCTCAGCATTTCTGGCATGCGAGAGCTACGCTGGGCTATTTGCCTTCTTTAGCGACTGGAAGCAATCCAGCCTGCCAGCTCCTGCGAAGCTCATCCTGTGGTTTAGTGGATAATACAGATCCTTGTTCAACTCCCACACTTCTGCGCCTCGCAAGCGGGTGGGGAAAGCTTTGCAGAGCTTGTGCTCTGCTGGGATCCCAGTTCATGGCCGGGGAAGGCAGGCTGAATGCTCATTATGCTGTGGAGTGCTTCATCCATAGTTTTAATAACATGAGTGACCATGAAAGCCATGGCAGGTTGTAGCTGGTCAGCATGTGGAAATGATGTAGGATGGCAGCAGTAGCTGAGGAGGAGGAAGAGTTGTTTCTTTGAGCTCAGTGAAGTGTCTTCACAAGTGCACCTAGAGGAGGTTGACTTCTGCTGACGTTGGCTCCTTCTCTGCCAGGATGAGTGTTTGGCGCCTGTGCTCTAGTGCAGTTGTGAAGTTGACTGTAGTCAACATGGTTGGCTGAGCTCAGAGCCCAGGAGCTGCACAAACCTGCGTTTTCCCAAGCAATCAGCAAAGCTGCTGAGCAAAGCAAATGGAAGTGACAGCCACATCAAGACAGATCCATTAGAGATGAAGGTGCAGCCTTTATTCTGGGACTGCACCAACGCAGCTAAAAGTGAATCCGAGTGTCCCAAATTTCATGTTGTCCTCGGCAGACTGAGGACAATCTGATGCTGTGCTGGGGTGCTTGTAACTCAGCTGAGGCGCAACTTGGCACGGCTGGTGAGGCTGTTCCTTACCTGCAGAGCTAGGGGAGCTCCAGGAAACATGTTGCAGAAAGTCTCTGTGAGCAAGAGGTGATGTTGGCTTTCAGTGCTACCCTGAGCGACAATGAGGTGCAGGAATGTCCCCTGGATAGGTTGGAGAAGTGGTTTTTCATGACCAAGAGCATGTTTCAGATGAGCTTGAGCAGAGCTGCAAAACATTGAAGCTTTTAGCCACATGTGGTGTGAGGGTGCTGCAGCTGTGTGCTGCTGCTGAGCTCCATCTGTGTGCTAAACCCTGCTGAAGATGTTTAATGAAGACAGGGTGGAGGTTTCACCAAAGGGCAGGAGAGCACAGAACAGAGGAATTTGCAGGCAAGCTCTGCAGTTCTGCTGTGCTCCCACCTCACCTAAACCTGGGGATATATAGAAGATAGATGAGGTGAGCAGATTTTGGTATGAATGTGGCTGGCAGCAGACACAGACCAAGGATTAAACATGTGCCTTGCAAGAAAGGAGCTTTCTCTAGGCAGACAGAGGGGGCTGCTGTTGCCGTTCAGCCCTGTTCATCTCCAGCTCTGATGTTAGCATCATTAGCAATGTGTTTATATGAAGCTTGGCTGCAAAATGGCTCAGCATCCTCAAGTTTTTGCAAACGAGCCTGTAGCTTTACTAAATACTCCTTTTTTTGTGCTGCCAGGGGCTCTCCCAGATGTGGCCTGTTGGCCACAGTGATATCTGGACTGGAGGTTCAGTTCCCTCATGTGTTAAATCTCTCTGCAGACTGGCAAGCGACCATATGGGCACCTCTTTCTCCAAGTGACTGCCTCCTTGTGTGCAAATCAGCCTCTAATTGCTTCTACAGTGCCTACCTCACCAGAGTCACAGGAGATCATGGCTCTGCCATCATGCCTGCAAGTCTTGCTGAGTGCTCAGGTTGTGCAGGGGATGGTGAGGACCAGGACAGCCCAGCTCTGCTTCAGCATCGAGTCACCATCCTTGGCTCCAAGCAAGCACCCAGAGCTGCTCTGGGCTGCTAGCACGTCTCAGCAGTGTATGAAATAGCTGTCCATCCTCCAGCTGGCAGGCAGCAACTTACACAAAAGTGCTGTGGAGAAGGCTTGTTTGGAAACCAGCTACAGAAGTGGAACAGGAGCTGCAGATGAGATGCCCCTGGCATCTGTGGAGTGATTAAGGGTCCTCCTTCTTGTAAGAGGCTGTTGCTGATGTGTTGAGGGGAGTGTGTTTCTGCAGAGGAGCACTCCCCAGGGATGCAGGCACTGGATGGAGGCAGCAGGACAGTTTTGTTTAACGCTCAGGAACATCATCTGATCGTGAAAGCAACCAACCGGAGTGCTGTGGTGCAGAGGGATTCTTGTGGAGGGGGTGCAGGGGGAGAAGCAAGGTATGGAAAGGCAGAGCTCAGGGTTGGCAATTCATTCCCTTGTGTTAACATAAACACGGCTGTGTTGGTTTGCCCTGTGATTACTTGTCTGGGAGTAACAATGTCCCTGGAGCTCATAGACACTGCCAGCCCCTGCTGAATGAGAAGGGCTGATGCTCAATGCACCCAGCAATTTCCTTTATAAGGAAAAAAACGTTCAGATTTTGTTTCTACCTTATTTTAACTTCTCCTAAACGAGGGCAGTTTAATTCTGGTGGTGGAACATCTAGTCCAGTACTCCCTGACTTGGTTATTATAGGCACTGCAAATGAAGATCAAGGATTAACAAAAAGTCAGCATGGGGAGGCTGAGCTCACCAGAGACTGGACTGGGGGCTGGAGATGGCAGAAGAGACAAGAGACAAGGACCAAGCAAGCTTTGTATGAACTTCTGGTTGCAGTGTGGTCTGATGGGATGGCAGCAGCCATGTATGGCCTAAGGGGAATTTGCCCTGTTCCCCTTTCTCTGCTTGGCCACAGGGTTTATGGGTGAAAGCAGAGGACAGGCTGCGTGTGGGGAGAGATAATTCAGCCTGCTTGTCACTGAGAGGGAGCAGGTCCAAGTCAGCTCATTCAGGACTCTTGAACTCTGCTATGCTCATTTAGAAAGCAAAGCATCAAAGCTAATGACCCAGCAGCCTGCAGCAAGATGCTTTGTACAACCTGGCAGGGAAGGGCTGTGTCCCGCAGCTGATGGCAATGCAGGTGCTGCTAGGTTGTCTGAGAGTTTCACTCTATTCCAGGACCCCCAAACACAGCCCATCTCCAGGGTTTTCCTGCCCTGTTTGTTGGGAGGACTGCCAGAGCCGAGCCTCTCTTCCCCCTCGTACAGCTTGCTGGCAACCTTCTCCTCTCCGCCTGGCTTGGTGCCGTCTCTCTCCGTGGCTGGTGCTCTGCCCCCAGCTCTCTCACAGGCCCCTTTCCCATTTAGGGCAAAGACTGGATGGGTCCTGCTTTTGGCCAGCTTGCAGCACATCTCCCGACTAGTTTTATTATTTTTTAAAATCCTCTTTTGTTTCTGGAGGCTGCAATCCCCAGCATCCTCCAGCCACGTGTGCAGGCTGTGGCTTGTGCTGAGAGATGGCTCTTGGAAAGCTGCACTGGGGCAGGAGTTGGGGAGAGGAAGCCCAAATGTTGTCCTGCTCTGGTTGAGGCTTGGTGTTGACAGTCTCTTCTAGTGGACAGAGTGGTGGTGACAGTGGCAGGTCCCTCCTGCAGTAATCATTTAATCTGAGCAGAAACAAGTGCCCTGCAGGCACGGGGGTGTGCATGGCAGGAGCTGGGGCAGGCAGGAGGAGTGAGCATGTGGAAGGGAGAAGAAATCAAAAGAAATCCTCCTAGAAGCTTCCAAACCTGGTTGGATTTTTCAATCCAGATTTTTAAATGAGCTGTGCAACTTCTACATCTGTAGCAAAGGCTGAGTCTTTGTTAGCAGTGCTGGGTGTCTGAGCAGGGGGAGAAGGGACCAAAGTCTGCTGTGCTGAGGGGAGATCTGGTCAGTGGGGGCACTGCCCCTGCCCTGTCCTGTTTCTCCAGCAGGAGAGGTGACTGGAGTCTGGGTTGCCTCCTCTGTGTGGGGTAGGCATCTTGAACACATGGCTTGAGGTTGCTGCTTTGGTGCTGCCCAGCAGCTGGAAAAGCTGCCTGGTTATACTGGGGTCTGGTTAGTGGTGGTTAGCCTGATTGTGTCTTTGGTGTGAGTATCAGAGAGCTGTAACTCACTTTTCAAGAAGACAGTTTCATGAGATGTAAAAGCCAAGGCAGAGCTGCCCTTGCTGCAGGCAGCTGGTCCCTCTTTGGGTCTAGGCTGGCCAATCTCTTTCTGCTTTGCACTCCCTGAGCCCAGGATTTTAATGGCACCAATCCTGACTAATGTTTTGCATGTGCCTGCGTTGGACCTGCCAAGCTCTCCTGGGCAGAAGCAGTGCAGGCAAGGAAGCTGTGGGCACGGCTTTGCCAGTCGGGGTGATGCCAGGACACCCAAATTCCCATCCACATGGCATGTAGCTTTTGCCAGACGCCTGTCCACTTGTGTGCTTTTCCCATTCCTGCGTGGTGGAGCTGGAGAGAAGAGGAAGATAGCAGCGGTGCTCGGTGCTGGGTGGATGCTGACAGCCACACCTTGGCATCCTCGCTGGTGGTTTCGCTGGCATTTGCCAAAGCCTTTAAGTGGAAAGGAAAAATGTGTTCATTCATCCTCTCCTTCCTTTCCTCTTCCCCTTGTGTCCTCCTCCCGCAGTGCGCTGAGCTCCCACTCTGTCCATGCTGCCTGGAGGAAGCAGAGTGGGTGTGGGGCTGCAGCTCCATCTGGGAATTGTTCTTATCAAACTGCTTTATGTCAAAAAGGAATAATAATAATAAAACCTTTGATGGTAACCAGGGAGATCAGGAGATACAGCTGCTCCCAAGGCCTGACCTACTGCTCGTGGTGCTTCCTGAGCCTTTACAGGGAGTTTTAGGGTCTTTGTGCTGCAGCAGATTCTGTTGCATGCCTGAAATATCTTGGAGTAGTGGGGAGAAACAACTAGGGGCTGCTGCAGGGAGCTGGAGCTGCTGGAAATGGCTTTGGGAGAAGCAGGGGAGAAGTATAAGAAAAGCAAGTTTCTTGCCATAAGCTGGTATATTTATGACTGGAAAGTTTTGGGTTGAAAAGGTCGTCAGCAGTCAGCTGAGAGCAGCAGAGGTGGTGGCTGTAAAAGCTGCTTTCCCAGCTCACACCCTGCTCTGCAGTGAGGACAGGAAGGTCCCATGGGGGTCCAGTGGCCCCATGTGATAAATTAGGGATGGTGAGCACCAGTAGCCTGAGGGACAGTGCCCAGAGCAGCTGGGATGGAGTGCAGTTTGGACCCATGAGTCTTCTGGAGAGGTGAGCTCAGCATGGGGAGCTCAGGCTGTGCCTTCCTCCTCCGCTTGTTGTGCAGGGATGGAGTTTCCAGCCCTGCCTGGGACACCACGTGAAAATGAGACATGCACATCTGGAAGTGGAGTGCATGCACACGGCACTGCCAGTTTTCCTGCAAATTCTCCCTAATTAGGCACTGCTGGGAAGTTTGCAGTAATGGAAATGGCCTCCTTGTGAGGGGTTCAATGTTCTGGCTGACCCTTGCCTTGCCTTTTTCTCCCTGTAGCTAGCGTAAGTGTGCATATGGTGGGAATGGGGGGTGATGGTGGTGGTGGGCAGTGAGGTATCTTCCCTACCTTGAGGTGCAGGCACTGCAGCTTCTTCTGGAGTCAGATGGACCCTCAGCTGCACGGGAAGGCTCTGCAATGGAAACGTGCTGTGCCCTCTGTGTGTGTGTGTGTGTTAAACTCGTTAGAGGATGAGCAAGGGTTCAGAAGCCTCTCATCTCTATTAAAACATCTGTGCTATCATGCAGTGCTGGTTTTGGTTTTGGTTTTTTGTTTTTCCTATTTGGTCTTAATATTAAAATGCAGTAATTAAAAGGTAGTATTTTAAAATAAAATAATTAAAGTAATTAAGTCAGTTTTCTGCTCCAATCCTAAACGGCATCTCTCAGCTTCTTAGGAAAGTCTGACCTGAAAAATAAATGAGAAGGACAAGGGCATGAGGCTGAGTTTGTTTTAACTGCGTGAGGTTCAGGCAGATGCAGTTCCTGATCCTCTTTCCATTTCCTTCCCTTGCAAGCATCCCCCACCGTTTAATTAACACTAGGGAGTTGAGCTTCCCTTCCCTTCCCAGGCATGGGGGCTGCCAACCCACACCACCACTGCAGTGGGGATCCCCACAGCCCCACTGGGAGCACTGGGGCAGCTGGCTGTGTGCTTGGCTGGGGCTGGGCTGGTGTGCCTGGCCCAGCCTGGGGACAATGCTTCCCTTTCCATGCTCCTCACATGCACAATCGCCGGAATCTCCTGCTCAGCATGAAATGCTTCAAGCTGGGCTCCAGTGCTGGCATGAGGTCAGTGGGGCCCACAGCAAACTTGTCCTGTGCACACAGATCGCCAGGTAAATGGGCAAAGTTCTTAGGCTGATGAGGCTCAAAGTGCACAGGAGGGTGCTGGTGGGGGCAGAGCTGTGGCCTCCCAACCCAGCTATGTGCTGCATGGAGGGTGTTCACCTGCAGCGTCCTTCCTGCTGGCAGGCAATGGGACCAGGTGCCTTGTTTGAAACCCACTTTAGCACTGGTTTGAATTCAGAGTGACTTCATCCACCCCATGGAGGCAGAGGAGGTGCTGGAGACCATCAAGAATGTGCACACATGGGGTGTGGAAAAGACTCATCTCTGTTCTCAGATTAGGAGGGTTAGAGGATGGATGCTGGTCCTCCCCTGGCCCTGCTCAGTGCAAACACCTGCAATGCATTCCCTTGTCCTCTTCAGGAACAAGCCAGCACTGACTCTGAATGCTGACTTAAAGTTACACCTGAGATGGAGTTAAGCCTTGATCTTCTTCACAGCTATCTCCTTGCTGGAGATGGGGAGAAGAGGCTGCAGGGACCTTCTGTCTGTGGTTTTTGCTGTCTGCCCAGCTCTGATGGGGCATCTCAGCTCCAGGGTTGTCCCAGTACATCATCTCTGCTGTTTCCTCTGTTTGTGCAGTGAGTATCTGAGAAACTGTAGGCTTGGGGAGCATCTTCCCCATGGCACACTGTATTTCCTGTGAGCAGCTGTGCCCCACCTTGAAGCCTGTTTGGCTTTTTGCTGCCTTTATTTCACAGCAGTCCCCTTATATTTCCCATCACTAGCTGTTAAAATCTTCTCATTTCCAGCTCTTATTGACCTTGTTATACCATAACCATGTTTGGGTTTGGATTTGGGCTTTTCTTGTTCCCTTGGCAACAGTGATCTTTGCCTGCAGCAGCTCTCTCCTGTGGCGCATCTGCATGTGATGCTTCTTGCAGTCCCATCCCCTTTTCGCCTTCATTTCTGATGCTGGGTAGCCAGGATGACTCAAGATGGAGCCCTAGTGATTTCTGCTTTGCTGCTCAAAGTGTCTCATTTATTGCATTTGCTTCAACTGCAGGGCCCTGGTGACTTGTGGTCACGTTGGGGACCACCAGAGCAGTGAGGTCCTTTGTGCTGATGCACTTTTCATGAGCAAAAACTTGACTAGAAGCTCTCTTGTTATTGACACTCCGTTGTTCTTCCAGACTGTAACCTCTGTTATCTTTAGACTTATATGCCCCTTCCTGTGCAGTATCCTGGCTCTGTCTGTAACAGGAGCTGCAGAGCTCCATGGCACTAAGAGCTGAGATCTGGCCACATTTCCTTCAGGAAGAAAATCAGTTCATCATCATCCAGCAATCTCCAATCACCAACCCTTGGTTTAAATTCATTAAACTTTTCCCATGACGTTGGTTTCCTTGCCAAGGAAGGGAAGTGTGACTAGCGCTGCAGTGTGGCCCTCCTTGCTCTATTTCCTACTGCTCTGGAAGCAGGAAGGGCCTCAAGTCTTGGGAAAGAACCTTTCTTTTCGTGACAGTTCCTGCGTAATCGGCAGGGCTGGATCCGTGCCGTCATCTGCATGAAAGCATGGGTGGAGGTGGTGGGAACCACCTCTCTGGTTTTCCTTCCAGAGCTCCCCCCTGTCCCTCCTCCATCCCAACCAGTAGCACTGGCACTTCCCAAGGAGCTGGATTTGGCACTGCTCAGCACCACAGCCAGGTCTGGTCTTTCACACAGAACCAGAGAACTTTAGAGATTCAGGTAGCAGCAGTGACTCATGCCACCTCCTCCAACCAAACCTGACGCTGATGACTGCAGCAGATCATGAACCCGATAACAGCTGCATGGGTTCAGAAAAACCTGCACTTGTGGGAGGAAGAAAGTCTGCCTGAAAAACTGCATTCTTAGCAGCTTGCAGGGAAGCTGTACAGTGCTGTTTAAAATGCATATAGATAGGAAAGTCTTTTCTGCCGTAGCCTGTCTTGATAAGGGATCTTCTGACACTGATACCTACATCTCCTTGGAGCTTTTTCTCATGGAAGTGACTTTGTAGATCTGCTCCACACCTATGCCAAGACAGAGGCAGAGACCAGAACTGCTTTCTTCTGAAGGAGGCCAGGCTGTGATCTGGAGAACTCCTGGAAGTACTACCTGGAGGGCAGGAGAGCCCAGGGAACAAGAGTCAGGGTTTCTTGTGTCTGCCAGCTGTCATGGCATCCAGCTAGTTTTAGCTTGGTATCTACAACTAAGTGATCAGCAGATTTTCCAGACTGTCTGTTCGAGGACAGGAAATCACTTCTAGGCCAACAAAACAACTTTGCAGGAAGTCTGTTGCTCATCTGAAGTGCAGAGTGGTGATGAAGAAAAAAGGGTTGGGCAGTCAGTGCACTCGGTGGCCTGGGTTAGTAAGCCACCCAGTGAAAGGCACTGACTTAGGCCCCTGCTGCAGTCAGCAGTTTGCAGAACAGGGCTTGTGCCTCAGACAGCAGTTGCTGTGTGAAGTATCCTGAAGGTCTCACTGACCAGAAGCCCAAGATGAGTCCTCTGATACAATAAAGACAGTGAGACCCGTGGCTGTGTAAGCAAGGGGAGCAGTAAGCAGCAGAAGAGGCAAGGTTTGCTCTCTTTCTTTTGAAAAGAGACCTTCTCTCTATTAAAATAAAAATAAACACCTTTGAATTGTTGGGAGAAAGGAGCAGGGGAGCCAGGTAAGTGACTAAGGGTGTGAAGAAAATACCTGACATGAAGGACAGAAGGAGCAGAACCAGATTAGTTTATCAAAGAGAATGTAGTTGACATGATCAGTGTGGGAAATCTTTCGTCAGGCTCAGGGTCCTTAATCTCCTCCATCTACCAGACAAGGGCAAAGCAAGGCCTGTGCCGAAATGGCATTTGGATGAGTGGTTCAACACTGCTTGTGCTATGCTGCCAGGGACCCCCAGAAACAAATTCCAGGTGGATTCTCCATCTCACTGCAATAGGTGCTTAGCTTCCCAGGGTTGCTGCTGTTGTTGAGCGTTTAGCTAAACACAAGCTTTTGGGTTCAGGATGCAGGTAGAAAGTGAGGTGTAACAGTTGTTCCATACAGACTGGGCAGGTGAAGGAGGTTTTGGTTTTATGCCCTTGTAAAGCCTTGTGTTTGACCATGGCTAAATCAGCTAAAGGTGCAAGGAAGTCTCCAGGAGAGGGAAGGATGGGCTTATCTCCCTGGAGGAAAACTTACTCCTCCTCTGCTAGCAGGCACTTGGCTTATGTGCTGTGGAGCGAGTTGTTTACATACCTTCCTGCTTTAAATATTTGCTATTAGGGTCCTGGGTATTCTTGCTACTCTTTAGTAGATGTAGTTTTCCATCTTCCTCTGCCCTTCTCAGCGCCTTAGGTGCACATGGGTGCAATATTAGCCACCTGGTTTTAATGAAAATGAACTCCTACTTACAGCCCGGATATTTTATTTCACACTTCTTGGGGCTCTCCTCTAGGCCTGTTGATTTGCTAAACCTTTATTAGATCCAGGATGATAACATCATCTTTCTTAGGAAATGCTGAGCGAGCCAAGGAACTGAACTAAACTGCCTCAAACTCTTGTGCGAGGATGCTTTGAGCTTCCTCACCAGCTTCATGAGCCTGGCTCATAACACTCACTATTCACAGCCCAGCAAACAGGTTTTTTTTCCTAGTGGTTAACTTCTTTCCTCTGGTTGACCTCAAAAGCAGAGTCCCCATCACAGTGCCTCATTGATCCCCATGTGACTTAGTTCAGGGAGTGCCAACAAACTCTAAGCAGTGGGGCTGACTCTAAATCTTACGGGGTGTGCAAGAGGGGAGACTGAATACAAAAAGCATATTTGGTTCTTCCTCACACTGACTTTATTGCCTAAAGGGGTTTTTGGTGATACTGATTTCAGTTTGGCTCACTTGGTTCATTTTTTTTCCCCCTCTTCAAACCCAGTTCTGCAACCTCGAGAGGAGAATGTACCAGGGAGTTCTGATGCTTGACAGCCTTCACAAAAGGCTGATTTAGGTTCTTCTCCTCGAGCAAGAGAGTTGTCTGCAGTTTTTAACCAACTGTCTTCTTTTTTTTCTTGCTCAGTAACTAAGGTTAATTATTGACGTCTTCGTTTTTACTTACTTGAAATGGATTGTGGATGTGATCTGCCTGTGACCACTTGAGTGGACTTGAGAAATAGTCACTTACTTGGAAAATCGATGCCAGCAGTGCAGGTCAGCCAGTATGTGCCTCTGGGCAGTGTGGCAGAGCATGTGTGGATGTGGGGATGGCAGAGACACAACACTGGGCACTGAGCCGTGGGTCTGTGTTCACTCCTGCTCTCCTCCAAGGCATCAGGAACAGGTAATGGTGTTCAGGAGTGGGGCTGCTGGTGAGATGGGCAGCGGTGGCTTTGCAGATGGTGTGTGGCATGGGGAGGCCTTTACATGTGCGTGCTGCGATGGCAGAGCGATGTGAAGCCTCTTCCTCTCTGCTCTGTTGTGGTGTGTTGGTTTCTGATGTAACTGGCAGCACAAGAAATGAAAGAGATGAGCACTGCTTTCTGCAGAAGTGGAGGGAAACCACTGTGTGCCTTAAAATACCATCCTTCCATTTTAAAGGGGTGTTTTCAAGACTATTTAAGTAGTTCTCATGTTTTAAAGTAATGCCTTTCCTTAGATTAAAACCTCGAGCTATTAATGAATATTACTTGGTACTGTTGGTTTTGTTTTCCAGTTCACACACACTCTTGGGCAGTCTGTGGTGTCTGCAGACTTTGGAAGTGTAAAATTATGTGTGACAAAAGTGATGAAGCATGTACTTTCTGCAGCACCAGACGTAATAGTGCTACTGTTCTGCATAATTTTGTTCTTTATGGTTCACTCAAAGTGGACAAAAACCCAGCCCAGTAATTCTCCTTTTCCTGTTGATGTGCCTGGACACGTTTCAGTGGGCATCATCACTATTAAATGATGCTACTGAAACATAGGGTGGGGAGGATAAAAAAGGAGGTCAGGAGGGCAGGATCTGAATCAACATGGAAAGGGAGAACCATCAGATAAGGAGCAGAGGTGCACAAAGGGAGAGGGTGTGATCAGTGGCAGGGAGGCAGCAGGGCCATAGCTGGGGCTAGTGTTGGATGCCCAGACCAGGGAGGTAGCAATGCCATGGATGGGGCTAGTGTTGATGCCCAGAGCTGGCTCTCTCTGGAGAAGAGTGAGCTGTGGCAGCATGGGGCTCAGCCCAGATGTGCCCAGCTGCGTGCTTGGCTTTGAGGCATGTTTTACAGCTGCTTCTGCTGCTTTGGTGGTGGTCTTCCAGAGCTGGCCTGGGTTGGGTGCTGCTGGGCCAGCTCTGCTAGTGCTCCGGTTAGATTTTGAGAAATGAGAAAACCAGAAGTGTTTCCAAACAAGGGCACATTGGGAAGTGGATGGGTTACCGGTGCTAGAGAACATCCGCGGTGTAACGGTGTCACCCATATCGTGGGCACCCGTGGGCTGGTTATCACCCTCTTACCTCGGGCTTGGGGCTGACCGCGAGCAGATATCCGACGGCGGAGTCCAGCCCCTGCTTTGAGCTCTTCCCCGGGCCCGGGGGTGCGGAGCAGCTCCGCCCCGCGAGATGCCCGAGGGGCTGCGTGTGTCAGTGCCCTGCTCCCCCGCGGGTGCCCCTTCCACCCACCAACCCACCCGGTGAGGGATGCGGGGGTCCCCGCCCGC